>CM060682.1:34455835-35013109 GCA_030686995.1 Artemisia argyi | reverse complement strand
AACCTTGTTCATCAATCAAATTCAGTATTTATTTTGAATTCAGTTTTATGCTTGTTCAAATATTCAATAATCTCAATATGAGGAGAATGTTGTTTGTAGTAGGATATTCTGGACTTCTTAGGGTCATATAAGCTCCATAAAGCTTATCACAGCTTTTAGAATCCTTAAAACTCAGCTTAGTAGAAAAATCATAAAAATATAAAAAAAAATTAAGAAAAATAGAAATAAATTAAAAAGTTGCAGATTTTATGGAGAAGATAGCTGGAGCACTGTTGGTATTGGATGGTAGTGGGATAGTACTCCATGGGGAGTGATAGGAATGGTTCAAAGGTCCTTGGTTCATAATAGCTTGGCAGGAATGCTTTTGTAAGAACCTTTCTTATTATCTCATGTATTACTGTTTAATTGCTTATTTTTGCTTATCTCTGTGTTTTTATGGCTTATCTAGTGTAGGGTAGTGATATTGAAGCTTAATCTTTACTGCTTGTTTGTAATTTTTCATCATAACTTTGTATTCCACTTTTTCAGTCAAATTAGCATATTGAGTAACCTTAGCCTATTGTTGTTATTAATAGTGTTTCTGAGCTCAAATCAGTTTAGAGTAGTATATTTCAATATTTGGAATCACATTTGTGGCTTAAATCTTTGAAATGCCTTGAAAAGTTGTTGAAATCAGTTTAAAAGGAGTGTTTGGCATTGTTTGTTTAAAAATCTTCCTGTGTATCTCATTGGGTAAAAACCATTTGGACCTCACTCTTGACCATAAATAAGTCTCTTGCAACCTTAGCTTTGGTCATTTTCAAGCAAAAAGTCAAAATAGCATACAAATGTCATCAACAGGTAACAGTTGTGGATTTGGGAGATCAAACTTTTAATTTCAACTCAAAAGTAGTTAAGTTTACTTGAAATAGTATCATATTAAGTTAAAACATCATAAGTTATCATCTAGGATTTGTCAAATCTCATTTTAGTCAACTGTGGTGTAAAACATAAAAAGTCAAAATTGCTTGTAGTGCAGAAAACTCGCTTTTGGTAGGAATTTTTATGAATTTTGTGCTTGGAATTGGAACTTGAAATTCTCAAAGATCAAAATATACCATCTAAGCTACAAGAATCCATAACCATTTTATTTTTGTGATTTTGTATGTGGACTGTGCATATGCCTGTTTGAGGGTGCAGGGCTCATCACCTCCTCTACACCAGGCTTTTTGGCCAAGGTTCCTAGGCTCACCGTTACTTATCCAGTGGACCCCACACCCTACCTTTTGGCTTATTTTGTAGCTTATCAGCTCAAGTTTCCAGACCTTGGCTTATTTTGGACCTTGGATTATTTGTGCATTGCTTATTGGGACCTTCTTGGTGGCCTGTTCTTAGAACCTAAGCTGCATACTCAGGTTTTGCAGCTAAGTTCCAAGAGTCACCCAGTCTTCAATAATAATCCATAAGCCCAGCTTATTGGCTTATTTTGAAGTTGACTTTGTCAACCTTAAGGGTCAATTGTCATTTTGAACCTCCTTTCACCTCTGTGGACCCCACAGAGGTCCAAAGATCCTAGTTTTAGGCCTTCATTGGTCTGTGTGGTTACTTAGTGCTTATTTGGTTTTATCAGCTTATTCCTGGTGCTTATATGGATTCTATTTGCTCATTTCAAGTTTGTATCCATCTGTTTTATCTTATTTGATCATATGGTAGCTTAAATATAGCTTTTTCAAAAGCCACAAGTCCTAATAAGCAAAATATACCAACTGTTATGAATTTATGATTGCATACAACTTATTAATAAGCTACAACCAAAGTTCCTTCACAAAAATTTGTTGTTTTCAGTGTTTAAGTAGTTTTGTAAAAGAAAAACAAAGAAAAGCCAAATTTAAAATTAGTAATAGCTTCTATTTAATAGGATTTATCTATTTAATTTTTCTTTTTAGCTTATTATTAAGCACTTTTTCATTTTTATATTTTTCTTAAATTTCTTTTATATTAAAGTATTTTTAGAAATTTTTCTAGATTTTTCTCTTTTAATTTAGTATTTATTATAATTAATATTAGTTTAATTAATAATTAAGTAATATCAGTTAATTAAATAGTTTTATAAATTTTTATTTAACAACAGTACATTCTTATATTTTTTTTAGGTTTTATAAATCATTAAGTATTTTTAGAAAATAGTTTCTTAATTACTACTGTTCATTTTCTATTTTTCTTAATTAAATTAGTAAATTAGATTTTAATTAATAATTAAGTAATTAATTAGTAAAATAGTCTAAATATAATTTTTATAAACTTTTTATAATTTTTTAGGATTTCTGTGATGGTTAATTAGTTTTATAAAAATTTCCATAATTTTCTAAGTCATTTAGGTATTATTAGTAATTAAAAAGTAGTTTTAAATTAGTTTTTATTAATTATTAAATAGTTAAATTAGTTTTTAATTAAAAAAAATAATAAAATAATCAAAAAAATATTTTTATTTTTAATTAAATTTTCTTTTAATATTAAGTTTATAAAATTTTTATTTTCACCCCTTGTAGTTTATATTAGCTTAAAACTCACCTTTTTCTGTTTGTAAATATTTCTGATTTTTAATTTGTTTACGTTTAATTATAGCTGTGATTCTGTAATTGTTAATACTGTTCATTATCTTAATTTCAAGCAATCAATAGTGTAAATCAAATCTACTTCATCTTTGGTTACTGCCCTCAGTACCATTCATTCCCGAAAACATTTACAAATACAATTTCAATCTCGTTGGGACTTAACGACCTGGGGATTTCCCTGTACTTCCATGGATTTAATACTTGCACTCCCTCCTAGGTAGGCCTATCAACTGCACCCGGTTGACTGGTTGGTTTAGGAGGAGTCATGAAGCACCAAGTAGAGATGAAACAGTTGAGCATCAATACATATATATATATATATATATATATATATATATATATATATATATATATATATATGTGTGTGTGTGTGTGTGTGTGTGTGTGTGTGTGTATATACACATATATATACACACACACACACACACACACACACACACACATATATATATATATATATATATATATATATATATATATATATATATATATATATATATATATATATATATATATATGTACACACACACACACACACACACACACATATATATATATATATATATATATATATATATATATAGTCAGATCCTTAAAGGGGTTTTGTGGGTTTTTTTGAATTAATAAAAGTGGTGTAAAAAAGTTTTAACCTTGTAGTAGTTTGTAATTGCAACAAACAAGAACACTCAAGCAACTGTATAGGTATTCCCTTATCCGAACTAGAATGAAACTATATTTTACCTCGAATTAACTAACAAAGTAATGAAAGTCATAATCACTTGAGTGCAAGTTTAGAAATAACAAACACAATGCAGCTTACAACTAATATAAAACACGAATGTACCCATATATGATTTCAAACTAAAGATAAAAACAAAACATTAGGATTTCAAACTTGTAAGTCACAAGAATGTGAGTTATTGGACCATCTCATATATACGTTCTATAATAATCAACAAAAAATAGATAATATAGATTTACGTCTATAAAGTTCAGTCCTCACCAACTCAAGTTCAGTCCCATTGTGAATAGTATCTATTCAAGCTATTAGATTTTTCCGTGCCAGCAGCCGCGGTAAGACGGGGGGATCAACCAATTATGTTGATCAAATTATAAGAGATGATATTCCTAGCTACTTGAATTGATCTAACCCCATCCTATCTACCAAAAGCAGAATTGTTGCTGCTCTTTTTTCAAATACGTCTACTATTGTTCTTCTACTACCGAATATTCCAAAAGTTGTTGTCGTTTTTATTTTGGCTTTTAACTTGTCAAGTATGTATGTTTGGTTTTGATTTATAAAATAACTTTAAGTTTAGCTTTTTCCTTTATCCATTGAACTTTTTCAGTTTCTGTAAAAGGATTGTCCTTCTGAAATCTTATGTGTTGTGTTTATAATAACATCCTTTGATTGTATACAAGTTAACAGTTTCACCCAAAACAAATGAATACTTAAAGCATTTAAGCCCATTTTTTGGATATAGGGTTCGTTTATTTGTCCAGCTTATTGAACTTTTGACAAACTTATAAGCCCATTTTTTGGAGCTTATGAGCTTATCACAAGTTTAGGACCGCATAATAGCCTATCTAAGCACAACTATGCGCAAAATAAGTTAAAAACTATGCTCAAGTTTAGGACCACGTAATAGCCTATCTAAGCTCAAACTTGATAAAAGCTTTAACTGAAAAACATTCACCTAATACGGTCAAACACAATTGGATCTCAACTCATGCTTAACTAAAGAAGACAACATAACTATATAATATCAAAAGGCTCAAAAACCTTAAAGCACTATTATAAGTTTGCAACATGAAAAATAACCTTAACGCAACCCATATCAGAATATCAAAACAAGGCAACCCATATCAGAATTACAAAGCAACCAATATCAGATGTATAAAAAACAAAGCAACCCGTATCAAAATTATCAAAACCCAACATCACATACTCATAAAAAAAATAACAAGTAAAGCAGGTAAAGAGAAAAAGAATAATAAAAAAATACCTTAGAGGTGGTGAAGATGACGGCTATAGGTGGAGAATGTAACACCCCCAAAATACCGCAGCGGAAGACTGTGTCACAGGGGTGCTACTTCATAATACAAAGTACAAGGTATAGAAAACGAACTCTAAATGAGACGTTTTGAAAAGTTACCATTCGATTAATGAATTCAAAGTTACAAACATGAGATTCCAAAGTATGATACATAAATGTATACAAAGTGTTTTGAATGGTAAATGATAAAAGCATAAGTCTTCAGAATATGCAGCTTGACTCTAAGTTCCACGCACTAGCTATCGCCTTACTAACCTGAGATAAACATGCTAAAGTGTCAACACAATGGTTGGTGAGTTCATAGAGTTTGTCTTAAAATAGTTGAAAAGCCTTAAAAGAATGTTCACACAGCAAAGGCATCGTGAATCCACTCAGTTACAAGTCCCGCCATAAGAGACTTGTAACCTGTGTGTTCACAACCCACTGCTACAATATATAGTATGATAAAGACATGTATAAGTTCATCAAGACAATTAAGCAATTAGTCGTGAGTCTACTCTTCATCTCCGAAGACCTCACGTTTATGATGTATCCAACATTCGCAAATGTTAGGATGTATCAAAGACAACTGGGAGTCAATTCCCAAAGACAACTGGGAGCCAATTCCCAAAGACAACTGGGAGCCACTTCCCAAAGATAAAAGACAGTCATGTATGTATGAAATCAAGTATAATGCCATCAAGTATAAGACAATCAAGTATAACACAGCCACGTATAAATGTTTTGAGTATTTGTACAAGTAAGCAAGTAGTTGAGCATGTATCCCCCCCAATAGTTAAAACAAGTACAAAAAGAGTAGGGGCTATGACTCACCTTAAGCTTAAGTGATGTGAAATGAAAGTGCTAGTCGAATCGCGAAAGCCTCTAAGAGCAGCCTATAATAGAACGTTGCGACTTAGGTTTGGAGTAACATCTAAGAATACGAAGAATTGCCCATATATGTCTTGCATAATGTTCATGATGTAGTACTTAGTATATAGTGTAAGTCGTTGAATATAAATGGTCTATGAAACATGTATAAGTTGTATATCTCTTACTACCGTTCGGGCCGACATAATTCAGAAGTCATGGAGTAAACGTTCGAGGAGCCAGGACACTTTAACTCATAAATCCACAACTCATCTCGACGGCTTACTCAATGAACTCCTCACATGAGGCTCCCTACTATTGTAGTATTTGATAACATATATATAAGCTTTTTGATCTTTAATAGTTATATGGTCTTTAGCCGTGGCTTTGCCGTGACCTTGGTCATTGTTACCATGGTCTTGAGACTCAACCTTGGCTTTAGCCATGGTTGTGGTCTTGGCTTTAGGTCATTAGACCTCTTGGTCTCATCTAATTATATAGTTACTTTGGTCTAAAAATGGGCTGTTAAGAATTTGAAGAAATTTATCACTCAGAAAGCGTTTTCAGGGTTCGAGCTTCTTTGTTCCTGAACGAAAACGTCGTTCCGGACAACTTTCGTGTTTTAACTTTTTGATGAATCGGACCAGAAGTGGGACTTTCAAAATCATAATTTGATCAGAATGCAATTTAGGCAGATTTGCCGTTTTGGTTTCGCTAACTTCAAATGGTCATAACTTTTGACTCGTATACTCGTTTTGGGTGATTCAAATTGCTATGTTTTCCTTGTTAAGTCCTCTTTAACAGTAAGTAAGTGTCAAATATCAAAGTTATACTATTGTGGTCGTGGTTTTCCATAAAAATCACTAGTTTGCTTGTTTGTTTGTCATAAGTTAACATATGTATACCAATACTCGTTTTATCCATTTTTAAACATCATGAACACAATACAAAGACCATATATAGCATGAAAGAAACATAATAAGCATGAAATGATATTGAGCAAGAAAGTGTATAAGGGTTTGCTTACAACTTTTGGCTTTCTAAAGAAAGGAAGTCAAGTATAGAACTAGGACACTAAACCTAAGCTTGTAAACCCTTCACCATAACTCTTGTAACCATTGATAGACTTGATATAGACCTTGTGAAAACCCATTAACTTCAACCCTAGTAACCTTGTGTAGCCCCTAATTCAACCATGGAATCACCAAACAAACTTAAGAACTAGGTAGAGAATACTAAGACCTTGAACTTTGTAGTGTAACTTGTATATTGAAGATCAAAGGATCATGGTGCTAGGTACTTATGTTGTGGCGTTTTTGTTGATGAAGAATGGAAGAGATTAGCTTGCTATTTATACTAAGAATGAGGAGGTTAGGAAGGTGGCTAGGAAACTACATAAACTTGGAGACAAAGTTGTAATTAAAAATGATCTAATGGCTAAAGTCATGAGATGATGCCACAAGTGTGAATGCCCCCCCTAGTGGCGGTTTGAAGAACTTGGAGAACAAGGTGTGGAATTTTGATGGTATTATCCTAAGTATGTAGCTAGTTTTGACTCCGTAAATCGCTAACCGTAAATGATTAAGCCTCAAAACGTAAAACCGGGTATCCTAAAAATATGAAACTTATAAATATGGTTAAACATGTCAATATAGTCCATAATAAAATATAAAATGAGTGGTAGGTTCTATCGGGTGCTAAAACCCTGCTAAAAACTGGAAACACGGGTCTAAAACGCGTAATACGTAAAACGTACGAAAGTTGCGTAAAATTGAGAAAAGTAAAATGTAACTTTTCTAATAGGATAATAATGACTTAAAATGACTTATAATGTCTAGGCTGGGCTCAGTCTAGTGTCAGTTGGTGTTAAATGTCTTTTAGACCTAAAACCGCAAGCCTAAAAATCAAGGAATGACTTATAAAATCAAAGAATGATTTTTGGTCAAAGGAGGAGGGAAAAATATGTTGACTTTTTCTAATAAGTTGAAAACTCAAATTGTCTTAGAAACGCGTTTTGTGGTCTAACGGTTAATCGCCCATACGGTTAAGCGTGCTCATGCGAGAGTAGTACAGGCTTGGGTGACCTGCCGGGAATAGTAATTAATCTGAAAATGCGAATTGTTACAGTCTCTACCCCTTCAGGAAACTTCGTCCCGAAGTTTAGTTGATGTTAACTACTTATGGTGTGTCTAATATAGTGGTGTTCACTCTGATTCGTCTAAGATTCTGGTTAAGGAGTTGTATCGGCTACAATTAAGCCCACTTATTTATAACACATTACTTACATAAAGAAGCGTCCAAATTTATGTAAGTAAGGTCTCATAAACTTATGGTTCGGTGATTTACAATTTCTTTATTTAACTGAAGAGGCGTCCCAATCCATTTAAATAAGGAGATTCTAAATCATCCTACTTAAGAATTTCCGACACAAAATCCGCCTTCTGAGGCAGATGGTAAGATAATCAAGTCATCAAATCCTTAAAGCTAAGCAATAATATTATTTAACTCAGATCTTGTGTCTAATCAAACAAGAACTGTCACAAGATCAAGTTAACTAATTAGTTATTACTGAGCTCCATGTTTTTAATGACTCGACGAATCTCTGGGGCTCCTTATAATACTAAAGTCACATCATCTAACAGCGTGGAACTAAGCAAACGTCTAACCAAAAAGCACATGTGTATGTATTGTGTGTAAGGCAAATAAAGAGGAAGGTCCCAACGTATATAGCAGTTATAGTCTAGGCACTAATTGCAACCTAGTTCTCTATAACCAAGGCTCTGGTACCAATCTGTAACACCCCCAAAATACCGCAGCGGAAGACTGTGTCACAGGGGTGCTACTTCATAATACAAAGTACAAGGTATAGAAAACGAACTCTAAATGAGACGTTTTGAAAAGTTACCATTCGATTAATGAATTCAAAGTTACAAACATGAGATTCCAAAGTATGATACATAAATGTATACAAAGTGTTTTGAATGGTAAATGATAAAAGCATAAGTCTTCAGAATATGCAGCTTGACTCTAAGTTCCACGCACTAGCTATCGCCTTACTAACCTGAGATAAACATGCTAAAGTGTCAACACAATGGTTGGTGAGTTCATAGAGTTTGTCTTAAAATAGTTGAAAAGCCTTAAAAGAATGTTCACACAGCAAAGGCATCGTGAATCCACTCAGTTACAAGTCCCGCCATAAGAGACTTGTAACCTGTGTGTTCACAACCCACTGCTACAATATATAGTATGATAAAGACATGTATAAGTTCATCAAGACAATTAAGCAATTAGTCGTGAGTCTACTCTTCATCTCCGAAGACCTCACGTTTATGATGTATCCAACATTCGCAAATGTTAGGATGTATCAAAGACAACTGGGAGTCAATTCCCAAAGACAACTGGGAGCCAATTCCCAAAGACAACTGGGAGCCACTTCCCAAAGATAAAAGACAGTCATGTATGTATGAAATCAAGTATAATGCCATCAAGTATAAGACAATCAAGTATAACACAGCCACGTATAAATGTTTTGAGTATTTGTACAAGTAAGCAAGTAGTTGAGCATGTATCCCCCCCAATAGTTAAAACAAGTACAAAAAGAGTAGGGGCTATGACTCACCTTAAGCTTAAGTGATGTGAAATGAAAGTGCTAGTCGAATCGCGAAAGCCTCTAAGAGCAGCCTATAATAGAACGTTGCGACTTAGGTTTGGAGTAACATCTAAGAATACGAAGAATTGCCCATATATGTCTTGCATAATGTTCATGATGTAGTACTTAGTATATAGTGTAAGTCGTTGAATATAAATGGTCTATGAAACATGTATAAGTTGTATATCTCTTACTACCGTTCGGGCCGACATAATTCAGAAGTCATGGAGTAAACGTTCGAGGAGCCAGGACACTTTAACTCGTAAATCCACAACTCATCTCGACGGCTTACTCAATGAACTCCTCACATGAGGCTCCCTACTATTGTAGTATTTGATAACATATATATAAGCTTTTTGATCTTTAATAGTTATATGGTCTTTAGCCGTGGCTTTGCCGTGACCTTGGTCATTGTTACCATGGTCTTGAGACTCAACCTTGGCTTTAGCCATGGTTGTGGTCTTGGCTTTAGGTCATTAGACCTCTTGGTCTCATCTAATTATATAGTTACTTTGGTCTAAAAATGGGCTGTTAAGAATTTGAAGAAATTTATCACTCAGAAAGCGTTTTCAGGGTTCGAGCTTCTTTGTTCCTGAACGAAAACGTCGTTCCGGACAACTTTCGTGTTTTAACTTTTTGATGAATCGGACCAGAAGTGGGACTTTCAAAATCATAATTTGATCAGAATGCAATTTAGGCAGATTTGCCGTTTTGGTTTCGCTAACTTCAAATGGTCATAACTTTTGACTCGTATACTCGTTTTGGGTGATTCAAATTGCTATGTTTTCCTTGTTAAGTCCTCTTTAACAGTAAGTAAGTGTCAAATATCAAAGTTATACTATTGTGGTCGTGGTTTTCCATAAAAATCACTAGTTTGCTTGTTTGTTTGTCATAAGTTAACATATGTATACCAATACTCGTTTTATCCATTTTTAAACATCATGAACACAATACAAAGACCATATATAGCATGAAAGAAACATAATAAGCATGAAATGATATTGAGCAAGAAAGTGTATAAGGGTTTGCTTACAACTTTTGGCTTTCTAAAGAAAGGAAGTCAAGTATAGAACTAGGACACTAAACCTAAGCTTGTAAACCCTTCACCATAACTCTTGTAACCATTGATAGACTTGATATAGACCTTGTGAAAACCCATTAACTTCAACCCTAGTAACCTTGTGTAGCCCCTAATTCAACCATGGAATCACCAAACAAACTTAAGAACTAGGTAGAGAATACTAAGACCTTGAACTTTGTAGTGTAACTTGTATATTGAAGATCAAAGGATCATGGTGCTAGGTACTTATGTTGTGGCGTTTTTGTTGATGAAGAATGGAAGAGATTAGCTTGCTATTTATACTAAGAATGAGGAGGTTAGGAAGGTGGCTAGGAAACTACATAAACTTGGAGACAAAGTTGTAATTAAAAATGATCTAATGGCTAAAGTCATGAGATGATGCCACAAGTGTGAATGCCCCCCCTAGTGGCGGTTTGAAGAACTTGGAGAACAAGGTGTGGAATTTTGATGGTATTATCCTAAGTATGTAGCTAGTTTTGACTCCGTAAATCGCTAACCGTAAATGATTAAGCCTCAAAACGTAAAACCGGGTATCCTAAAAATATGAAACTTATAAATATGGTTAAACATGTCAATATAGTCCATAATAAAATATAAAATGAGTGGTAGGTTCTATCGGGTGCTAAAACCCTGCTAAAAACTGGAAACACGGGTCTAAAACGCGTAATACGTAAAACGTACGAAAGTTGCGTAAAATTGAGAAAAGTAAAATGTAACTTTTCTAATAGGATAATAATGACTTAAAATGACTTATAATGTCTAGGCTGGGCTCAGTCTAGTGTCAGTTGGTGTTAAATGTCTTTTAGACCTAAAACCGCAAGCCTAAAAATCAAGGAATGACTTATAAAATCAAAGAATGATTTTTGGTCAAAGGAGGAGGGAAAAATATGTTGACTTTTTCTAATAAGTTGAAAACTCAAATTGTCTTAGAAACGCGTTTTGTGGTCTAACGGTTAATCGCCCATACGGTTAAGCGTGCTCATGCGAGAGTAGTACAGGCTTGGGTGACCTGCCGGGAATAGTAATTAATCTGAAAATGCGAATTGTTACAGAGAAGAAGGCGGTGTAGAGGTGGAGAAGAAGGCGGCGGTGAGAGGTGGCTGGCCGGGGCTGGAGGTGGCCGTCGGTGGGGTGAAGGTTTTGAAGATGAATGGGTTGAAGGGTTTTGATGAAAGGTGTTAAGAGGTAGTCAGATTTGTTCACCACCTCTTACTGAGTTAGACATATTAGATCTTACCACATCTGACTAGTGATAAAAAAAGAAACAACAAAAACGTCTGACCGCCTCTTAAGAGTAAGAGACTAGTAAGACTTTAAAAAAAATTATAAAAAAATAAAAAATCCACCCTTAACCTCAATTTACTACCTTTTCCCAACTTCCATATTATGTCACTCACTTCATCTGAAGATACTTACGCACATATGTTCACTAACTATTATCCAAACACACACTCCAAACAATGAAGAAAACACATACGCACACAAATTAAACATGGTGGTGAGCAGATGAATTTACAAATTTTATTCATAGAGATTATATGTCATGTGGGCGTTTTTTTTTTTTTTTTTTTTTTTTTTTTTTTTTTTATATATATATATATTTTTTAAATAGCAATTTCATGAAAGTTCACTACATTATGATGCAATTTGCCCTAAAATCTATGGTCTGTTAATCAAAAGGTTGTAAGTTCATTTATCAAACAGATACATATATAAAAGTAAAGTAACTTCCAATACCGTTTTTCACAAGTTATGGGTTTCAATACCATCTTCCACGATGTATGGGGAAGGTTGAGACGTAGATAACCATTTCATGAAAGTTCACTACATTATGATGCAATTTGCCCTAAAATCTTTGGTCTGTTAATCAAAAGGTTGTAAGTTCATTTATCAAACAGATACATATATAAAAGTAAAGTAACTCCCAATACCGTTTTTCACAAGTTATGGGTTTCAATACCATCTTCCACGATGTATGGGGAAGGTTGAGACGTAGATAACCTTACCCCTACCTATGGTAGAGAAGCTGCTTCCGATTCTACCAAAGTTAGAAATGAACCTCCGGCTTTGCAAGGGGTGAGGATCGAACCCTTAATCTTTGTCTCCAGAGGCAAGATTGTTAACCACTTGATCCAACCTTGCTCTTTAAACGGATACACATATATTTTGTCTATATAGCGCGTGTCTGCGTCTTTATCTTTTAAATAATGGTGATAACAACAATCAAACTAATGATAACCAAAAATTTGTTAAATGTAATTTAACAACAAACTAAATACTAGTATTAGGCTTTTACTAGTATTTATTTATGGTTTTGGATCTTATAGAACGATGTTGAAAGGAAGATAAAGAGTGGGTATGTTGCTAGGTACACAAATAAGGAGGGGACAGCTTACACTTTTCTTATTATAGAAGTCCACATTTCAGGCAACTTAAAAGCTTTAACCTATTGTGCTCTTAATTTTTCTCCAATTAGTTGATTGACATTGTAGATGCGTAAGGGTATCAAAAAAGTCATATAGCATTCATGGTGAGAGAGCGTGAAATTTGTCCGATTCAAGTAATAAAAATGTTGTACATATATACAGAAAATATAGCGATAACAAGATTACAAGAATACACGTACGTAATACAAACTAGTCATTTAGACTCGTGCATTACATACGTATTAATTTTATGTATTTTTTTGAAAGTTGATACTTTACGTAAAGGATTTAAAGTATCGATAAAAGGGTTGTTCAAACTATTAATTACAACTTGCTAATTGATTGAAACAGGTCGGGTCGAGTCGCACCAAATCGGTGTTTACTAATAGTTCGTGGTTAATTTTCTTTTCAATATTACGTACGCTACCTGCTATGTTTTTATTTCTTTCAACATACTCAAGATTATTAATAGAACACAAAACAAAAAACAATTCTTTATATCTACGAATGTAAAGAATTTAACTAATTTTAAGAATCCCATTTAAAAGATGTATTAAATTTGACAACTTAGAAAAAAAAATTAACAATTTTGAAACGTATCTCGGCATCATTGATAAATACTTTTAACATCATAATAAAAATCCAAGACATTAAAAAGTTGCATCAACAAAAACAATTAAACAATATCGAGTATAAGTTTTTTATACATAAAGAAATAAAATATTTAAAAAATTGTTGACTCTTACTTGAGCTACTCAAACTTGGAACTCTTATTATACATTGATCAATTATGTAAACTTTCTGAGTTTTTTATGGCTTGTGGGTTGGGATCATATCTATGTTCAAACATTTTCATGGTAATCATAAATAATCAATTTGTGTTCGTAAAAATTTGGCTTTGATGCCTTTCTGTTTTTACACAATTTGTTACGAACCAAAAAAGGAATCGAATATCCGTGAAGTAAACCACTTCAAATATAAGACGATGGATTCAATTTGGATTTGGGTATCGATTTATAAAGCTAATGTGTATGTGAGTTTTATACAGACCATGACGACAACAGGTCCCTCGACATCCACAACTAGTTCGTCGAAAAGTTAGTTTTCTTATTTGTGGGTTGGTTTGACATGCGGTTCTTATTTTCTGTGATGCAGCCCTTTAATATTAATTGGGAGGTGTGGCAAGCTAAAGAAAGGAATGTGTTATTTATAGGCTCCCTAACTAATATTTTCAATTAAGTTTACTTCATGCTTTGGTTACGATGGAAGACCTAAAGTTTGCACACAATGAACTTTATATATAAAAACTAGCTGGGTAGCCGCGCGTTGCGGCGGGTGTGTTTTGTGTGTTTATATTTTGTGGGTTGTACGGTGTAATTAATAATTTTGTTATTTGAAGTATGCAAATGTTTACTTGGAAGCATAATTTGCTTATGTTTACGGATTTTTTTTTTTTTTTTTTTTTTTTTTTTTTTTTTTTTTGCGTTGCGGTTGAAATTTTTTTGAGTTGTTTGTTTTTTCGGTATGCTTTTATTTTATTTTTTTATTATTATTATTTTTTTGTATTTTAAAAGAAACAAATTTGTATAAAAAATTTTTTGTAAGTGTATTATTTTTTGTGTTTTTTTATTTTCATTTTTTTGAAAAAACAAATTTTAATAAGAAAATTTATGTAAAAATAATAATAATAAAAAAAAAATAAAAAAAAATAACTGTAGCAAGCACTGTATCAGCTACAGTGCTGCTACAGTAAACATTTATGCCTTTTAGTATATATAGTAATGTATCACTGAAATGAATCATTAAGACTAAATATTTAATATTGGGTCTCAATCTTTAGATAGATGAGATAAAATAAGATACTACGGAGTGTTTCTTTTTTCCCCTTAGCTAACAGATACCATTTTATATTATTACTTTTTAGGTGGGGCTCATAAAAATTTCTTAAATGGTTTATATCCACAAGGCTTAATTTATCATGTCCTCCTAATTAAAAGACTTGTATAGAGAGGTAGGACCCATATGAATCCATAGCTAAAGAAAAAAAAAAAACACTCCCTACGTAAATATAGTTCTCAAACCCCGTCAATTAATCGGGTAAAAAGGTTAAAAACCATGATTGACCGAAAAAGAAAAAAATAATCGTATAGTTTAACAAATAGATCGAGTTTCTTCCTAAAGGGAAAAGCTGAGTAGCTTAGGGGTGTAAACGAGCCGAGACAACTCGCGAGCAACTCGAGATCGACTCGAAAAATACTCGATTCGACTCGATTTTAAACGAGCCGAGACAACTCGCGAGCTACTCGACTCGACTCGATTACACATTTACACCCCAATATATATATATATATATATATATATATATATATATATATATATATATATATATATATATATATATATATATATATATATATATATATATAGGGGTGTAATCGAGCCGAGACAACTCGTGAACAACTCGAGATCGACTCGAAAAATACTCGACTCGACTCGATTTTAAACGAGCCGAGCTCGAGCATGTCAATACTCAGCTCGACTCGGCTCGTTTACACCCCTAGAGTAGCTGACAATAAGTGAATAAACTATGAACTGGGCTTTCTGTGTAGATCTTCTAACGGGCCTTAATCTATATAGGCCTTGCTCTTACTGAGCCTTTTGTATAGACGCTTACCAAAACTTGGATTTTATTTTTGGTTGGCAACATTTTGTCTTTTCTTTGCTGTAAGTTTTATGTTTATGTGAAAGTTTATGGTAAATAATATTGTCATAATTCAGTATCATGTGTCGTTTCTTAGTTAATATTAGAACGGTACCCGCGCAATGCGACGGCTGGTACATGTAGCTAGATTTTGCTTTATTTGGTTATTCGGTTATTAGGTTATTTGGTTACACATTTATTTGTCTTTATATTTTATAAGTAAAGATGGTTAAGCCAAATAATTTTAGTTTGAACAACCAACCTGCTTCCTAACCAATTTGCTTTCTAACCAAATTCCTAACCAACCTGCTTTATAATCAATTAATTTTGAAATCCTTCCATAATAAGCAAGTACAAGTCTGAATTTTAAGTATTTCTAATTATAAAATAGTACCAAATGCATTATATAGTAGTATATAATACATTTCATTACATTTTAATAAGTTTTGTTTAATCAATATACTTTGTAATTATATGTCAGTTTCCTAATATTATAAAAAATCTGATATGGAGAGGAGAAGAAGAAGAAGGAAAAAAAAAATAAAAAATAAAAAAATAATAACAATAAAACAACTCGATATTCCCACCTAAGCGATATATCTACAAAGAAATCTTATACAATACCTAAATACTTTTACAAATAATTTATTGAAAAAAAAAATTTATAAGGAATTAAGAACCTCAAACTCTCAAAGCCATGATCATTGATCACTCCAAATGTCATGTGAATTAAAGTGAAACCCGGTTTATTCGTATTATCAATCTTCAATACTCCCAAATGGAACATACTCCGTATTACATAACCTCTGAATTTAGGCCCCACCAATAAATTTAGTTATGAAAAAATATTTATCTTCCTAAAATATTCCTACAAATCTTTTTAATTGTATGTTTAGTAAATATATATATATATATATATATATATATATATATATATATATATATATATATATATACTAAAAGGCAATATGTGTACTGTAGCAATGTTACTGTGGCAAAGGTTTTTTTTTTTTTTTTTTTTTTTTCTTTTTTTTTTTTAACTTTTTAATTTTTGACCCTGAGGTTAAATATTTAACAAAACAGTACCTCAGGTTAAATTATAATTTCAAAGATAGTCGCAAAGGACTAACTTTGCAACATATCGATCCCGTTAAAAAGTACTGTTCATTCGTTAAAAACACTGTTCACCATTTTTTTTTACACCACCTCAGGTTAATTTTTAATTTCAAGAGTACTTGCGGTTATCGATCTTTTGCAAATTTAGTCCTTAATAACAAAAATAATTTTTTTCAATCGTTTTATTTCGAATTTAGATTAACCACAACATTTTCGTAGCAACGCGCGGGTACCCCCGCTCGTTTGATTGAAAAGTGAGAAAGTATGCTGAGATACTTCAGATGTCGTGATTTTTTTAGTGGTCGATAATTCTCTTTGAATATGTATAATTCTCTGTATATATTATACGGCGGAGTATTGAGCGAAGAGTAATAATAATTAGTTTTCCAAACGAAAGGAAATAAACAAACATTTCTAATAAACGAATACTTCTTCAGCCTGGATCTTATTTTTGGCCCGGTGGTTCTTCACCTGCCCCTTCTGGCTAATTAATAAAAAAGAAAAATTGTTGTATTTTTTGGTGACTAGTGTTTCATTATTGTCATATTGTGTGTATTTACTATGAAATTTTCATTTTATTTATTTATTTATTATTATTTTTTAATGAATTCAAAGTCTTTTATGATAATTAAGTCGCCATAATTGTTGCCCCGCAGCAAAGCACGGGTTGCTTCCACCTTGTCTATGACTTAAGACTCCGTATGATTTGCTAAACTTGTAAACAAAGAACAACTTATAAATTATAGAACACAAAAACTAGAATAATGAAAAAGACATCAATCATCCATGTTCATATGTGGAAAACCCCATTAACATATAATCGATGCATAGCACAACTTACTTGCATCACAATCTCGCTTCCAATGACCCCTACCACCATGCTCAAATTAGTTAAGCAAGTTCCAAGTTGTTTCCACTATGTGATGTATGAGTTATCATATCCCAACTATCACCTTATCTTATCCACAAACTTAGATATTGCAAGAAATAATTGTGTTTGATTAAGGTTATAACAATAGATCATAAGTACGTCATGTATCATAATTAAGTTTGCGTCTTGCATATTATTATGTTTTCTAATATTCTTATACTAATGATGCTTATCGGAAGGAGTAAGCTAAACAGACACATGGACCAAAGTTGTAATAAAGGTAAAGTTTACTATATAGAGTTTTAGTTTGTGTTTGAATGTTTTGCATGCGTAGAAGGTCCATTTTACTTAACTTTGTGCTAATAAGTATTAAAAGTTCATCAAATTAACCAAATAACATGCACAAAAGCCATGATAACGCTCCTAAAGCCATGTTACTTTTGAGCGTTATCAGTAGATCTTTGCAGAACAACAATGTGAACTGTTTTGATGTAGCAACTTCATTTCCTTCATCTTCATCAATATTTCATGGAAAATATGCCTAGCTTAGGAAGCAAGTACTATAATTAAGAACTTGTAAGGTGCTTTTCATCTTTATTACTATATCATTTGCACATTTGTGGATTGTAAAGCTGAGCAGAGATGTACAAAGTATAAAAAATGTTAGAAATCAACCACATCTAATAGTGTAGTTTAGAAAAATGTAGCTTTAAACCTTGATAGAAAATTATCACTGAAAATCAATTATTTCTTATTGTTCTGTGACGTTGAATGTCAAACTTGTTCAATTATTTTTTCGCTAGTCTGAGAGCTCGAAACAAATAAGTCATTGCAATATGATATGTAAAAGCCTACAAAGAGACTGAAAGGACTTGCCATTAGAGAGCATTCAATGAAGCATAAAAATAAGAAAATACAACTATGATTTTAACCAAAAGCGAAATTGCATTCATAGGATTGAATAATATAAAGTCAAAATGGGCTAAAAATGCATATTTAGTTTAGCTGAAACTGTAGGTTCAAGAACTTACACTCAAGGCCTCTCAAAGAGAAAGTTCTTTCACACGCTTCATCCTCTTCGAAAATACATCATAAATGGTTTTAAGAAATACCAAAAAAGACTTTCCTTGTGTAGCCAAAAAATTGTATCCAATCACCTTTTAACTAAATAATTAGTGGCTAAACTTGTAACCAACATGGTTTTAGTATGTTAGTTTTTTACAATATATAACAAACAAAAAATGGGAATTCAATCATAGAAAAAACAAACATTTCAATCAAAACAAACCTTGTTTACTTCTAATCTCATGGCCTTGTATCAGTATTACCATTAGCAATAATATGACTTTTATCTATCTATATACACTTATCATAGGACACAACCAACAATTTACAACTCCTAACAACTACAATAACGGCCCATAAACAACCTAATTCACACAACAAACAAATAAGCTCCATTTCTCTTACAAAATGCCAATTATTTTTAGAAAAATGATTGGTGTGCTTACTAATCATGTCTACAAATGTACCTAAAGATTTGATTGGTTGATTTTAAAAAAATGATTGATGAGAATTTTGAGAGAAAAAATACATAATACAATTGTACAAGTATTTTATACATTAAGCATGTATTTAAGCTTGTGTTGAAGGTTTAAATAACATTACTTTTATTTTTATTCAATGAGATAACTCAAGCTATGAATTGAGATCAAACACTATTAGATGCTTATTAAAAGGACCTTCGAGTTGACACCAATAATTACAAAAGCAAGAGCATAAAAGAGTGAAGTTATGGATAATGATTTGCACACTCACAAAATTTATTTGCATACTCAAAGTACAAGCAGAATATTTAATAATGTACAAGTAGGGGTGAGCAAACGGACCGAACCGACCGATAAAACCAACCGGACCGAGACCGGACCGGACATATTCGGTTCGGGGTTTTTTTATACTTTCGGTCTCGGTCCGGTTCGGCCCGGTCCGACTTAAAAATCGGACATTTAGCCTATTTGGACTGAGACCGGACCGAACTGGATCGACCACATTCGGTCAGGTCTTTGTCTAGGTTTTTTGCCGGATTCAGTCTCGATCTGATCTGGTTTTTTTCGGTCCATTCCGGTTTTAAACCGATGAACAGCCTTATGTACAAATATTTAATGCAAAGATGGAATGTATCAAATCAATCTACAAATCGTGCAATTGAGCCTTTTGATCAACCACATGTTGAGCGTAAGTTTTCATCAACCACGTGTTATAAAAAACATGATGAGATAAATTAAGCATCCATTGAGTACATCTCAAATTTTAAGCATCAATTACCCTTAAATGCAGATTCGTATCAATACCTCATGATAAGAGTTATACAAGTTACTCATGATAAGAGTTAGGGCTTGTTTACTTTTTTCTTATCTAAGGGTTATGTGGTCTCTCTTCTCTTAATACATCTTAATGGGGATGAGTGGGTATTTTCACTTTCTATGCACAGAGACCATCAAAGAGAATTGGTGAGCCCAAATAAAAAAAATAATGATATTATATACTCAAGTGGTCATATTATGGGAAAAAATAAACATACTCTTATACAAGTTATTAAGTGGAGATTAAAAAAATAATAATAATAAAAAATAATAAATAAATAAATAAAAATCAATAAGGGAGTGGCAATGGCAAGGTCATAGAGGCTAGGGATCGGATGCCGATCGGCATCCACCATTGCCACTCGAGCGGCATCATCAAAAAGGCATTGTGGAGGACCATGGAATGCCGAATCAGCATACACTCTTACCCACAAAAAAGTGAACGTTAGCATTAATGGTGATTAATTACATTGACCCAATTTGAGGCTATTTCCTAAAAAAAAAAAAAAAAAAAAAAAAAAAAAAAAAAAAAAAATCTTCCCTTTTTATTAATATTACCGTTTGAGGCAATTTTCAAAAAAAAAAAAAAAAAAAAAAAAAAAAAAAAAAAAAAAAAAATTGTTCCCTTTTAAATTTTATAGCCGTTTGAGGCATGTTTCCAAAAATAAATAAATAAATAAATAAAATAAAATTGTTCCCTTTTAAATTTATAGCCGTTTGAGGCTTTTAAAAAAAAATTTGTTCTCTTTAAATAGTAACTTGATCTTGTAATTTTATAAACACAACCAAATCACACACTACTAGCCATGGTTTACGCATCATCTACTTCATCCTCGGACGAAATTTGTATTCCAACCGAATCATCCGATCTATGGGAATCCGGTAGTACGTTTGAAACTTTGTTAGCCGGATACGAGGCACTTGAAGACACAGCAAGTTCTAAGGAAATACGTGGTTATATAACCCGTTTTCGTGAAAGAGCACTAGAAACTCTAAACAATGATTATTTTGTTGAAGAACCAAAATTTAACGACGAAAAGTTTCGCGAGCGTTTTCGTATGAGTAAATCATTGTATTTACAAATTGTTGGTGAAATTGAAGCGCAAATCGAGTGGTTTCAACCGGGATATGACGCGTTGGGAAAAAAAAGTTTTACGGCGTTACAAAAATGTACGTCGGCCATTCGTCAACTCGCAACCGGTGAACCGCCGGATAGATTTGATGACTACTTAAACATGGCACAAAGAACGTCAGGTTATTATTTTTTTTATCTATTATAAAAATTTCGTGTATATATATATATATATATATATATATATATATATATATATATATATATATATATATATATATATATATATATATTATTTCGTTAGTTTATATATGTCGTTTATATTTTTGTTGTTTTTTGTGTTTTTTTTTGTGTTTATATATATATATATATATATATATATATATATATATATATATATATATATATATATATATATATATGTGTGTGTGTGTGTGTGTGTGTGTGTGTGTGTGTGTGTGTGTTATTTAATATGTTGTAGGTGAATGCCTTGATAACTTTTGTGATGCTATTATAAAGTTATATGGGCGAGAGTTTTTACGTAGGCTGACAACTCATGACATTGCTCGGTTATTCGAGGTACATGAAGAAAAACATCACATTCCTGGTATGCTTGGTAGCATTGATTGTACACATTTTGTTTGGCGAAATTGTCCTAAGTATTTGAGAGGCCAATATAAGAGAGGTGATCACCAATACCCGACTATTATGCTTGAGGCGACGGCTTCAAATGATTTGTGGATTTGGCATTCGTTTTTTGGTCCTCCCGGTTCAAATAACGATATAAATGTTTTGAATCAGTCTCCGTTATATGTTAGTGAGAGAAATGAAACGACACCAAACAGTTCATTTGTTTTGGGTGAACGGCTTTACAAACGTGGATACTATCTTACAGATGGAATTTATCCTAGGTATTTAACATTTGTTAAAGCATATCCGTATCCTACTGACCCAAAAGAAAAGAAATTCAAAAAGCTACAAGAGTCAGCAAGAAAGGATGTCGAACGAGCTTTTGGTCGTCTAAAGGGAAAATGGTTTATTCTAAGTCGTCCTCTCCGGCCTATGTCCGTCCAAAAAATTCGAAAGATCATTTATACGTGTATTATATTGAACAATATGATTTTAAAAGACGATGGGATGACAATATCACCGGTTTATATAATGGATCCGCCGGTCGCGCCAGTTTTTGATGATAATGTTCTACAGGAGTTGCTCGACGAAGATATCCATAACCGTCTCCGATATGATCTTATAGAGCACGTAGCAGTTCAAGACTTGCCATACCTTGATGAATAGTGGTTTTATAATTTTATTTTTCCTAAGCATTTTGTAATTTTCTTTGATTTATTAATAAAATTTAATGCTTTTATATAATTGTTTTAGTATATTTATAAATAAGAAAAATAAAAAAAAAAATATGATTGGTTGATTTTGCATTATCATTGCCACTAAAAATTGAAAGAAAGTCATGGTGAATTATAAAATGTGTTGTTGACATGTGATTGGTTGAACATGTTTTTGCCACTTACTTTTTGCATCACTATTGCCACCCCTAAAAAAGTACTTGCAACATATTCAATAAATTGTTGACGCGGAAGATAGACGAGGCTTTGGGGAAGAAGAGAACTTGAAAACTCATACATGTAGAGTTACACAAGTTAATAAGTGGAGATTCAAAAAATTAATGGAAGCTTATTACCATTTCAAACAATAGGGATAAGCGAGAATTAAACCATTAGAACATAAATCTAATTACATGGTTTTGATAGAACAACAAAAAAGTATTAAACCGGTTGCAGACAAAACGGTAGCAGAGACTTTTCATCTCTTGATAGAATGTTACTACTGTTTTTTTTAACAAGAATGTTACTATTGTTTTCCTGGGAGGTTCGTTATCAATGCAAACACTGTTCCTATACCACCATGATAACTGTTAGAGTTTTTTGATTGACCATGAAACCAAATCATCCAAGTTTCTAGGTGGTGGCGTTAAAAAAAAATAAAAAATAAAAATAAATGTCACCAAAAGTTGTTTTTTATTCCTATGAAATGAGCATTTATAGGGGAAGTACAAATTACTCCACTAAATAGAATCAAATGCCACAAATTTTGACTTTTTCACTAGATCCTTTTGAAAAAACAAGAGAAAATCACATAGGAAAACTCTATGAGGTCGTCAGACTCTTGTCATACTTCACATTCTAAGCATCGGAAGTTCAAAAACAAATACTTTATTGTAGTTCTAGTGCGCGTTAAGTCGTCTTATATGACTGTGAACAATATTCCCAGTCAAATGATCACGAGTCTTTCGTAAAGAATCCTACTAGAAAACACATGACATTAAATGATGATATTCTCGAAGGTATCTTGGTTTTCTTGGTTGTTTTCTCTACCTTTGACAAAGGTGAGATATTCTTGATTTTTGTCCAGTCTCCGAATATTTAGCAATGATTTTTTGTATTTTTATATGCTTTACATAGATAATTATATTAAGAATTAATCAATAAAAATAGGGTGTTGTTAACCCCACGGGGGTCTAGTGGCCCGGTCCCACCTATTTTTAGTCAAACGTACAAGCATTAAAGCAGACAGTACAAGCGGCGGCAGCACAATTCTTCCACCCACCCCCCCCCCCCTATACCCCCGTGGGGTTAACCTCTGCCTAAAAATAAGACTCGCAATCTATGCATGTTTCCTAAATTCCTTTGTATTTGTATCTATCAATAAATTTGAGACAAATTCTCTTGTGGAAATCAACTTTACTACAGGCCGGGTGTACTTTACTATTTTCTTTATCAACTTTTACAATAAAACCCTCTTGAGGATCTCTTTATAAATATGTAGACCTCCACTTACTTCTTTTTAACTCTCATTTTATTTCCTTCTTCTTTCTAACATACGATATAAGAATATGGGTGGTTCATGCAAAGAAGGAAAGCCTGATGAGATACGAAGAGGTCCATGGACACTTGAGGAAGACAGCCTTCTAATCCGTTATATTAGTAGTCATGGTGATGGCCGTTGGAACTCGTTAGCAAGATCTTCAGGTACATATAACATTAAATTAATTCACGTTTATTTGAATTTCGCGTTTGTTTATCATGATCTTATGATTTTTTTTTAATTATTATTATTATTTTTAATATTAACAGGATTAAACAGAACGGGCAAAAGTTGCAGACTAAGATGGTTGAATTATTTAAAACCTGATGTTAAGCGCGGAAATCTTACCCCACAAGAACAACTCTTAATCCTAGAACTCCATGCCAAGTGGGGTAATAGGTGAGATTACAAGCTTATCATGTCATGTGTGATAATTTGCATACGTATTGATTGTGAACCTATAATCTCGCTTCATTGCTTCTTAAAACTCGAAGGACCAAAGATGTTAGTTAGAAACTTTGTAACCGAAAGTTAGTTACAGAAGTTAGTTATTGAAAAGTTAGTTATTAGTTATACCGGTTGGAACTATAACCGAAAGGACACAATGGTTGGGTCATGTCGATTCAAACCTTATATATACATATGTATTAGAATCGTTTAATGGTTAGACAATATATAGATTTACTTATTCATATTACTTTGCAACTTATTATATCGATCCAAAGATAGTGGGACAACAATTGGCATCAAGAGCAAGGATTATACATCAACATCATCACAACGATTTCTGCAATAACGAAATCAATACAAATCAGTGAGAAGCCAAAAGAAAAACGCAGGAGAAGTGGAAGAACAATTCGTTATTCCCTTTGAGCGAGAAGAGATACAACTTGTTTTCTTTTAAATCTTCGAAGGAAACACGTTTTGAATAAGGAAACGCGTAGAAAAGATAGTGCACGATCTGTTTTACGTAGAAGTTGCAAAACGCATAGCATCAAGCGTATTGGTGTCGAGGAAGATAGTGGAGACTTTGTGTATTAAGAAAAAGGAACTAGTTCGAGGCAAAGAAACACAAAGCAAAGGGCGTTGTTGGTTGAGAAAAGCGTATACGTAGTATTAATTGATCATTTGGAAGAAGAGTGTGGAATTTGTGTCGATATTAACACAAAAGAACAACAACAACGACAGGCGCAAGAAACTGTATAACCATAGTTTGGTTGTTTCGTTGCAGCAAGGATCAAACGACAAGACAGATTTGATTCATATTTACCAAGGCGTGGTAACAAGTAGATGTGTGTAAGATACGTGGAGATTTCAAGAAACGAGATCAAGTTGAACACACAAGAAGAAGGAAATAACAACGTGTAGAGTGGTATTATTTTTGTTTGTGTCGAATTTCTGTAACAATATTCGACAACAACAACAACAAAAAAAAGGGGACTCGTTAATAAAAAAAACAACAACATCAACAATTCGACAAGAAGGAGAACAAAAGAACTTTGGTGTTTATTTACTGGTTCGAATCAGAAGCAAAAATCAGAAGTAAGGCAAAAAAATTCGAGAGGTTGCTTGGAAAGATTTGAAGTCGATCTGGAAAGAAATAACGAGGCAGGAAAATAAACGAAAAAAAGGAGACAAGGGAATACATCTCATATTCAAATACGATAACGAGGTCACAAGTTCTAATTTTCTGGATTTCAATTCATTAGAATAGTATAGATTTTGTTAGTTTATACTATTAGGAATCCCGAGAACTACTATTGATCCCGTAATTACTAGGAATTCCCGAAAACTATATATATTCCCATATTAGAGGAGATACCATATTAGAAAATTCCCGTGAATATTAGAAAGTGAAGATCATAAATACTTTCAAGATGGGCGATGATACGAACGCAACAACTACATTAAAACCCTTAACACCTATAGCACAATACCAATGTCCTAAGTTGAAAAACACAAATTACACGGTATGGGCTATACAAATAAAGGTTATATTAGAAGCACATGGTTTGTGGGAGACAATAGAACCTACGGAGAATACAGAATTAGATGTTAAGAAAGATAAGGCAACAATAGCCTTGTTATATCAAGCGTTGACAGAGGATGTAATTTTACAAGTGGCAAGTTGTAAAACAGCGAGGGAATTATGGGATTCATTAAGAAGGAGACACGTTGGCGAAGAGAAAGTGCAACAAGCACGATTACAATCTTTAATGATAGGATTTAATGCCCTTCAGATGAAGGATGATGAGACGGTGGATGCATTTGCAGATAAGTTAAATGGTTATGTCACGAAGGCAACAGAACTAGGGAAAACAATAGATGAATCACTCATAGTTAGAAAATTATTAGATTCCACACCAGATAGATTCATTCAGATAGTAGCATCCATAGAACAAACTAGTGATCTAGACAACATTACCCTAGATGAGATCACAGGAAAACTCAAAGCATTTGAGGAAAGGATAAAACTCCGGAAGGGAGATCAAGATGAAAGCCAGGATAATTTATTATTCACACACGGTGAACACTCAAGTAGAGGAAAACATTTTAATAAGCATGGAGGTAGATCAAACTATGCACGAAGAAACTGGCAAAATAACAAACACAGAAATAACTCACAAGAGGGAAAACCCAATTATAAGGAAAACCCTAATAAGAACACGAATAGAAAGGATGTGAGTAAGTTAAGATGTTACAGATGTAACAAACTTGGACACTTTATGAGAAAGTGTAGAGTAAAATTGACAGATAAGGAACAATCAAACCTTATCTTAGAAGATGAAGAACCATCACTATTAATGACTATGCACGAAACCAAACACGAGGAAGTATTGTTGAATGAAGGCCAAATTCAACCAGGAAAATATGCTTCAAAGGACGAAAGCATATGGTATTTAGATAACGGTGCAAGTAATCATATGACGGGAACCAAGAGTCATTTTAGAGATATGGATGAAAACATAACAGGACGAGTAAGTTTTGGAGATGGATCATATGTACAGATAAAGGGAAAAGGCTCTATATTGTTAGGTTGCAAAAACCAAGAACAAAAGGTCGTATCGGATGTATATTATATACCAAACCTTAAGAGCAACATACTAAGTCTAGGACAACTTACAGAAATAGGTTGTAAAGTTATAATGGAGGGAAATAGATTGACTTTGTATGATAAGAGCAGGAAGTTATTGATGAAAGTTGAAAGATCCAAGAACAGACTTTACAGTATTAGATTACGGATAGACACACCTATATGTCTCTTAGCAAATATAGATAACCAAGCATGGTTATGGCATGCTAGATTAGGTCATCTAAACTTTGAAGATATCAACAAGATGACTAGAAAAGGTCTAGTAGAAGGAATACCTAGAATAAATCATGCCGGACAGATTTGTGATGCATGTTTATTAGGAAAACATAGTAGAACACCATTTCCAAACCAAGCTAAATTCAGATCAAAGAACCCGTTGGACTTAATATATGGAGATCTCTGTGGTCCTATTAGTCCAGCAACACACTCAGGCAAGAAACTTATATTCTTGTTAGTAGACGATTGTACACGATTTATGTGGGCTTATTTTCTACAATCAAAGGATCAAGCATTTAGTATATTCAAGGAATTTAAGCAGAAAATAGAAATGGAGTTAAGAATGAAAGTGAGAATGCTAAGAACAGATAGAGGAGGCGAATTTACATCAAATGAATTCACCAAATATTGTAAAGATAATGGAATAGCAAGACAGTTGACAGCACCATATTCACCACAACAGAATGGAGTAGTGGAGAGAAGGAATAGAACAGTGTTATCAACTACGAGAAGTATGATGAAAGCCATAAAGTTACCCTTAACTTTTTGGGCGGAAGCAGTGAAACATGCTATTTACATACTAAATAGGGTACCTACAAGAGCCCTGATAGATAAAACTCCATATGAGGCACTCTATAATAGAAAACCAAATTTAGAGAACCTAAGGATATTTGGATGCACAGCTTATGCAAAAGTAACAATTCCTCATTTAAAGAAGCTGGATGATAGAAGCATACCAATGATTTATTTAGGAGTAGAGGAAGGATCAAAAGCATGTAGGTTATATGATCCAATAAGGAAAAAGAAACATGTTAGTAGGGATGTAAAGTTTATGGAAACAAAACCGTGGAATTGGGAGAAGAATGAAGAGGATACAAGTACACAAGACACATTTTGGACTAGTTTTGTGGTAGACAAAGTTGACAATACAACTCCTATAACTGTCAACATAGAAAATGATGATGTTATGTATCCAACACCGGATCCGTTACCAGATCCAACATCAGAACCAAACTCACCAATTACACCACCAACATTCCATTATGACCCTAACTCAGCAGAAGAAGAGGCTACTATTAGTTCATTAGAAACATCAGATGAAAGATATGATCATACACCAGTACGAGGATTAAAAGGTTTAGCAGAAATTTACGAAACTGCAAGAGTAGTGGAAACACCTAGTTTATTTTTCACAGAAGAAGAACCTCGTAACTATAAGGAAGCATCAGTAGATAAGAAATGGATTGAGGCTATGGAAATTGAAATAGATTCAATCAATAAGAATAAGACATGGATTCTTACTACATTGCCAGAAAATCACAAGGCAATTGGACTCAAATGGGTTTTTAAAACCAAGAGGGATGCACAAGGAAAGATCATTAGATACAAGGCACGGTTAGTAGCAAAAGGATATGTACAAGAACAAGGAATAGACTTTGATGAAGTATTTGCCCCAGTTGCTAGGATAGAAACAGTACGATTAATATTAGCGTTAGCAGCATATCATGGTTGGCAAGTTCATCACTTGGATGTAAAATCAGCATTTTTACATGGAGATTTGAAAGAAGAAGTCTATGTTACACAACCTGAAGGATTTGTACAACCAGAAAACTCAGGAAAAGTTTACAAGCTTATTAAAGCTTTATATGGCTTAAGACAAGCACCGAGAGCTTGGAATGTGAAGCTTGATCAAACATTAAAGTCATTAGAATTCAAGAAGTGTAATCTCGAACAAGCAGTATATACAAAGAGGAACAAGAATTCTACAATTATAGTCGGAGTTTATGTAGATGATTTGATAATCACTGGCACTCCAAAGAAGGAAGTAGAATTATTCAAATCCCAGATGGAAGAAAAGTTTGAAATGAGCGACTTAGGATTGTTAGCTTATTACCTTGGGATAGAAGTTACACAGACAGGAGGAGAGATTACAATCAAGCAAACAGGTTATATTAACAAGATCTTGAAGGAAACGAATATGAATGATAGTAATGATACGAAGATACCAATGGACCCCGGTACTAAGTTGGTCAAGGCGGAAGATGGAGAATCAGTTGACGCAACTTATTACAGAAGCTTAATTGGAAGTCTCAGGTACTTACTACATACAAGACCAGATCTTAGTTATTCAGTCGGACTACTCAGTAGATGGATGCAAGACCCAAAGGAACATCATCTAAAGGCAGTAAAGCAAGTAATCCGATATATCAAAGGAACAAAGGAGCATGGCATAATTTACAAGAAAGAAGGCGGATGCAAGATTACAGGTTACAGTGATAGTAGTTATGGAATCAACACTGATCAAGGAAAGGGAACTACTGGCATAGTATTTTATTTTGGAGAGTCACCCATTACTTGGAGTACTCAGAAACAACCGACAGTGGCGCTATCATCATGTGAATCAGAATTTATGGCAGCTACTGCAGCATCATGTCAAGCCTTATGGTTAAAAAGATTACTTAGTGAATTAACTGGAAATGAAGAAAAAAAGATTACGTTGAAGGTAGATAACGTTTCAGCAATTGCACTAGTCAAGAACCCAGTTTTTCATGGAAGAAGTAAACACATCGACATTCGATATCATTTCATTCGAGAATGCGTAGAGAATGGACACATCAATATAGAACATGTCAGCGGAGAACTACAAAGAGCAGATATACTAACAAAGGCTCTACCAAGATTGAAGTTCATGACAATGCGACAAATGCTCGGAGTTCAAGATTTAACAAGAAGCAACGATCAAGATTAAGGAGGAGAATGTGAACCTATAATCTCGCTTCATTGCTTCTTAAAACTCGAAGGACCAAAGATGTTAGTTAGAAACTTTGTAACCGAAAGTTAGTTACAGAAGTTAGTTATTGAAAAGTTAGTTATTAGTTATACCGGTTGGAACTATAACCGAAAGGACACAATGGTTGGGTCATGTCGATTCAAACCTTATATATACATATGTATTAGAATCGTTTAATGGTTAGACAATATATAGATTTACTTATTCATATTACTTTGCAACTTATTATATCGATCCAAAGATAGTGGGACAACATTGATTTACAGTACTAAATAGAAACTACTACGTATAAATTACTAATTATGTTATGATTTTTTTCTTTTTGTTTTCAAGATGGTCGAAAATTGCACAACACATGCCTGGAAGAACAGACAATGAGATAAAAAACTATTGGAGAACAAGGGTACAAAAACAAGCACGTCACCTTAAAATCGACTCTAATAGCAAGAGGTTTGTGGAAACAGTTCGACGATTTTGGATGCCAAGATTACTTGAAAAGGTTGAGCAAAACTCTTCCTTGTCAACATCATCATCATTGTCATCAACTTATACATCAACCACTCAACCTGGTGAAAATGACTCAAGCTCTTTACCACAAGCCGATAACACACTAATACTATCATCATTTCACCAACCGAACGAAATTGAAAACTCTAATACAAGTCCAAGCATGTGTTCATCAAATCCAATAGCAGCAATGTTTCCTGAAAATTCAAACTTACAAACAAACCCTAATGGGGACATTTCTTACTACAACTCATCACTCCTAAACAATGACTATTACCATGTAGATATTGATAATTGTGACATGGGGTTCTTTCATTTAGACATGCACCCCCAAGTACACAATGATTTGTCAGCTACAACATTCCACGTGGCCGAAGCAGATTGGTTGAAAGATGGTGACTTGGCTAGCACATTTTGGAACATGGATGAGTTGTGGCAGTTTAGGAAGTAGACATTATGTGCCTAATTTCCTATTGGGAGTACGTTGATCTCTGATATTCAAAGGTTGCCTTTTAAAGTTTTAGACTCTAAAATGCAAAAACAAAAAAAGTTAGTTATATAGAGCGGGGTGATATTATGGAATATATGCATAGGTGATAGGTCCTCGTACATAACTAATATGTAAAAAGATACATACCGATCTTTTTTTATCAAGGATGTGATAGTTAATGTGATACTACCTTGTTAGAAGAGTCTTAAGTGTCAAACTCTTTAGATCATATATATGCATATTGTACGCTATATTACAATTCAGCAAAGCTGAAAAATATACCTGTATAACGCTAGTTACAACTATCTACGACAGTTATAAAAATTGTTTCTATATGGCCGTCCCATGAATTTTGGAGACCCTGTGCGGTGATTACAAGCTAAACCCTTTTAGCAAAATGATCCTTAAATGTCCGTGGTACTTTGATATAACTACTATCTCCTAAGCAGAGCTCGCGTATATAAGATAATGTGTACTTACATGAAAACATGCTTATATATAAAGATTACAAAATTTCAATTAACAAAAAAGTTATTAAAACAACGTTGTCAAACTCCTTGATCAAGACCACCTTTGAAACATTTTAAAGCAACATATAAGTATCAAATTATTTCAAATATGTGGTATTGGTTCAGTTATAATAATATGTTAAACATAGGTTAAAACGGTCAAATCCAATAACTCTATTGTATTTGCATGGAAAAAATATTAGTTTGGACAACAGTTTAAAAAGTAAAAACTTTAGGGGTAAAAATCAAACATGCCCATTACCTCTATTTCGTCTTACTTTTCGAATCACAAGAAATTAGTTGAATTTTCACCTTATATTGGGCGGGAATTGAACTTCTTATCACTTGAACATCAATTCAAAACTATAACTTGACAAAATTAACTGCGATGCTAAAACATTTGGGGCCCCTTAAAAGACGGAGGTCCTGATCAGTCGAGCACCTTGCACGCTCTCAAATCCGGCCCTGCGTTTCTACAACATACTCTTAAGTATTATGTTACTCACACATAAAGTTTTACATGTGTAATCCACTATTTGTTTATCTTAATTCGTTCATAGATTTTTACACTTGCCATAATCAAAAGATATGAAAATTTGAATGAATATCAAGTAGGAAGATTTACCATTTTCCTATCTAACACGTATAATTAACAAATAATACTAGGGACAACTATTTAGAATTGAACAAAAAAAGTTGAGTACAAGATAAATGATATTGCATGCGTACAAATCACTTCTTTTACATTAATTCTTTACTCAGGCGGCCATGCTGGTTTCTTAGTTTCAGTATATATAACATTAACTTTATACTTAATTGGTCACAAACAATAAAAAACAAGTAACGATGAACATTACAAATCGTGAAGCACTAACATATTTTTCAACTTTAGATATATATAACTTTGGCACGTTTCCATGAATTAAGTCGACTAGTCACTTCATGATTGCATGATATGACTTATAATAAGTCTCCAAAACTTGCTTCAACTAATCAAACAACTTGATCCCAAAAATCACACCATGAAAAAGGAAATGTACCTTTCGACCTTTAAAGTCAATCCCGTAAGTTCTTTTTAGAGAGACATGTAACCCAAAAGCCTTCACCAGTCATTCAAATTCCAAAAGCTTATTACTCGAAGATAATAATCTCGCTAATTGACCGTTAGGAATGCACTAAGCATATGACTAATTTCCTGGCTAAGACGTGAATATTAGCTTAAATTCAATGTTATTTTGTGAATGTAAGCTCAAAAAGCGGACCATGCAGTAGTTCAAGGATTTCGTTTTGTTTCAAGAAGAACTCTATGCGTGTAAGAAGGATTGAGACATGGAAGCTACAAGGATCGGTGATCTCGCAAGTAGGGCTGGCAATTCGGGTCGGGTTCAGGTTGGCGGGTTCGGGTTGTCAGGTTGGCGGGTCAGAAAACTCCAACCCGAACCCGACCCATTTAAATCATCGGGTCAGCTACGTCAACCCTAACCTGTTTACACGTAACCCGAACCTGACCCATTTAACCCGTATATATACTTGGGTTGACGGGTAAAATTGGTTACACGGGTTGAATATGTTAAACGGGTTTTGGGTTGACCCATTTAACCTGTTTTATATACAAAAGTTAGTACATTACACGAGTAAACGGGTTAGCGGGTCGACCCATCTAACCAATTTAACCCGTATAATTAAATATAAATAAATTTGAATTTAAGAAAAAAAAAATTAAACGGGTTGACGGGTTGACGGGTCGACCCGTTTATTTTATTCTCAACCTGAACTTGACCTGTTTGATAAACGGGTTAGATATGTCCACCCAAACCTGACCCGAAATCTATTTAGCTCAACTTAAACTTGTTAATTTTCTTGTCGGTTTCAGGTCGGGTTTCGTGTCGGGTCATAAATTGCCACCCCTACTTGCAAGTAGCTAGCTGACTGATGGATTATTATGGTTATGATCTTTTTTTGGCGATTCCATTTGAGAGATATACTCTTTTTTCCTTCACCAAGGGTTTTCCTACTAGATTTTACTTGGGAAGGTTTGTAATGAGGCCGTCTCGTTTGGTAATATTGTGCTCCCTTGTTGTTGCGGCTGGGATGGCTTGGAGTTTTCTTGGATTAACGCACGATACTTCTAAGATGGTGTGCCATGGTTTTGTGTGTCTCTAGTTTTCAATTACTGGTCATGTAGTATGTAGCTAGAGTTGCTTGTGTATGGCATGTTATAAGCACTCTTTCATAGATGTTCATCAAGCTTTTGCTTGAGGTTAATGTGATACTTCAGCCACATTCAATTGGTACTTAACTTTATTTGATTAATATATTTTACCGGGTAAGCTTTAAAAAAACAAAACAAAACAAAAAACACTTTGAATGAATATAATGCGTTAATGTTTGTGATTTTAGTGTAATCTAATATTTTATGCAATGTTGCAAAAATCGGAAAAATCGGCCGATTAATCGCCGATTCCAAGGTAATCGGCCATAGACCTTGGCGATTTAGGCTAATCGGCTAAAAAAATCGGTCTGGGAAAAAAATCGGCCAAAAATCGACCGAATCGGTCAAATTTAAAAAAATAAAAATTTAGGCATTTTACTTAATTTGGGGATTGTTTATTTCACTTATAACGCACAATGGGCCTCATAATCAGAATTGAAGCCTTTTATTGAGGTTTGAAAACATAGAAGGCTTGAATCAGTTAAGATCTTTAGTTTGCTCTCCAGAAATTCCCAAAACATGCAGGAAATGCCAAACCGATTAATCACCGCCTTGACTGATTACAGGCTGCAGGGTGGTCGACCGCTCGGCTACCGATTCACGATTTTTGCAACATTGATTTTATGTGAAGAGATTCACTAGAGATGACAGGGATAATCAAGTTAAGCCCCAACACGAGGCAGAAGGTATGAAGTGCACTTTCGTGCAAGCTAACTTGATATCGCTATGATACAACGAGGATAAAGGGGACATCGCCCCCTTGTGGGGTCCCATGGGCACTACTGACCACCCATAGCAAGTTCAAGGGTATAAATGACTTTTTCGAAAATAACACTAACAACCATGTCGGTGAGTATCTAACCACGATTGACTATATCTAAACCTAATATAACTGTTGGGTAGTTATGTTTGTCATATAGTCAGACAATTGGTCTCCATAAACAAACAAAAAAATAAGGTGTAAACCACATGGACGTTTAGTCAAAGAACTAGTTTGTTAGAAATGGACAACCACAAAGACGGACGGTGTACTTATTGAAGTTAAAGAATGAAAGGTAAAAAAATGTGTAAACCACACCGAGACAAAATTTGTAATTAACTCAATAACATAATATCTAAAAAGGCAAACTGCCAAGAAAGATAACATAAGACACACAAATTTGACAATAAAGGAAACATAATATGGTATTAAATTTAGGTTTTTTTATAAGTATATTAACAAAATACGAGATTTTTGTTAAAGTTCTACTCTGATCTTGCTTAGTTCGGTATTACACTTGTATAAAATAGTTTTACGTGACATTTTAACCTATCAATTTTCATTTGATAAAAGTCAAGCAAAAACCTTGGTCTATTTTATGTATCGATTTTTCATGTAATATAAGTCATATGATGGACTTTACTTTTAATAACTTGAAAACCGAAGCTAAAATGCCACGTAATAAGTTTTTTATACACAAATTATACTCAACTGAGTTGTAACAGTGAAAATTTTTGATATAAATCTCGTATCAGGTTAAGGATGGTCATAATAAGGCCTAAGGCCACACTTGGTCACGATGATTTTGACAGAATCACGCGTGAAGCTCTATTATATGGGGGAGGGGTCACAGTGATCGGGTAAAAAATGGGTGATTCGATGGTGGTGACCCTCAAATGAAGTGAAAATGGTAATAGTGTCTTTTGTGAATGTGTTATTTGGTATATTTATATTTAAACGAAGTATAAGTAGATGGTAAAGAATGTGATGACTAGTACACCCGGTCTCAATTCTTAGATAACTCAAATTAAACACTCGGTCTAAATCCCATATGTTAATATACCCCATATAACACAATTTAAATACTATGTATCCTCTTTTTGTCATAAAATTAATTTCTTAATCTTTTTTAGGAAGAAACTATTAGATACCTCTTATTATCAAATTTTGTATCTTATATCACCTTTCTCGAGAATTTACGCTATCTAAAATTCTCGAAATCATGTTCTTGTGCTTAAACTTTGAATTATCTGATTTGTTGATTTCGTGATACCGAGCGCCAGACATATAAAGTCAAAATACAATAATCTGAAAGTTTCTGAGATTACATCCGGATTACCTTGTGAAAATGGCAACATGAAATTAAGAAACTTGTATAGAGGAATGATTGTATTATTGATAATTGTCATTCATCATCATTGTCATCTTCCACTTAATTGTCTTAAAATAGTTGTTTTCGGCTAAAAGAACACAACTTAACGCGAAAAAAAATAACTATTGAAAATGACTTGTTTTATAACTTGTTTGAAATTTTGTAATTTCAAATTTCAATAATAGGTATTTTGGTAAAGTTAATATATTTTACGTGTCTATATATTTCTTACAGTTAAGTAGTAAACAATTAATTACTCGTAATATAAGATGGAGGGAATAATGGGCATAAACTTGGTCTTTGTTCGCAAAAATCAAACCAAAAGTATATTGAAAATGAAAAGTAGATGCATGTACACATACAAGATTTTTAAGTCAAAAAATGCTTCCCCCTTTGCTAGTTGCGATCCAATCCCCAAATTTCACCATCACCACTTTCCACTCACCACATCAAATATAAACCCATAAAAGTGTCAACGGATTTAGCTCTTTTCACCAATAACTTACCTTTTTTGGTGCATTTTCTCTACTTGTGATAATCATTTGCGCTTAAAATTCCAATGATTCGATACCCACTCCGAAACTTGGTTTGCTTTAAAAGCCGACACGTTTAGTGTGTCACATAAGTTCTTAAAACTTATAAAACATGGGGCTTTACTAGATACTAGTCGATAAACAAGTGACCAAGTCCTCCTTTGATATAAGGTCTATGTGAGAAAATGAAAAAGAAAAAGTGAGAATCATTGCAAATGGATTAATGAAGGTCTTTGAATGATAAACTAATCCCTTTAAAAGAGCTTTTCTTGATATATCTTTGTTTTCGTGACCAAAATGCAATTTGCATCTATAAAGATTTGATATGATATGATTTTAATGAAAATATGAAATAACCATATGCATTCGCATGATAATATCTAAAGTAAAAGTTGTAAAATGATTACGAACAAGTAACTCATACGAGTACAACTTTATACTTTATACTGTAAACAAGGCTTGTTGGGCCTTGAAAGAGATTACGGGTACAGCCAGGCCTGGGCTGAAGACTAGGCTCTTTCTCTCCATTCCTATTACTCCTTCATTAATTTTCATATGGCATAAACTTTTAGATCCCACCAAGGCACCAAGTATACTTTGTATTAAACTATTAATCAAAGTAATTTTTTTTTTTTTTTTAGAAAGGCAACAATTTTATAGAACAAACGAAAAACAAAAAAACAAAAAATGGCATCCCTCCTCAATTAAACAAGCCAAATAAAGGAGGAAGGGACCCAAAACAAACTAAGAAGACCAAGAGCTAAACAACACTGTATCCCAACTTATACAAACTAAAACATGCGCCTACATTCCTACAACAAATAGAACATGGAATAACATAAAGCACCAACTACACTAACCAACAGATAACAAATTGAAGACCAGGCCCACAAGATAAAAAAATACTACGTACAAAATTCACACATGGATATGGACCACCGGTATGCACTACCATCCCAATCCATAAAATACTTACTTGCAGCCAAACACTAGAACTTGAATTTGCAGCCGAACATATATATAATATTGCAGCAGACGAGTGAAATTTATACGGACAGCCAGCATACCCAAACAGTATTGCACTAAACCTTGCAGCCGAACACTAGAAACTTTACTGCACTCCCATATAGACGAATCTGAAACTGTCGATCATGCTTACAAGACACTGAGGAATCTTCTAACCCACTGCTAAACCACATAAGTACACCCACATAATATTTGATGTTGAACCCACTGCCAAAACACTATATTGGGACAATTGATAACCAATACCACATGAGAATATAAATTCTCCAATGAAATAATGACCACCAATGCCCACTTGATATCGCACAAAACAATCTCAAAATTAATCAAAGTAAAATGATTGGAGGCCAAAAAGATATAATTAATTATGTGGTTAAATAGATATGGCAATAAGCTATTAGTTTGTGAAGAAGTGTGTTCTTCTACTGTCATTAACAGAATGCTAACACGTATGTTTAGCATATAATTAGGCATGTCAATCAATGCTCTTAATCAAATATCATTCATGCCCAATAAAATCACTTTTGATTGATTGAAACAAAAACTGAACATTTATTTGGGGACATCCCAAAATAAAAAAGATGAACATCTAATTTGGGACGGAAGGAGTTTTTGGTTTGGAATTATATTAATACTAGTAGGGTACACGCGTGACGCAGTGGCAGCTTCTTTGTAATATAATTTTTTTGGCCAATAATTTGTTTTATTTATACGTTTTTTTGTCAATAGCTTTAACGATTTATTTGTTTGTTTGTTTAGGGATTATAAGTAATGGTATGAGTTTGGTAGAACTTTGCTTTGCTTAGGTGTTTTTTTATTTTTTATTTTTTTTATTATTATTTTTTTAAAGTAGTTTACTTGGTTTGTATAATGAGTTCTTTTCATTGAGAGAAGTAGAGGCGAGCAAAACCGTCCGAGTCACGATAACCGACCAGATTCCGACATAAACCGATAGTTTCGAAACCGAATAATAGCTTCTCGGGTCGGGAGTCGGGATGGATTTTTAGCATTTTCGGGATTCGGAACGGGTCGGGACGGGCCAAAAACTGATGAAATACAAGCAAAAATCGACTACTTTCGGGACGGGCCAAAAAACCTACTACTTTTGGGTCGGTATTCAGTTTACGATTTAGGTAACTTTCGGGATCGGGATTAATCGGGACGGGTCGGGATCCGGCCCGATACTCACCCCTAGAGAGAAGTTTTAAGAGTATCATTAATTGTGGTATTGATAACTTAATTGATATACGTGTTGATGCATCAATTGACCGTACACATTGCATGAAAAATTGTATTCTTTAATTTCCAACTATTTTAGTGTAATTAATGCTTAAAAAAAGCTTTATCATACTATATTATAAAGCGTGAATGCCTACTATTAATAGAATACTTAAAATTAAACATTACATATTTCAATGCTAAAAGTACAAGTGATTCAACATAATTAGACATTTTTTACCATTAAAGTTTAAAATTAATGACTTAAAATTAAAAATTAATGACTTAAAATTGATCATTATGTATATTAAATACAATTAATTAAATAGTCAATAAATATAATTAATACACTTATTAAAACACTCTTTACATAAGAAATACAAATTATCAAGCATATTGTACAACCAACTTAAACACAATTCCTGCATTAAATGTCACTAATACAAATAATAAAGCATATTATACAAATTTTTAAGCCCGAACGGGCAATGGGCCAAATGGGCTCGAGCCCGAACGGCCACGGGTCAAACGGGCTCGAGCCCGAACGGACACGAGCTAAATGAAATTTTTGATATCCGTAAATTTATTGTTAAAAAGAATATAATAAACTAAAATATGTTCACATATTGTACAAACCAAGCAAACTACTAAACAAAAACATGAAATAAATAATAAATAAAATAATACAAACAAAGCAAAATTTCATCAAACTTTTGCCATAAAAAACTAATCAGTAAAGTTATTGCCAAAAAACGTACAAATAAAATAAATTATTAATCGAAAAAATTAAATTACAAGGTGCCCGCAGCTGTATCGCGCGGGGACCCTGCTAGTTTATTTTAATTAGTTAAGATATTTGGACTTAACTTAAAATAAAATAAAATAAATCTATATGTGCTCTGAAACTTTAATATTTAGAATAGAATTTTTAACGTTTCTAATAGATGTACTTAACATATAATCTCTTATCTTAAACTAGAGAGTGTGTGCAAGTGTGAGCAGAAATAAGATGTATCAACTATCAACGGTGTGATTTTAAGGGAATCTACAATGCAACGTGATTTACCCATAACTATTAACTAGGGTACCAATATCATTAAATACTTAAAAATCACTTCACGTGTCAAAATTACGCATGCTTCATTAACATGCTTCGTTTACCAAATAGGCAAATACCAATGAGCTAAGTCAGACATTGAGTAGCATAGCTTGAAATCACTTAATGTGTCAAACTTACAATTCAGCACGAATTACGTAGTACTTATTTAGCTTTGAGGGTGTATAAGATGAGCGATCGTACATGGTCCAAAATTTTTAAGGGCCACAAAATTTGTCCGATTAATAATTATATGTATATGTATGCATATATTTTTCACAAAGAAAAAAGTATTTAAATGAGAAAATATCTTAAATAAGTAATATGTTAAAACGTTTAGCTAACTAATCGTATTATATCTCATAAATTGTGACACATTATATATAACATTCATTATCGAAAGGATTCATTATTTAATTTCGTCAAGTTCCCTAAAAAATTTCATAAATTAATGGGACAGCCCCGTTAATAACCAGTGGTTACGCCAACCTTTCAAAAAATAGAGTGTTATACTCACTTGAATATATGCGAGGGCATGGTTAAATAAGGTGGATTAGTCCGTGCAGTTCATGGCCCGGTTTGGACTAATCCAATTACAAACAAAATTAACATAAAATCAATTAGGGTTTGTCTAACTTGTGCCACAGAGGCACAAGTTAAGCACACTAAAAAACACCCGGACCCTAAAAAAAAGACACTGGGATCTAAAGAAAAATACAGTTTATGTGGATCCCTATGTCCTTTTTTGTAGTATTCCGGTGTATTTTAGTATTTTTAACTTGTGCCTCTAAGACACAAGTTAGAAAAATCCAATCAATTATATTGAACATTATATAAAATATAAAAAATACCAAACCGAGTTAGGATTAGTTTAGTTTTCTCCATTAGACTGGCATGTGTTAATTGTTCGTTGAAACAGCCCGGTACTGAACTTGCGCTATCTCTTATTTATCATTTCGTTAACGAAAGAAAACAAATCAATTTAAAAATTACTAAACAGAACAAAGAAACTATGAACAAACAAATAAATGTACAGTTTGATTTTTTTTTTCTTTTTTGTCTTTGTTCTTCAACTTTGACCTTAAATATATTTATTTGTGTTATATAATACTTGATAAAAATTATATCAATGAAAATACATTTGAAACTTGATCTATTCATTTATCATTCATCAATTATTATATAACACATATAAAAATATTTAAAGTCAAACTGAACATTTATTATATGCCAGATGTTGTATCTCCTAATTAATATCCTTATGCTTTAATTGAAGAAAAGAAAAACCATATTCTATAATAATACAAGCATATTTCTCTTATTTCCCATTCTCAAAGTACTACTGTAATAAATTTCTTTTGGCTACTTTGTCTATGAAGTTTTTACTAACGATAACATAATTAGATATCTAACTCAGTAAATGTATGTTAAATTTTCATATGAAGAGACAAACAAAATTTACAAACGTCAAAGAAGCAAAGAGTTACCCAAAATCACTTTTTGGCTACCTTGTCTATGAAATGATAAGCATTGTAAATGAAAGTAGGTCGTAATGTCATCCTCAGCTTTGCTTTTTTTACACTTTTATCGCAAGTTTGTCCCCCAATTAATCAATTTTTTTGTTCTGAAATTCAAAGTAAGGTATCCAAGAAATAACGCATGTCTTCATTTCGATCATGTTATGTGCTACCTCATCACATGTTTCTTGTATGTACCGCCATCATAAAAGTAAAGATCCATTTATGTTCTAATCTTGCTTTTTGTGTTATTGGGATTACCTCCATCATGTAGATATGTTTGGTTGTTTTAATAATATGTCAATATAGATATATAATTGTATGATCATCAATTAATTGAGTATTATAATTAACTCATTAGCCAAATGAAAACATCATTTACACAATGTTTATCAAAAGACTCCCTCCGTACAAATATTATTGTTCACATTTCTTTTATGAAATGTTTTAAATTAATTGTCCTACTAAAAATAGATAGGAAATTTTATATAAACTACGGAGTACCATATTACCCTTATTTGATATTATTATTACAAACTTGAAAAAAACAGTAGTTAATTAGTTAAGAGTAAAACTGTTATTATGTAAAAAATAAAATAAAGAAAGCAAATAATTATTTATTTTTAAAAGTGCATATTTATCAAGAGATACTTATTTTGAGATAGATGGAGTATTATTCTTCTTTTTACCTCCATTATTTTGTTAAGTTGAAAAATGTGTTTGTTTCATATACAAATATTTTTCTTTTAACAAAGTTTGATATACAAATTTACAAAGCAAAATTGCCACAAATTACCTCTCATGGACCATATTCCCATTGTGATATTGCTCATTGACATAGTTATTCTTGTCTTGATAAAGGGAGTTACCCAATCATGTTGACTTCAAAAATACACAAAGTTACATTGGGCTATAAATTACCATATTTCCCTTTCATTGCATTCACAACTACTTGCCATAGTAGCCATGACAGTTGATATTTGCTCTACGTATGAACCTTCTATAAGCCCAAGAATATCTTTCTCATACGATCTCAACAACCAATCATTCGAAATCGCCACCACCAATGCCCACAACACGACCACCTTCGATTTCCACGTCACCACGAATCTTGTGCAACAAATAACATCAGCAGACGAGCTATTCTTTGAAGGGGTACTCCTCCCCACCCAAATAAAGAAACCCGAAACCATTTGTCCCAAGCCAAATATAGTAGTACTAGAAAACAAAGTCGTGGATGTCAAGAAAAAGCGTCTAAAAGAACTTCTTCGTGACAACGAAGAAGATCAAGAAAAGAGTACATCTAAATCGTTTTGGAGGTTTACACGAACCACAAGTTTAAACTCTGAAAGTGGCACGGGACCAAAAAAGTTGTTTCGGTCTTTATCCTTAAAACGACTGTTACACAATAGCTCAACTGATACAACAACGAGTTCTAAGGGGAATGAGGCTATAAAGGTTGTAGAAAAGCCGAATTCACTCAAAGACGTGACAATGTTACCAAAGTGTTCTAGTTTCAATGCTAATAGTTCTTCGCGACGGGTGGTTACGAAGAAAAAATCAGATAGCGGGGTTAAAATCAATCTTGTTTTGAATATTCCATCGGCTAATAATATCAACTTGCTAGGATATGGTTCTTTATTTTGTAAGGGTAGACCCAAAAACAAAACTAAATGAACAAAAGTTTCTTGTAACCATTTTGTTCTTGCATGCATGTCTATATTTTATAACTTTACTTATTTACATTACTATGTTATGACTTATCACCGTTCTCTTTATATATATTGATACTGTATATCCACCTACTACCTTTGCTTTTTATAACGCGCGATCACTGTGCTAGTACTTTAAATTACATATATGAATTGTTAATAAAAACCAAGTTTACGAACTGAGTTAACCAAGAAGGTAAATCAACATCACCAATGTATGATGTGATTAATTACATCGATATGAAAAAACATGACAACATGTGCACGTCATGATATTGTATGAGTATTCAATAACGTTGATGAAAATGTAACAATTTATTATGAACTCAATGTCAAATAAGTTGGGAAGAATTTATTAAAACAGATGAATCAACATGTCAAAGATTTGGGTGACAAAAGAGCAAGTTAACCTTGTTTTATGTTGAGTTCCCATGACCTTTCTTTTTCTTTTGACATTTTGGCCCTTTTTCTTTTTTTATTATGGATAGAGATTCAGATAAGAGTTTTTCATCAATTATCATTCCTTTTGTAATATTGATAATCCACCTCAGGCATCCAAAGGCTGAAAACTATAACGGATATACAACCTAAAAACCGTATTGAAACAAGGTGTCTGATAATGATTCATAATTAAGTCATATTCATACAACAGTGATTGCCGATCAGAGAACAATAATGATGCAACAATAGGCAAGTATAAAGACCAAAACTGAGGTTAAGCTAACAGATGACATAATGCCGATACAAACTGTAATTGTACTTAAACAATTAAAGGGCCCGATCATTGATTCATGGATCATATCCAATTATCCGTACGACGAACATAGAGACATAATTTGTGCTTAAACTAAGAAAACAAATTATATAATGCTTATGATAATACTGTTGAGGGTTTTAAACTACGTATGTCTTATAAAAACTAATTTTGTTTTCTGACAAGGAGCAACACAAAAGGTTCCAAACCTGTGAACCAATTTTCCCGCACCAACCTCCGAATACACATCTTTTGAAAGCTAAAATAATTCAATAAGACCTTTGGGACAAGTTTCACTTCTATGCTTTCAAGTGCTTCATTTTGAGAGACACTATCTCGTTCACATCAACACCATTTGCACACATCTTGGCTTGCTAATAAGCTATAGCTTGTTGAGAAGCTCTCTTCAAGAAGGACACAAAAGTACAAACTATCACGTTGGTAAAATGTATCCTGTTATGTTTCACAAGATTATTACTCCGTATAAAAGTCGACAATTATACACATAAATCAATTGAAGAAAAATTAAAAATTAGATACGACAATTTAATATAAGAACAAAAGTTCCTATTATGGATTTTCTAAGTTCAAAAATCGTTTGAGTCAAAACAAATGAAACAAATGAAACAATTTTGTTGGCAGAGTCAGCGGACGGGTTGAACAACAGACTTGAGCATTGGAGGGAGGCCCTTGAAGAGAATGGCCTTCGGGTTAGTAGGGAGAAGACCAAATACATGAGATGTGCTTTCGGCAGAAACGATATCAGCCACAACGAAGAAACGGACGTCTGTATCGGAGACTAGTTCATACCACCTAAGGAGTCTTTTAGATATTTGGGTTCGGTGATTCACAAATCAGGGATGATAGACGACGACGTAACCCACCGTATCGGAAGAGGCTGGGTGAAATGGAGGGCGGCGTCAGGGGTTCTATGTGATAGGAAAGTACCCGTTAAGCTTAAGGGTAAATTTTATAGGGTGGCTATTAGACCGACTATGTTGTACGGGTCAGAGTGCTGGCCTATCACAAAAGCTCAAGCAAACAGGGTAGAAGTAGCGGAACTAAGAATGCTCAGATGGACTTGTGGTAAAACTATGTCTGACATGATTCCTAACGGGGTGTTCAGATCGGCACTTGAAGTAGAATCTATTATCTCGAAGGTGAGAGAAGGAAGGTTGAGGTGGTTTGGTCATGTCAGGAGAAGACCACAAACAGCGCCAGTAAGGAGAGTTGAATCGCTTATTGTCGATGGTCGGAGAAGGAGGGGTAGACCTAAACTTAGATGGGAGGATAGGCTTAAGCTCGACATGGTGGAGCTTCACTTGTCCGAGGACATGACCTCAGATAGGAACGCGTGGAGAGATAGGATTAGTATTCGTGGTTAGTTTTGGGGCTAGGTTGGTAGAGGGTTTGGGGTTTGTTGTGTTTTAGGCTTTTTAGGGTCCCTTGGCTTGCCCCCATTAGGAGTTAGGAGCTTTTGCTTTGCCTCGGCTAGCGCTTTGGTTTTGCCTTTGTTGTGCCTTTAGGCTTTAGGCCCCTTTGCTTGTGCCTTTTGCTTGCTCCTTTTGCTTTGCCTTAGCTATAGGCCCTTTGCGTTGCCCTCTTTGGTCTTAGCTGCTTGGTTTGGCCTTGGTCTTGTGCCCCCCTCGCACCCTTATCTGCTGGCGTTTGTCTAGGTGGTTTTCTATTGGTTGTTTTGTCTTGGTTGTCTTGTCGTTTTGCTTTGTTTGCTCTTTTACTTGTTGTGTCGATTTGCTTTTATGTTTGCTTTTATGCTTGTTGTGTCGTATTGCCTATATGTTCGTTTTGCTCTGTTTGCTTGTATGCTTTTTTGCTTTTCTTTGTTTTGCATTCTATTTCTCGTTTTCTTTACTTCGAGCACACTTTGCACACACTTGCCGGAGGTCTTTCTGGAAGCAGTCTCTCTACCTGCAGGGTACCCTGGGGTAGGGGTAGGATCTGTCTACATCCCACCTCCCCCATACCCCGCCTAGGCGGGATTGGGTATGTTGTTGTTGTTGTTGTGGGTAAGAAAGGATTAAATAGGGCCGTCTCATGATGGCCGGTGCGAAACTATGAATGAGACTCTTTAAATCATGAAAATTTTAATTACTAGAAAAAATTCAAAACATAATATACTTAGACATGTATCTTAACTACATTATAATGCATTTAGGTCATTCTTAAAAAAGAAGTCTTAAAAAAGTAAGATCAAAAACATTTCTTTAATTGGAAGGATTTCAAACTAATACATACATATAAATAGGAGTTAAGTTAAATTATGAATTTTAATCTTTTTAATTGTAGGAGCCACTAATATTTATAAACCTTATTTTATTTTTTGGAAGGGCGATTTTATTAAGAAACTAGCAAGAAGCTAGCAATTACAAAGAAATGAGGGATGGGTTCTTAAGCCAATCGTTCAAACTAAACGAGGCTTTACTCCTAAAACAACACCAATAAAAAGATTTACAAATAACATCGTCAAAAAACATCGCTTTAGACGGAGCCTTATCCTAAAAAATCTTCTTATTTCGGAAAGCCCATAAGAGCCACCACATCACATAGAACACTCCTACTAGCATATCTTTACTCTTAGACGGCATTCGAAGATTAACCATCCAAATCTTCCAGCTTTCATACGAATCCATCTCCAAGTCTGGAACGTCCCACCATCGAGTAATTAACCGAGAAACTTGTTGAGCCATGTCACATGTAAAGAACAAATGACTAGTTGTCTCAACCCCCATATCACAGTTTGCACAACTGATGGAATCAATGTCAATACCGCGTCTTGAAATGTTAAATCTAGTAGGCAAAGAATTCGTCATTACCTTCCAAGCATGAGTATTCACCTTAATCGGCACATAACGAATCCATCTGGTCTTATGATCACCCTCCGGAAGAATTTTAACATCGATCAAGTTCCTAACCGACGCCACCGAAAACTCACCTGAGCTATTCAACGTCCATGTCCATCGATCCGAAATAGGTGCTAAAGTAATAGGTTGTATCAAAGCAACAAGCTCATCAGTTTGCTTTTGCTCTGCACTTCCTCTCGGTGTTCTGCGAAATGAGTAAGTTAAATTAGGCTGCACTAATTTACTCCCGACTGTAATCGTTTTGCTTGATTCAAGAGCATAAGCTCTAGGGAATCTATCTTTTAATTTTCCTCCTTCACACCAAACGTCTTCCCAGAACAATGTAGATTCTCCGTTCCCCAGTTTAATCCTCAAGAAATTCATCAAATTAATGTCCTTTTTCGACAATACATTAATTTCATTTATGATATTCATCCAGCATGATTTAGTACCACTTCTCGTACCCGCACCAATGTTACCATCATCCCCATGAATAGCCTTGATAACCCTTGCCCATAACGATGTATCTTGAGTCAAAAACCTCCACACCCATTTAAACATCAATCCTCTATTTAAAGCGTAAAGACTCGATACTCCGAGACCGCCTTTATCCTTAGGAGCTAGAACCTTATTCCATTGAACCCATGAAGCCTTCTTGCTAGAACCATCATGGCCATTAAAAAAGTGACAACAAATCGATTCAAGAGTACGAAGAATACCCGAAGGGACTTTGAACATAGACATGTGAAATATAGGCATAGAACCTAACACCGACTTAACTAAAGTAAGTCTTCCTCCGATCGACAACATTTTCATCTTCCATTTAGAAAGACGCCTCCTTACTTGATCAACAATATCATTCCAAGCCTGCAATCGGTGCATATCCCCACCCACAAAAGACCCAAGATATAGAAATGGAGTCTTAAGAACAAGACAGCCAAGTTTGCTTGCCGCCGTAGAAACTTTGACATTATCAACGTGAATCCCCATGATTTTACTTTTACTCATGTTAATTTTTAACCCGGACACCCTGTGAAAGCACTCAAGAACATGAACTAACGTAGATATGTTGCTCTCACTCCATTGACCAACAAAAACCGCATCATCCGCATAAAACATATGCGATAAATTCACTACACCACCTAATTTAATACCGTGAAACATACCCTCATCAACCACCCGCTGAAACGAAAGATGAAGGCTTTCCATAATCAAGATAAACAAAAAAGGAGATATCGGATCACCTTGTTTTAACCCTTTGCCAAATTGAAATTCTTCCGTTGGGCTGCCATTAATAATAATAGATCCTCTGGAAGAGTGAAGACAACATTGAATCCACTTACGCCATTTATCCCCAAATCCAAACTTACTAAGGACTTCATCGAGAAAATCCCACCGAACCGAGTCGTAAGCTTTCTCAAAATCAACCTTAAAAATTAAAGTTTGTTTTTTTTTTTCTCTTGCACCATTGAAACACTTCATTCAGAATAAATGGCCCATCTAAAATCTGTCTATCCGCAATGAACGTGGACTGCACTTCATTAACAATACCCCCCAAGACACCAACCAGTCGGTTCGTCAAAATTTTTGCAATTATTTTATATATGCTTCCAATAAGACAAATAGGCCTAAAGTCTTTGACAAGATTTGCATCCGGAATTTTAGGAATTAGCGCAATAAATGATGAATTACACCCTTTTGGAATGTCATTATGGTTGAAAAAATACCTCACGGCATCGTAGACCTCCTTTTCAACAAGATACCAAAAGTGACGAAAAAAGCCAAAAGTGAAACCATCAGGTCCCGGGGCTTTATCCGTCCCACATTCCCACACCACCTTCTTAATCTCTTCATTAGTCACCTCTCTCTCCAATTCCCTTTGTTGATCAGGATGAATTTGTTTAGGAAATTCCATCTGGAGAGTAGCCTTACGCTCACCAGGCTTACAAAATCGATTTCTAAAATGATCGAGAAACTCTTTCTTCACTTTATTCGGACTGTCAACCCACATACCATCAACCATAACAACCCGAATGTTAAGGATACTACGTTTTTTATTAAGCATACCATGAAAAAAACCGGAATTCTCGTCCCCCTCAACTGCCCATTTGACTTTAGCCTTTTGAGCCATTTCCATCGAATCTAACTTGTCACATTGTTGAATCTTATTAATGATATCCGCACGTGTACTGATCTCCTCTTCAGTCCCCTGTCCACTGTCAATGATCACGTCGACAGCCTCAAGATCCCTTTTGTATCGAGCTTTAACATTTTTCCTACATACCGTGGTAGTTTTACTCCATTCCCGAAGATGATTTTTAAGGAATTTGAGCTTACCCATCAATATCTTCATCGCATTTGAACCCACACAAGGGCTGCCCTTCCAAGTAACTTCAACTAATTTAGAAAAACCATCCATCTCAAGCCAGTGCTGAAAGAAACGAAATGGCGTTGGCCCATAGTCGTACTGATTTTCCCGAAGAAGAATGGGACGATGATCCGATAAATATCTCTCCAAGGTAATAGCATTTATATTTGGACAAATACTTAATAAGCTTTCCGACACCAAAAATCTATCTAATTTGCTCATTTTGGTAGCGGACTTGTGACACCAAGTGAAGCGACTTCCGCCTAAAGTAACTTCAATCAACCCCGATCCTGAGATAAAAGAATTAAACAGTTGAGCACCATGCAAGTTAAAATTCGAACCAAACCTATCCGATTTAAATCGAACCTCATTGAAATCGCCCATGATAATCACTTCCCCTTTCCATTTAACGATCTCCTGCTGTAAATAATCCCAAAGGCTTTGTTTATCTCTGCTATCCTGAGGAGCATACACTACAATTAAAAGAAAATTTTGTCCCGTCAAACGCCAACACCCTCGAATAATCACAAAATAATCTGAAATAGTAACATTGTTCTTGCAGAAAGAATTAGGGTCCCAAACACATAAGATACCACCCGAATTCCCAACTGCATCGCTATGAACATGATCAAACGCCAAATTACCCCAGCATTGTCTCACACAGAAACTATCCATATTTTCCATCTTAGTCTCTTGAACCGCCAAAAAATTAACCTTATTCTTGATACAAAGCTCCTTGACCCAATCTTTTTTGGCCTTTTGGGCAAGGCCTTGGATGTTTAGAGACAAAAAATTCATCGATAAACGTCCTCCACTCCTTGTGATTTGATGATTTCTGTCATATTGGATATGCATCCCTCCATTTTATAACCCATAACCTATCCCACTTTAACTACCTCATCCAGAAGACCCAGGATCGAACCACCGGTTCTAGGTAATTCTGATTTTTTAAAATGACCCGATGACAACGACTCAGTTCCAAATTCTTTCGTATAACTATTAGCCCGACAATCACTAAAAGCATCATTGTTCTCCTCCCTTTTACCTGCCCTAACTTCTTCAACCTTTCAGATCTTACCATCTTCAGCAGGTGTAGAATTCTCATCATTCCTGTCAATAGGTGTGAATCCAGGCGGGTACTTCAAGCTGCTTCCTGATTTATTCACACTCCCATCCATATGTCTATTCTTATTAAGAAGTGGATAGATATTAAATGGGTCTTCCGACTTGTCAACATTCTTATCAATGGATTCCCCCTCGACATGACTTTTTGCCAATCCTTCATCCTCAAAAAGAGTTTCAGGAACCTCTTCCACATCGTTGTTATCACCCGCGCCACCCGACTTATGTATATCAGTGTCATCATCACTTGAATTGATTTCATCCAGATCGTCATCATCCGAGTCATCAGTAAAGTCAGGAACCCAACCCGGCGTTTCGTTAGCTCTAATCCAATATGTCTTTCCTCGATGAATAATTTTAAACTCTTCCACAATTCTTCTACCTGATTTCATATAAATGCATAACCGCTTAGAATGAAAGCAAGTCTCCTCCTGATCGTCAACATCTAATAACTTCCCCCACTTAGTCGCAATACGTGAGAAAGTGTTCCCCGACCACAACTTAAACGGAATACCCTCCACTTCCACCCACGCAATTCTTCCCTCGATTTCAAAGTCTTTAGCAGCTACAATAATTTGTGAAAACCACGACGCAACACTAACATTATCCCTGAACTTATTTATCGTCACCTCGGAGTTGAATTCCAACATAACCCAAAGTTCCCCCATATATTTGATCGTGATATCCACAAAACCTTTATTACCCAATGCCAACTTAAGATTAGCAAGGGATGCGAATTCTTTCACCCTACCTAATAAAGCATTAGATAAATCCTTAGATACCACACATTCGTCACCCAATAATAACGCAGGCCCTGACTTCAAATCCTCAACCTCAACTTGTTTAACCCCTTTCAATGCACCCATATACGAATTACCTCCCCCTGTGTTAACATTCACCTTCGAGTACTCTTTGGGGGATGAGAAAGCATTAGTTTTCTTCACTCCATCTCCTTCCTTCTTATCAGGGGTTCTTTGAAACCGAGCAATGTTAGCATGAAGCTTATAGCGATCTACCCAAATGGTACAAAGATTGTTCACCAGTCTCTCCTCATTGAAAACGTTAATAAACCTGACAAAACCAAACCTTTTACCATTCTTAGACCTCTTAGTAGGAATGAATGAATCCACCACATGACCATACTGTTTACAAACATGAAATAACTCCTTAGCAGACACGGATTCAGGAAAATTTGTAATGTAAACGGACGTGGAAATCCTAGCCACATCATCCTCCTTCGTTCTGTAACTCCCCATGATACATAGAAAAGAAAAACCAACCAGCGAAAAAAAAACAACACCCAAAATAAAGAAACCTTAGAACTGGTGATTCGATGCAAAAACAAAATCAAACAAAAATATTTTGGATTGAAAGGAGATCTACTGATGCAAAGACAAAATAAAACAAAAAGACCAAAAATCACGCCGAATTGAATAAAGAGTAATTAGAGAATGAAATAATGAAAATGATACCCCCCACGGGACGGGAGAGAAAAACCAACACGAATCACTCATAGATAATCAACCTTTATTTAGTGAAAGGTGATTTTCAAAAGAATCAAACAAGGCAGCAGATTAGGATCGGATCCGTCATTGCAGTGGCGGTAGGTTTTTTTTTTCTTTTTTTTTTTTTTTTTAGTTGTGTTTATAAACCTTATTAACTTACAATATTTCATTTAATCAATGTGATATAACAGCCAAATTTAAAAATAATAATAATAATAATAAATAAATAAATAAATAAAAATAAAAAAACTGCAATGTGATTTTAAGAAAATAAACGTCTATACTATAACTATCTTTTAATGCATACTTCATATATATAAAGCATACAAACTAACCCACAAACTAACACAGTTTCATCTGAGCTTTTAAACACACATTACACTATTAATAATTTAAATGTTCTACTTTTAAAAAACATATATCTGCTACGTTTTAAAGTATTTGACACAATACTAAATAAAGAAAGTTTAAAATGAAAAACATTTGCTCACTATAAACATAGAAACCGAGTACCCACCGTCGCATCATGCGGGTACCATTCTAGTAAATATTAATGGATATATACTAAATCGTAGGCCCCCTCACATAATATTTAAAAAGGGCTATAAAAATTTAAGAGACATGTATAAATATACTTAGACACTAAAAGGGTACCCGCGCAATGCGGCGGCGGGTACCCAATCACTATTTTTATAGCGAACAAATTTTTTCATGTGACTTTTTAAGCACAGTAAGCCGACCAACATTTTTTTCAGCTTTTTTTTAACAATTACATAATAATTCAAACATTTTAAGCATTACAAATAAAACTTCAAATAAAATGGCTAAACTACTAATATATCATCACATTTATCATAACTTTCAACAATAAAACAAGCAACCCATGTATATTTGGATAAGCCCATTAATGGTCCAAATTTTCGGATAGTCCAACTACTAATCCATCAACACATTTATTACATGATGACGATGGATTAAATGGGCCGTTACAACTCACAAGTAAATGGGTTTTATGAATATTAAAGTTGGCTCAATTAAAGACACTTAATTTACATTTGAAGGTTGGCTTGTTAATTTCAATTTCCTAATAAAGAAATGTTTTTGGTCTTAAAAATTTTAAAACTTATAAATATAGACGTCCAAAATACATTATAAGGTAGTATAGATGTATAAATACTAATGGACATGCTTAATCGAAGGCCCCCTTACAAATGGTGACTTTGTACGGTTGCCTCATTTGCACATGCTTTTCGCTGCCACTGGGATTAAAACACTAATTTCTAGATTTTTTGTGGTTTTTCTATTTAATATACTCATATACTTATGATTTAAAATGCTTTATGATTTGAGGTAATTCTCTATATGTCCCGGTTGCCCAAAATGTATACCTTTTATTGAAAAAAAATTAAAAAAAAAAAAAAATCTTCTCAAATTTCCTCAGGAGACTTGAGCGACTTTTTCCTCACCCTTTAAATGTTGACAAATGTCCCATTCAAGTACGACAATTTTTTCTTTGTCTACTGCAAATTGACAAATATGCCCTTTTTAACCAAAATTAATTCATTAAAAAAAATCCAAACCCATGACACATCATCTTTAACACATAATTAACAAAATTCAGTTACCAATAAAATTCTGTCTCTGGAGACATTTTGAGAAGTCACATTTTTTTGGGTAAAATGCAAAAATGGTCCCTAAACTATCACGAAATCGCAAAAATGAGACCGAGACAAAAAGTCACGCAAAAAAGCCACTAACATTACTCAAATTTGCAAAAAAAAACTACCAAGAGGCATTTTCCGTTAGTTTCCCGTTAAGTGCCATGTCACTGAGGGTAGTATTGTCATTTTACGGTTTCCAGGGAACTAAGTGTTCGTGTAGTTACACTGTAGATTGAAGGACTAAATTTGCAATCGAAAGTTTGCCTTTTTACACACTTTACACTATCCAGTAATTAAATATGACCGTTGCATCACATTATTTCACACTTTCCAATATCCGGCAAAAATATGGTCTTGATTTGAGACTGTGGGAAACAAGCAACAATCAAAACAAGCTGGACAAACAGGAACCCAACACGACGATTCTACTGTTGTCCTTCATGTGGGTTTATTGGATGGACATATCCTCCAATGTGTTGCCGAGCAGTCACTGTGATTCCTGGCCTGTTGAGGGCAAGGAATGAACTTGAAGAGGAGTTGGAGGAGTAGTTGAGGTTGATGGGGAAGAAGGATCAGCAGTTGAAGAAGCTCAAAAAGTTTCTTATTTTTAGTTGGGTCTTTTTTTTCATTGTCTTTAAGTTGCTTTAGGTTGGTATGTAGGTGTATTGACATCTTTCTAGGTTGTATCATCACAGGGTTTAAGGTCATCCATGGTTTGTATTGACCTTCATGTTAATAAAAAGTGTTTGATTTTTGCAATAAAGTGGGATCATGGTTGTTTTGGTTGTTGTTATTATAATAAGACAAATGTAGTGAATAATGTTCAGTTTACTTACAAAAGTCAAAATAAGTTTGGGTCATTCGGTATACTTAAGTAGTGGGCATGTTGGGTCATTCAATATACGTAAGTATATGATGATGGCAAACCAAAAATTGTGCACAACATTATGCAGCAAATAAGTATATGATGATGGCAAACCACAAATTGTGCACAACATTAAGCAGCAAATAATGATGGTAAACCAAAATGAAACCAAATACCATTCCTAATTAATCAAGTCTAAAAAACAAATCACGTACAAACTATTGTCTAGAAGACAGAAACTCAGTTACACAATCCATACACTCATTGTGTTAAAACACATGAACAAATAACCAACCCAAGGTTATTGCACCATCACAATTGTGTTGACTCACTTGGTGATTTTGGCTTTTCTCTTGATCTTATTCTTCCTTTGACCTCCACCATTCCCAGTAGATTGTGATACATGACTTGCTTGTGTTCCAACTTGATGACTTGGCCCTCATGCTACCTCACTTGCTTGTGTTACAACTGGCTGGCTTGGCCCTGCTCCAACCTCTGTTGCAGAAAATCTCACTGGCTGAGTAGATCTTTCTAGTACATCATCTGGTACTCCTTCCCTTCTAGTACCTCTCCCTTGGTTGAATTTTCGTCCCATACAAGCTCTCTTATTGTGACCCTGCCCATCACATGCACCACATGTGACAGTCTTGCCCCTCTTTGACAGCTTCCCATTTTTCACCCTTGATTTTTTTATAACCTGTTCAGCAATCTCATCCTTGGAGACTCTTCTCTTCTTCCGTGGTCTTCCAATTGGAACATGGTGGTGAGGTGGCTTTAGGTTGCTAGAAATAGGGCATTTGGGCCAAAAGGGTGGACCAGAAATTCCTTCAATCTTGTGTTGATACATCTCCTTCTACGTGGTTAACCAATAATATGGGGACACATAATCCTCTGGGATCGCAACCTGGTTGTCAATTTACTCCTTGTTGTGTTTAGCCATATCGTTGATAGCCGCAACAACATGCTTACATGGAATACCAGTGAGTTCTCATCTCCTACATGTGCATTCCTTTTTTGGCATATTCACAACACATTGGTCACCCCAAGCTCCCTTATACTGGTATGTATCCCCCCACCCCATAAAATATTATACTCATTTGCTTCTTCCTTGATGTTTTCTAAAATTTTAGTTGTTATTGGGGTTAAGGGACCTTCACATCTGTCTATTAAATGCTGCACACTAACACTTCTCTTCATAAGATACTCCCTGATGTACTCCAAATAACCAATGATTGGTTGATCTCTGCCGGCCACTAACTTTCTATTGAACGATTCACATAAGTTGTTTAAAAGGATGTCACACTTAGCTCTCCCTGTGAACAATATATCAATATGAACATCATTTTCAATCTTATTAATATTACAGATGAAAGTCGTAATATGTGTATATTGTACCTGAAAAATGTGACCTTGACCATGATGATGCTGATATCTTCCTTAACCAGTCATAAGCTTTAGAGTCCATTGATTTTAGCTCTTCCATTCCTCTATTAAACTCAGTGACTGTTGATGCTCTAGCACACCTCCAAACAAGTTCCTTGATATTCTCTCCCTTGAATAACTGTTTCATGTTGTCATATATATGTCGCACACATAATCAGTGTTCAGCAGCAAGAAACATTTCTGCAATGGCTGGTAATGTCCCCTGTCGATTTGTACAAAACATAATATATGAATGAGGATTGAATTGGGTTGGAAATCAATTAATTGAATCTACACAATGTTTATACCTTTTGTCTGTCTGAGATAAAGGTGAAGTTTGAATTTGGTTGCAAATCAAGATCAGCTCCAAGATTGCTAAGGAACCATAACCATGAACTCTTGGACTCAGCTTCAACCACTGCATACGCAACTGGATAGAGGCCATTATTGCTATCGACACCAACAGCCGTTAAGACTTGACCAATATATGTCCCTTTGATAAAGGCCCCATCCAAACCTAGTATGTCCCTTCTTCCTGCTTTGTAACCTTTTTTCAAGGAACCAATACAAACATAGATCCATCTGAAAACCCTTGAAGAATCACCTGCATCAGGGTTTGCTTCAACTTGAATCTTCACAGTTGTATCCTTGTTTTTATTTTTCAATTCCAAGGCGTAATCCCTAAGATTGGCATACTGTTCTTCATAGTCACCCTCAATTCGTTTCTGAGCAAATTCCCTTGCTCTTGATATCTTTGTCGTTGGGACATCGATCTGAAACTTTTGATTTATTTCCATTGCTATTGGAGCTATTGTGGTTGTGCGGTCCCTAACAAGAATTTTAGCAACCTCGGATGAAAGGAATTGTGTAGTCAACAATTTAATTTTTCTTCTTTGGAGGCATTTATGTTCATCTTTTAATGTTTTCACACTCCAACTACGTTCATCACCCACTTTTGACACATGTAGGGACCATGGGCACATGTGCTTGGTCTTTTTTGTAGGTTTTGGAACTGGCAAAATTGCCCTTTGACTGTGAAGAAGAAGCCGATGGTTGACTACTTCCAGTATCATTTCTGACATAACCCACAACAGTCCCTTTACAAATCGCTCGAATCCTTTCTTGGTCACACTTTTCTATCCTGATATCTCTTTGAGACTCCAACGCATAAGTTCTGAGCTTATGTTTGATATCCTTGGGTCTCGCAAATGTTTCTGGTACAAAAAAACTCTCCCTTCTTAACATTCGACCTACCCTCATACTCCCTCCTAATTTCTGTCAACACTATCTTGCGTAGGTTGACAAGTCTGCCACCATTGCCTTCTTCATCACTCTGAAACTCATCAAAGTTATAGCCAGCATCATGATCCGTATAATCTGCCATACACTCATCAACTAATTTTGATAGATTCTCAAAGTGGGGATCAATATCAAACTTAAACCTACTCATGTCTACTGTTGGCTCATGGGGGATACCACATCATCCTCTTCATCTTCAAAATGAGTCACATCCACAATATGTTCTTCCTCATTTACCTGTTGTGTTGAGGTGCCCACATGATCCCTTTCAACATCATCCCTTTCCACCACCTCTTCAAAATCAACAAAGTTTTTGTTGAGCTGATGACTATTCCATCAAGAGTTGGCTATTCCATCAAGAGTTGGCTCACCAAGATGTTGACTATTCCATCAAGAGTTGGCTAGTCCAGAAGCAAACGGCTTCTGGTAAAGACAAATCAAATCCGTTGACAGCTGGTGGTTTGCTAAAAATCACACGGTTATCAGGTGTGCCACAGTTCTTACACCTGGCTACTCCAGAAGTGATGGCTTTTGGTAAAGAGTAAAAATCCATTAATTTTTTCTCAAATAGATTGCTAGGGACTAGCAATAGTTTAGTGTGGGGGATTGCTGAGTGTGTAAATACTCATCATTTCTGTTACATTTAAGCAGCAAAAACATATGAAAACACACAGGAATGCCTTGAAATACATAAAATTATCCCTGGAATGTGTTTTTATGCATAAGGATTGAAAACTGATGAAAAACAAAACATTTCACATAATTTACAGTTTCAGTCCCTGAACTTTAGAAAATTGGCAAAACTAGTCCCTGGTAAATCAAAACTTGTACAAATGTCATAAAGGTCCTTGGGATTCATAAGTTGTCAAGAAAAGTCCTTTAAAGTTTAAAAATGGCAAAATGACAACTTTGGTCCCTCAACTTTGAAAAGTGTCAAAAATAGTCCCTAAGGTTTTGAAAAATGGAAAATGTGAAAAATAAACCTTGCACTATTCTAAATTGACAAAATTGGTCCTTATGATAACTTTTGAGAAGATACAAATTCAACCCTTCAAAAATTGGAAAATTACAGGTTTGGTCCCTGGAGTTTGTGGAATTGGCAGATTTGGTCCCTGAGGTTTAAAATAATAAAATTTATACTTGTGGTCCTTGTACTAATGGTTAATTGCAGGTTCAGTCCTTATTTGAAGTTTGGGAAAATTACATATCAAGCCCTCAACTTTCACCAAATTACAAATTTGGTCCTTGTGTAAATTTCTAAACCAAACGGACCATTTTTATTATTGTTGCCCAAAACTAAACCCAAGTTACAACCAAACCCACCTTCCTATTTTACCCAAGCCCATATAAAACCCCAGCCCACTCCCTACCAGCCCACACACCTTTTTTATTTAAAACGGGCGTTGACCCCCCGTTTGACCCTCATCCCTCCCAAAACCATCTCCACTGTTCATCGTCCTCACAAACCCCCCCCCCCCCCCCAAACCTGAAACCAGGGTGGTTTCAGCCACCTTGCACCTCCACCTCACCACCAACTCCCTTCCACCACCCTACACCTATCCCATCCACAATAAATGCACTTCACACACTTTTTCCCTCCAAACCCAACTTTAACCTCTGTTTTCTTCATAGTACACCAACTTGACCCAAAAATCTCCCAAGTTTATCTAGACACCTCACATAAACTCCCAAATTCCCTTAATTGATAAAAAGAGGCTGCAAGTTACCCTTTCCCGTATTTCCCGCCAAAATGATCAAACGGCTAAAATGCCTTTGACTGATCTAATGGTCTCTAATTGATGTGGGAAAGAGCAAGGAACGTGGGGAGATACATTTTGGTCATCTATATAGAGGAGAGAAGCAATGTGGAAGATATCTAGTTTTAATTTCAATAATGTATGTCGACTAATTAAGTTTTTAAATTTCCAATGTTGTTCTAAGCTTTCAAGTACTGTATCTTGTATTCTCAGTGATAAATAAATCTTTTCCAATCATCAATTTCAGTGTTTCATTACAAATTCAGTTTATGCAATTTCTTGTTCAAAAATCTCATATAGCTTAAGAATTGTTGTTATTTGTTGTTATGGACCAAAAAGCTCATATAAGCTCCTTATAAAGCTTCTGTAAGCTTTTAGAAATAGAAAGAACCAGTGGTAATCATAAAACCAAAAATATTAAAAAATCAAAATAAATAGAGTGAAAATAAAAATTAGTGTGCAATGATGATCAAAGCTTGGAGCAAAGTATATTCTGGATTGCTTTGGTATTAGAGCTCTGTGGAGAGCATTTAGGAGTATTATCTGGTCCTTGGTTCACAGTTCTCATTGAATTCCACTTTGTAAGCCATTTTCTCATATTTTGGTAATTTACTGTTTATTTAGTATATTACTTTAATCTTTGTTTTTCCTGCTTATTTTGTGTTGTTTGATGTTGTTATAGGTTAATATGAATAGGTTGTTAATTGTTTTTATTAGTTGTTAAGTTTTCATAAAAACAGTCACTTAGTATAATTTTGATATTCTGTGTTCTTTTGTTGTTATTGTTGTTATTTTGTGTTTATTAGATCTAATATTATGATATATGTTCTTGTAATTTAAAAGTTTAGGTTTAATTTAAGTTATTGTTTGTTAATCTCTTTAGTAAAACTGTTTAGGGGGTGTTTGGATTGAGCTGTCTAAGCTATTGTGGTTGGTCTCAGTTACAATTGCTTGTTTACTTAGCTCATTCAAAGTCTAAATACACCTAATAAAGTTCCTTTTTAGTGTCTACAAACACAGAAGTCAAAATCACTACCAAAATCATCACCACAGTTAACTGTGGTGATATTTAGGTCTTAGATTTCATAAAATCAATTCATAAGTTTGTATTTTTACTTAAGTTGGTCTTTATTTAGCTTATTATAACATATACAAGCAATAATCAGCAATCAAAGTTCATAAAAGTCAAATCTCAAAGTTTTGTAAAAAGTCAAAAGTGAATCACCTCAGAAATCTCAAAAGTTGCAAGAATTAATATGATTTTTGTGCTTTGTTTTAGGCTTTGAAACTTCTTGGGTGGTTAATCTACCAGCTAAACTTTAGATTTCCAACTTGTTTACATTTTTGTGAAATTTATTTGTGGACTAAATTGCCCCTCAAAGTGAGCTGCAGGGATAACATCTCCCCTGTGCACTGGGCTCAGGTTTACTCACCCATCTTTAGTGGATCCCACAGGTCTACTTAGTGGGCCCCAGGACTTGATTATTGGCTTATTAGAAAGCCCATAAGCTAGGCTATCTGTCTGTGTGCTTATTTAGTAGTCTAGAACCCCTTAGCTAGGGCTGCAAGTGCCCTAAAGGTTGGCCATCTTCTGAGAAAAGCTGAGTAATCAGTTTTTATACCCAAACACCAACCCCCCTCCTGATCTTATCTGTGGGCCCCATGGCTTGTGCCTTGGATTTTTGAGAAGCCCAGCAATCCATCTCACTAGTTCAGGTCTTAATTTGCATTTACAAGCTTATTTGATAAGCTTGCACTGAGCTTGTTACTTGTTCCATTTCTGTTTATATACTAAGCACCTCAGTGGACCCACCCAAATTTGCCAGCTTCTTATAAGCTTAATAGTAGGTCCCATAGTCTGATTCTTGGCTTTTTGGAAAGCCAAGCTATCACTCTTGTTTGATCTGTGCTTATTTTCCATTTTAGTGCTTATTTACTAGGCCTGCTAAAAGCTTTTATCTGTGCACTCAGACCATATCTCAGCAGACCTAAGCCACAACACCAACTTTGGTGGTGTTTTGTGACTACCCCAGTGGGTCCCACACCCCATAAATAGGTTCTTACAATCCCCTCCTACCAGGCTTGAACCCTTGATCTTTTGTTTGACCATTTGACCACTGGGCCCCACTTTAAATTAGCTTGGAACCTTGTCCCAATTCTGTCTCAGAATTGAAATAAGCAAGTGCTTAATTGTTGGTTATAGCATATTGAACCTGCTTATTTTGCATAATTTTGCTCATTTAAGTTTATATCACTTATAGGAACCAGGTTTTACCTTGTGGACCCCACACAAGCTCAGTTGAGCTTATTTCTTAGTAAAGTCAACAAAAAGTCAACTGTTTGGATAATAAGCACTCATAGTGCTTATTCTGTGATTATAAATTAATTTCCTTTATTAAAGTTTCATATTTTAAGTATTTTATTAGTTTTATAAAAGAAAAACAAGAAAAAACCAAACTTAATTATAGTGATAGCTTCTATTTAATAGAAATTACCTTTTTAATTTTCCTTTTAGCTTATTTATAAGCACTTCTACTATTTTATATTTTTATTAAATCTCTTATATATTAAAGTAATTTTATAAATTTTTCCAGAATTTTCTTTTGTCATCTAGTGTTATTTAAAATTAATATTAGTTTATTTAATAATTAAATAATAAATAAGAATTAAATAGCATAATATATTTTTATAAGGTAACACCTATATTTTATATTTTTCCTAGCTTCTTTAAGTCATAAAATAATTTTAGAAATTTTCTTGTGATTTATACTATTCATTTACTAGTTTTCATAATTTAATTAGTTTAATTAGATATTAATCAATAAATATAATAATAATTAGTAAAGTAAATTAAAAATACATAATATAAAATTTTTATAATTTTTTAGGATTCCTATGATGGTTAATTAGATATATAAAATTTTTCATAATTATCTAAGTCTTTTTAGTAATTATAAATAAGTTAATAAATATAATTAGTTAAATAATAAATAAATAATAAATAATTAATAATAAATAGATAAATAGTGTGAAAAATATAATTTTAATTTTAAAATAAGTTTTATAATATTTTAGATTTTTAGAAATTTTAATTTTAACTTTCTAGACTTATTTCACATTTTCATAATTATTAGTTAATTGTTAAATAATTAATAATAGTTATTAAATATAAATAATTAATTAAATAGTTTTTAATTAATAAATAAATATTTTAAATTTGTTTAATTTGCATTTAAGCCCCTAAGGCTTATAAAATCCCACTATAAGTTAAATTTGTTTTTGTTTACGTTTAATTAGTAAACGTTTACGTTTTCAGTCCCTTTTTCACTTGTACTTATCTGATTTCACGTATTAGTTGATATAGCTTATTAAAGCTATTCACTCTTATATTTCAGTAGTACAAATCACTTAAACCCTTTTCCTGTTCAATTCACCTGATCTCAAAGTCGTTTTATTTCAGATTTCACATCTCGTTGGGATCTAACGATCCGGGGAAACACTAAACTCACCGGAGTATTGGTTTAGGATGTCTGACTTGTTGACCATTACTTGGTTAATATTATCTGACTGTTTAGCACCAATCATGAGCTCTGAAACCACAGGCTCATTCTGAAGTTCTGCAACCATGTCTGTAATCAAGTCGTCTTCCACATCAACATTATCTTCAGGATGGGCAAACTGGAACAAGTCTTCATCTGTAATTTGGGATCGTTGCTCATCTTGTTCTAGACCATCAATGCGACTTACAGATGGTCCCGCAGCAAGAGTGTCTATGTCACCAACAACTCGACTTACAGGTGGTTGCTAAGCAGGAGTGTCTGTGTCAATTATTTAGGTTTAATCCTCAGCTTGTTCTCGACCAGCAATCATAGTCACATGTGATTGAGCATTGGTACCATCAATTGAATGATCAGCTTGTTCTGGACCCATGGTACGATCATTTGAAGGATCCACTGGTACTTCATCCGTTATTTTTGATTTTCGGGCTCTTTTGGCTCTTTTGCGTTTAGCCTCAACATAAATCTCTATCTCTCTATGTGTTGGAACCAAATTCAACATGTTCATGACATCGTCATCATTCAACACCTACCCCTGGTACCCTATAATGACACCCTGCAACCCACCTTTAACACCTATGTCAGCTACCAACGCTTCAAAGGCGTAAAAGTTAAACAGGTCATAATCAACACAATCATCCGCGCGATAAATGGATCAACATATACCCTTCCTGGTGGTGACATAAATTTTCCACCGTGGGTGACTTTTAGAGTGAAGTAGTTATGGTTTGATTCTGTGTATAAACAATAAACATCAACACACACATTAACAACATAAAAAAAACATCTTAATGTATAATCTATGCTTCTATTCGTACGGTTCATTTCAATTGCATATAACTGTAGCTAAAAAAATCAATACAATTAACAACGCCCAAAACATATTGTATAGTTGCTGAAGATTACGGATCGAGGAAGATTGTTCGCGGTTTTTCCCAAAAAAAGGCCATCTTCTTCAATTTTTACTGGTTCGGAAATCCTAACTGGAAACTTTAGGGCAAAAATTGCAATTGACTTTGGGTAGTTGAGCTAAGAAGCTTTTGAGTTAATCGGTGGGTCTAATATTGGTTTAGGCGGGAACCGTGAAATGACAATACTACCCTCAGTGACATGGCACTTAACGAGAAAACTAACGGAAAATGCCTATCGATGGTTTTTTTTGCAAATTTGCGTAACGTTAGTGGCTTTTTTGCGTGACTTTTTGTCTCGGTCCTATTTTTGCGATTTCGTGATAGTTTAGGGACCATTTTTGCATTGGGTTTTATATCAAATAGGTTACCCAACTTTGCGTTTTTGTGCACCTAAGTTACCCAACTTTTTTTTTGTGCAAATGGGTTACTGAACTATACGAGTTTGACATTTAGGTTACTCAAAATCATAAATGTGTTCATCGAGATTACCCCGATGACCGGTAACCGGGAGATTGAGTTATTACTTTGTCCACGTCAGCTTTATATTCAAATAAGTTACTCAACTTTGCGATTTTGTTCGTCTAAGTTACTGAAGGTTTTATTTATTTATTTATTTATTTATTTATTTTTTGGGGTTACTAATATATATTTGACAACTGCAAAAATCAACCTTGTGGTTTGTAAAAATTTGCAAGAATCATCCATATCTCAAACGTTCAACATTAAACATCCCTAAGTCAACAAACGTTCAGCAATAATCATCCCTGAGCACTAACGTCGTTAGTTTTACCCGTTAAGAGTTAAAATAATATTGGCCTGTTAGTCCCTCCGTTAATATTTTTCGCACTGTTAATCCTCATTTTATAAAATGAATTATACCTTTTCGTCTGTTTTTATATTTCGTCCAGTTTTTACGTTTTCGTCCGTTTTTTTATGTTTTTGTCCGTTCTTATCCATTTTTTACAGTTTTGTCCGTTTTTTGTTACGTTTTCGTCCGTTTTTCACATTCTTGTCAGTTTTTACGTTCTCGTCCGTTTTTAACGTTCTCGTCCATTTTTTAACGTTCTCGTCCGTTTTTTAACGTTCTCGTCCATTTTTTTTGTTTTCTTCTGTTTTTTTACGTTTTTGTTCGTTTTTATCTATTTCTTTACGCTTTTATCCGTTGTTTTACTTACTAGTTATAATACCCGCGCACGCGCGGTTTTTTTTTTTTAATTTTTTGAAATAATTATTTAAAAATTTTAATCCTATTGTTAATTGCATCTTATCTATATTTTTTGTATTTATCTTCTACTTGTGTTGTGGATAAATATAAAATAAATAATCTTTTTTTTAAATATTTTATCTATATTTTTTGTATTTATCTTCTACTTGTGTTATGGTTAAATATAAAATATTACCTGATAAAAAATAATCTTTTTCTTAAATAAAATTATTACTAAATAAGGTATGAATTGATTTTTTGAAATGCAAAATTCCAATAGAGGTTTTATTTTATTATATAAAAGATTCATCCATTTTTTTATGTTTTTGTTGGTTTTTTATATTCTCGTCTGTTTTTTTCCGTTCTTTTTCATTTTCCCTTTTTTTTACGTTTTTGTCCTTTTTTAACGTTTTTGTCCATTTTTATCCTCTTCTATACGCTTTTGTATGTTTTTTTTTTTTTTTTTTTTTTTTTTTTTACATTTTTGTCCATTTTATCCGTTTTTATCCGTTTCTATACGCTTTGTCAGCTTTTTTACGTTTTTATGTTTTCGAAGATTGTGAGCTGATAAATTGAACACCATATTTAGCGAATTAAGTGGATTTTGTTAGAATTTATACGTTTTTATAGACATTTTTATATTACATTATTACAAAAACGTTCTTATCAAATGTTTTTATACACGTTATTATATACCTTTTTTTATACGTTTTTATATAAGTTTTTTATACGTTTTTATGATGTGGCGTTGAGGTGTTTGGTGAGTGAGGGTATTTTTTATGTGACTTATAAGGGTAGCCTAAATTAACAAAGTTCAATAACTTATTTGTATAAAACTTTAGTAACTTAGGTGAACAAATTCACAAAGTTCAGTAACTTAGGTGAAAAAATTCGCAAAGTTCAGTAACTTATTTGTATAATTAAAAATTAAAAGTCAGCTGCCAGCGTGGCATGCCAACCGATTATAACAAGTGCAAAATAGTTGGGTCACTATTTTGCCCGGTAACGATAGTCCAGTAACCCATTTGTAGAAAAAAAAAGTTGAGTAACTTAGGTGCACAAAAACGCAAAGTTGGGTAACCTATTTGATATAAAACCCTTTTTGCATTTTACCCCATTTTTTTTGTCTAAAAAAGGTATATATACTTTGAGCGACCGGGGCATATAGAGATTTAGCTCTTATGATTTTGTTTTATAGTGATTAGTTTGTAACTTTGTGTTCTTTTCAAAAGAGTTTCCCAACTACATAAGATGTGTTCAAAATTAACAAAAAAAAAAAAAAAAAAAAAAAAAAAAAAAAAAAAAAAAAAAACGAAATGGAAAATGTTCACATACGAAAAAATAAGCAACATATTGAGGGGTTTATAACCCATGTAGGTCTTAAAAAATACGTTTTTGTTTTTCAACAATACGCATTTGAACGTCCGCAGTGGAAAAGGTTTCCGACTCATGAATCCACTACGAGTTCCACATACGTATTTCTGAATAAATAATTTGACATGATTTCTAGGGTCTACCAGTATTGTGTTTTTAACAATGTGGGACAAGGTTCACTTCTATTTCTTTAAGAGACGGTATCTCATTTACATCAACACATTCTTAGATACATTTTAGCTTAGTTGTGAAGTTTTATTTAAGAATAACACAAAGCACAAACTATTATTATATATACTAGACTACTAGACAAATATCTGCGCTAAGTGACGGTGTATAGCGACAAATAATTATATTTGTGAAGTTGTGGTTTTAGTGTTCCGTTGATGCAACGTTGTTTATTATTATTATTATTATTATTATTATTCACTACTACAAAAATCGAAATAGAGCCACCTTAATAGAGCCTAGTTTTAGTGAAAAAAGGGCTCTGAAGGGATTCAACGGGGTATAGAGCCATGTTTGTTATTTTAAAACCGGGCTCTATGTTGGAAAACAATTAAAGCCGCGGTTTCTTATTCAAAACCGGGCTCTATTCCTCTTTAAAGAGCCATGTTTTCTTTTACAAAACCGGGTTTTATCTAAAACACCATTAGAGCCCTATCTTCTATTGCAAAACCCGGCTTTATCAAATGTTGTTTCGTAATGTAACACCCCCAATTCATGGATGCAGCGGAATTCAAACTGGGTGTTACTCGACGACACAATAGTCACAATAATAGAAAACGAACTCTAATTGAGTCGTTTTAAAACATTTATCATTCAAATTGTATAAATATCAGAGATTACAAAATGAGGTCCCAGATGGTTCCATGTTTACAAATTTCATTAGATGAGTTTTCGAATGATAATAAATTTTATAAGCCCTTTTGAATATTCGTGCCCTTCCGTGCCATCCTTGATCATCATGGACCTGAAATACATGCTTAAGAGGTCAACACAAATGTTGAGTGATATTCATAGAGTTTGTTTAATTGTTGAACACAATATGTTGGTAGTATGAGTTAATTAGACTCATACTCATAGTTGGAAAACAAAACATGTAGGCTACGTTATTATACGCCCATAAAATGTATTATGACACTAAGCTTATGACACCAAAACGTTAACGGGTATCAATATCAATCGGCGGAGTTATCCCGGTAGGTACTTTGCTAACATACCTAAATCTCAAATATTAGTGCATTTGTTTGAACTTAGTCAATACAAATGGGATTCGTCAATCCTAATAGGCATATTCACAATATTCGCGCTCACTATTACTAGTGATTAAATGGTTCATAATAAGGGATATTGGTTTTAGCAAGGATAGTACTTAGTGATAATAAAACAATCAGGCAAGCATATAATTGAAAAGCATTGTGTTCAGTTTAAAATAACATGTATTCCTCTCAAGGGTTTGTAAAACAATTAAGTAATGGAAAGTGGGGCTATGAACTCACCTTGAGTTGGATGATGTTTAATGAGAATGATGGATATGCCGTGAGAACTTCTACGAGCAACCTAGAATAATTGTTGCAACTTAGTTTCGAGTAATGTCTAAGAATATGAAGAATTGCCTATATATGTCTTGCATTTAGTCCATGATGTGGTACAAAATGTAGTGTAAGTCTTTGAAAAGAAATGTTTCATGAAACATGTATAGTTTATATATCGTTTACTACCGTTCGGGCCGACATAATTCAGAAGTCATGTAGTAAACGTTCGAGGAGCCAGGACACTTTAATTCGTAAATCCACAACTCATCTCGACGGCTTACTTAATGAACTCCTCACATGAGGCTCCCTACTATTGTAGTATTTGATAAAATATATATATATATATATATATATATATATATATATATATATATATATATATATATATATATATATATATATATATATAAGTTTTGATTCGAAAAATTACATGTCCAATATTTGAATAAACTTAGGAAAGTTTATTTTTACATGAAGATTGTTATTAGGATGAGTTTCTTAAATTTTGTATGACAATTACTTGTAAGATCTCATGGTTCTTTAGATGAAGTAGATCCAAATTGTATGTTTAAGTTTTCGCCTAAGTAAGTTTATATGGTCATTTAGTCATAGCCTTGCCATGACCTTTGGTCATTGTTCCATGGTCTTGAGACTCAACCTTGGCTTTAGCCATGGTTGTGGTCTTGAATTTAGGTCATTAGACCTCTTGGTCTTATTAAACCATAACTATTATATAGTGACTTATATATATAAAATAGCTGTTAAGAAACTGAAGAAAATCTCATTCGTTATTGGTTTTCTGGATACGTGCTCCTGAGTTTTTGAAGAAAACGTGATTCCGGACAACTTTCGTGCTTTAACTTTTTCATGAAACGGACCAGAAGGGCCTCTTTTTGCGTGTTTAAGGTTCTGTCACAGAAACATTTGGCAGTTTTTGCCGCAAAGTTTTGGTAACTTCAAATGGTCATAACTTTTGACTCGTGTACTCGTTTTAGGTGGTTCAAATTGCTATGTTTTCCTTGTTAAGTCATCTACTACAATATGTAATTGTCCATTATCATAATTATATCATTTTGGTCAGATTTTATCATGAAAGTTACTAGTTTACTTGTTTAACTAACATAAGTTAACATATATATACCAATACTTGTTTTACTCATTTTTATACATCATGGACATAATCATAAGACAATATATAGCATGAATGATATGTAAATAGCATGAATATGATATTTAAGCAAGGAAGTGTATTAGAGTTTGCTTACAACTTTGGCTTTCTACAAGAAAGGTAAGTAACATGTAAGGTAAGGACTTTGATTGACTTAAGCTTCACCCTACTTCACTTCAAGCAATCTTTCTACACTTGTATTCTTGAAAGAGAGATGATGAAAGTTGAGGTGACTTGAGTAGATTCAAACTCAAGAGAAATCACCAAAGTTTCTAGGGTTTGGAAGTAGTTTGATGAATCAAAACCAAACTAGAGTTTCTATGTTGTTGTAGCACTTGAATCTTGCATGAAACTTGGAAGAAATTAGCTAATGAAAGGGTGTTGATGTGTGTGATATGGGACGGCCAAGGAGGGGAAGGAGAGGCTTTATATGGCCTTGAGGAGGTTAGAACACTTGACTAGTCAACACTTGGAGAGCAAGTTTAACACTTGTAATCATCCAAGGTTACTTAGCATGAGATCAAGACACACAAGGGTGTGACTCCCCCCCCCTCCCCTATGGCGGTTTGAATAAGATAAGGAGGATGAGGTGGTTCTTGGATGATATTATCCAACTTATGTAGTTAGTTTTGACTCCGGGAAATGCTAACCGTAAATGATTAAGCCTCAAAACGTAAAACCGGGTATCGTAAAAATGTGGAACTTGAAAGTATGGTTAAACATGTCAATATAATCCATAATAAAATATAAAATGAGTGGTAGGTTCCATTGGGGTGCTAAAACCCTGCTAAAACTGGAAACACGGGTCTAAAACGCGTAATACGTAAAATGTACGAATATTGTGTAAAATTGAGAAAAGTAAAATGTTACTTTTCTAATGTGATAATAATGATTTAAAATGACTTATAATGTCTAGACTGGGCTCAGTCTAGTGTCGGTTGGTATTTAATGTCTTTTAAACATAAAACCGTAAGCCTAAAAATCAAGGAATGATTTGTAAAATCAACGAATGATTTTTGGTCAAAGGAGGAGGGAAAAATATGTTGACTTATTCCAAAAATGTGAAAACTCAAATTGTCTTAGAAACGCGGAGCAGGTATAGGCTAAGGTTGCGGCTAAGTAAAAGTGCTTAAAAACGAAAATTCCTGTTTCTCACGGCCGAGGTTTATTTGGTCACATTTTTCTCAGTCTTGATTAATTCTCAAATAAATCATGAGTGTATCAAACATTTTTCTGATGTGGGGAAAATTAACGCGGTCGAGTTTCGTTGTGTGTAGGATTTTTGAATGACGTTTTACCCTAAAACGTGTAGTTCCTTAATAACTTTCGCGAAAATGATCTGATGAGTGTCAAACTTTTATTTTGCCATGGAAATGATTTATCATACGAGAATATGAAATAAAAATCAAATTCCGGAAAATGAATAGTAAAAGTGAATAGTAAAAATGAATAGTGAAATTTTCGGGAATAGTAATTAACCTGAAAATGCGAATTGTTACACGTAACATAAAAAAATACGATACTTTTCAAAATGAAATGAAAATGCTTAAAACTTTTGGGCGGGTTATTTCCCTCCCCAATTTTCATACTTCACAAAGACCTAATCTCTTTTCCCCCTTTTCACTTTCACAACCCCAAAACCTTCCTTCAATTTAGCCCTAACTCCCATTTCATATCCTGCAATTAGGTTCCATTAGGGTTTATAAACATCGCTAATTCCAAAATTAAACACAATTTCCAACAAAATAGAGGCTTGCATAACCACATGGTTCGCTCAGTCTTCAACAATCAAGTATAAATTCTGTCTTTTTGATCATTTTGAATAAATATTTGTTAAAGTTTTAGTTTTTAATTGTGTGGTTGTTGTTTGCAGTTACATAGAGGTGGTTATAGGAGATTTTGATCATCAATTCTTGGAATACATAAGATTAATGAGTACTTAATTATAAAAATGGTGAATTGTGTTGTTATGAATCATAAAGTTTGTATTATTTATTTATTTTTATGTTTTGGAGATTGATGGGTTTCTGATGGTGTTTTTTGATTTGTAGGTGTGAATTCGAGATATCGGTAGCATTTTGGGATGTTTTTTTATTGATTCATGGCACTTGTAAGATTAGGACTTTTTATTCATTTATATTGAATTTGATGGAGTATGTTCTACCTCTTAACATCACCACTTAACTAATATAAAGACAATATAATCAGTTGTGAACGGGTGTTTTGGTTGTGCTATTTGCTGTCATAAATGGGGCGTTTGGTCGAACTTTTTTGCTGTCACATATAGGGTGTTTGAACCTGCTGTTTGCTGTAAAAAAATAGGGGTTCAGGACTTGGTGTTTGCTTTCATAAATGGGGTGTTTAATTGCAGGGTTTACTGTCATAAATGGGGTGTTTAGTTGTGATGTTTGCTGTCATAAATGGGTGTTTATGCTTGTGTTTTGGTCATACATGTACCGATGTATAATGTGAGATATGGTAAAGTACCCTCTGCAATGATGTATCTTTGGTTTAAGCATGTCATATAATTTTAAATGTGCTCATTACATGGTTTTATCTTGAATGAAGTCATTTGAGAATGTTAGTTGTGTTGTCTATCTGTGGACTCAAAACACCAACCCAGATGGCCATCATGGTCATTCGAAATGCTTGACTTGCTTTGGAATCACTGATTTGCCATTGGAAAACTATGTAACTTATCTACATGTTAGTATGGTTATACTTTTAGCTTAATTATTTGGTTTTCTATATTTGTAGCGCTACACATGGCTCAAGCAAATGACAATGTTGACATAATGATACTTACCAACTACCTCCTGCAATGCCTAATCATACTTGTGGTGGAGCAAAAATATGGGCATATATTAGAACTACTGGCGAGCTGTTTTGTTCACCAAGATCGTATTGTCCAACAAGTACACAAGAACACAGTTGCAGCAAAGGGTATTTCTTTATGTCCCCTATTAATGCTATATGCTATTTATGGTCTCAAATAACTGGCCAAATATTACCCTTGTCTCTTGTGATTTTTAGGCATTACTGTCAAACCGGTTCTATATCTGAGAAATGTAAGTGACCTATTGGTACCATAATCATATTTACTCAAAGCAAAGAAATAATACTAATGTTTGTAATCATATTTACTTGCAGCATCTCAAGTTGACCTCATGTGGTAGCAACAGTTCATCTCAAAATATTCGTGCATATGAGGCAACGCTTATAGTAAGTGACATTGTTTATTAACTACATATTTTACTGCATACATGGGTTTTAATTATAGTGTTAAGGCCCAATATACATAGAGGCACCAAAAAGTAATAAGCCCATCTAAAGAAGCATAATATACATCATAAGTTTAAATTATAGTTTTAAAACCCAATGTATAGAGGCGCCAAAAAAGCGTCCAAGGCGTGCCTCGGATGAGGCAACCTTAAAGCATGTGCCTCACTGCCTTTCGTAATTGCTTCGCCTTGGGGTGTCTGATGCGATCAGGCCACTGCCTCACCTCGCCTCGCGCCTCAGGCACTGCAAGGCGTGCTTTTTTAAACACAGCTGCGTACATCTCACATTTATGGGTTTTGACGAAAATCTAAAGTTCAGCTAATCCTTTATATATTTATATGGTTGGGTGTTTATTATTATTTTTTGAATTTCAACTGAGTTATGGTTTAAATTAGGATTTTTTTGTCTGATTTGTAAAACGGGTAAATGAATGGGGTGAGTATTTGACTCAAATGTACACGGCCTAACCGCCTAACCGGAGTGTCTCCGTGGATGTTTTGAACCTTTTCCTAGCCATAACCAAGCTGTTTATTTTAGCCAATGTAGGTTTGATTTGTGTTAATCTTGCAACATTGGTGTTGAGTGCTTACTATGTCAGATGCCAGTATGCCACTTATTCAAGTATGCTATTTGAGCTGTAACATTTTCCATTTTGTGTGGTCCTGATCATGATGATTTGTGTAAGACTTTGGATAATGATGATAACGGAACGAAATCATCTCTTTTTATTATATATTTTTGTCGCTGTTGTTTGTATTTACGTGCTAATTTGTTACTGTTTTGGGGGTTTCAGCGTTGCAGGTAAGGTGAAGTCCAATCACTTTGTGTGTCAGAAGGTTCTGAAACATCAAAAGAGGTATGCAAGATGGTACTCATTTGTATTATTCATTGCGACTTGCACGTTCATGTTATTTCTCTAATCAAACCATGCTGCTAATTATGTGAGTATTGTTATGGTGTGCAATATGCATAAATTGGTATATTGTAACTTGGTATTTTTATGTTCGAAATAGAAAACTTATTCAAAGGGAATCACTATTCAATTTAAAGACGAGGAGGAAAGTAGCTCCTTCCATGGTGCATTTGAGCAATGGAAAAGGGAAGTAGTTATTCAAGATTTCAAGGTCACTAGGTCAGTTAACTTATTCAAAGAATATTCTTCATATTGCGTTGATACGGACTATATAAATGCTTGTACTTTATTTTATCATCTGACTACATATATTGACATAGAATAGAAAAGAGATTTTTTTATTACTGTAGGATGGTTATGGTAATTACATTCCATGAAAGTTATGTTTTTGAAGGAGTAAATGATTGATTATTTATTGTTTCTTTGTACAGGATCAAGTTTAGCAAATGGAACATTGTCTTCCTCCAAAAGCAAGTTTGATGATAAAATTGAAGCAGCTTGGGGTATATTTACTATTCTGCTTATTATCTACAACTGCCTCGATAAAATAATTACGACTCGAAGAAGACATGCTAAATCTAGGGAATCACTTGATTTTGAAACTGTTGTTGTGATGTTTAATTATACCCATATTAAACCGTTGTGAAACTGATATTGGATCTTCAATCCATTGATTTTGGTATAGACATTCATGTTTATGGTTTTGTTACAATTTTGTTGTTGGTTTTGCTTATTTCTAGTTGTATTTTTGATTTACACATGGAAATATAATATAAACAGGTGGTAAAAAAAAACTCATAAAGCCATGTTTTGTAAGCAAAAAACAGGGCTCTATGCTATTTAAAAATAGGATTTTTATTCAAATAGAGCAAGGTTTTCAAGCAACAAAACCGGGCTCTATTATACATTATAAAGCCCGTTTTAAAAACCGGGCTCTATGACCATTCCTCATAGAGTCCCTCCCCTTTTGTGCCCTCATGCAAAACCGGGCTTTATCAACACTTTCAACAGGGCTCTATGTCTATTTTTGTAGTAGTGATTATTATTATTATTATTATTATTATTATTTAATTGATAAACCGGTTACAACCATGCGACCCTAGACTAATACCCGTGCAAACCATTTTTTGTTTTTGTAAGTTCATAAATAACTGTGTGATTGGTTGCTATTTATAAAAAGATTTTTCTTTGTTAGTGTTTATATTTTTATTTTTTAAATTGATAGTAATGCAAGTTGCTATTGATAGGCCAAGTAGTAAAAATTTATCACATTTAAAAAGTAGTTTCATATGAACTTGCTTTGTTGGGTATATTAGGCATTGGATATTACTTAAAATTTAAGAACTTTTAAGTTTAAAGATGTATATATACAAGCATAGGAAAGACATGTGAAACATCAACATTTTAATAGGGTTGAGATCATTATACATCCAATATTTTTTAGAGACTTAATAAACTAACGAATGGAATTCATTTATTCATCAACATTAAGAAAACCATTTTACATTTTTTTAATGATATATCTTGCAAACGGTAAATCGTTACGTGACAAAAATAAACAATCGCAACTAGAAATATTTTATTTTTCAGTAGACGGGCACTTCTATATACTTTCGATTAACTTTTCTTTCGAGTTTTGTTTTAATGTTAAACTTTGCATCTGAAAAAATCATATGTGATTTGTATGTTAGTAATCACGTGTAATTTCACAAATTACATGTATGTTAGGAATCACGCGTGATTTCATAGAATCACATGTAATTTCATAAAATCAGATGTGATTTCTCTAGACGTAAATTTCAACACTCACAGAAAAAAGTTGAAAAAAGTATTCGTCTAAAGTATATAGAAGTGCCCATCAATAGGAAAATAATTTAATTCTCATCGTGATGGTATTACTCTTTTCGTTTAACGATTAACGGTTTGTAAGATATTTAATTTTTTAAAATAATAAACAAAGTGAGTTTTTATTTTTTATTATTAAAAAAATATGATTACATACAGGTGCCAAATATACAGATAGCGGTTAACAAATACAATGTCTTTATGATAAAATATTTTAGTCTTATATTTTCAATGCTTGTACGAAACATGACTTGCTAGAATGTTTTATGTAATAAGATTTTGATCTTAAAATCAGACTTAAATGTAACGAAATATACAGGACTTAAATGTAACGAAATATACACTCGAATAAATTTGGAACATCTTACAAGTGATAATGCTTTTATATACATGTGAAAAACAAAAGTAAGGATATAAAATACTCTGTAATTACTAGTAAAATAAGCACTTACAAGTTGAAATAAATGAAATGTGTGCTAGAATCAAACTTAAATTATACTTGTGTAGTTGTGTACATTTAAAATCCTCGTATCTCAATTTATATAGATATCTTTGGGTGGGCCAGTTGATGAAATAAATAGCAAATCTCAGAATTTTGGGGTGGGCCTTGGCCAACCCAAAGTAAAACGTAGCTCCGTCCCTTGAAAAGTTGTATTTGATTCATTGGGTCTAAGCTGAATTTGAGCTCTACATTTAACTTTCCATGTTCAATTCTTCATATATCAATCTATCTCCATGCAGCAAAAACAAACTCAATTTACAGAAAAACCTGCTTCGAAAAAGACGACAGTTATACACCCTGACTAGAGGTGACAAGTGGACCAAAGTTAGGATTATTTATTTGGAATTTGATTAATAGACCTAATACATGGGCCTAATCATGGACCTAATGCTTAAAATACTTGTACAATTATTTATTTATATGTTTATACTTAGAGACCCTTCAAGTCTTCAACAATATAACTTTGTCTTTTATCTTATCTTTGATAGACTAATATATGGTTGCATTTTATGTATTTACATTCTTTTTATAAGCGAAAGAGAAAAAAAAAAAAAAAAAAAAAAAAAAAAGGCGTTTACATTTATAAGAGGTTGGAATTTATACTTCTAAGTTCTAAGTCACATGGCGCGAAGGCACAGATTGATCAGATGTTCATAATTGTGACATCACATAGGTAAACATATTAAGTTTCACAAGATTTTTAATATAACATGTCGACAATTATACATACTAGATGATTATGCGTGCATAGCGACTATAGAAAATGAACGATGTACATAAACAGGAATGGGAGCACTTGTCCCATATTAGTGGTAGAGACATGGACTGAACTTAGAAGGGACCGAAGGGGGCTGCGGCCCCCCTAAAAATTTTAATCCTATGTACATTTTATACTTTTTTATATATGTTTTAATCATTTTTAAGGCAAAAATTTCAGCATAGTGTATACCGGCCCCATTAAAATTAATACTTTTTAAGTTGCCCCTCCCCCCACTAAGAGTGTTCAAGTTCCGTCCCTATAACATATCGTATACGTCATGTTATTCCTTTTTAAAGTTTAACTCAAGTTTAAAATTTAAGTATATCTAAATTATTATTACGGGAAATATATAAGGACATCCCTAAAAACATTTTGAAAAGACTTCATATTTTAACTCATCAACGGTTATTACATGCTATTAAACTCGCATATTATATACAACATGATATCAATAGTTAAATTTAAACAACACCAAGCTCAACAAAAATATTTACAAAATATTAATCGATATAATGAAAAAGTATATATAAAAACCATGCATAATTATTAATTGTACTATCTCACAATTACAAAATATTAAACACGGACAAATCTTTATATATCCATATATTAAACTAAAATTTATAAATAAATTTAATTCATATGTAAAACTCGGCGTACGAAAATTAATGTTATTCTCAACACAAAACCTCGTATACAATACCATATATAACCCGCCGACATTTCTCTTATTTTATCGATGTGGGATGTGTTAGAAGATTATATTCAAACAAAAATATACGTAAAAATAAAAGTATTATATTTCAACGGATATGCAAATTGCATGGGCTTTTTATCTTAGTTCACAAATCACGACACACATACGTACTGACATAGTGACGTACATGCCAAAAGTGACCAACATTAGATTTTGTAATGCATACAATACAAGACATCATCATAGGTAGACATTCTGCATTCTCGTTTGTTAACTTGCCACAGGCATAACAAATCATCCTGACAATAGATGAAAAAATGTGTCGCGACTACATATTACTAGTATATCATTAGTGAACGGCATGAGTACGTATTCGGTCCTCGTCGTTAACTATCATATATCAATGTTAATATGTTACATAATAACGATCTTAGAGCTTACTATGACTTGTGTCTTTTTCTGTTTTGTGTGATAATCATGATCGTAAACATATACAAATAGAGGAGGGGGAAAAAAATGAAATGGTGGTGGTTTTTGAGGTACTTTTCTCGAGCAAATGCATATTCAGAAACGCGTATTTGTTGCGCCTAATGTTCCAGCTGAGGTACTTTAGTCTCCTCCATCTACTAGTTTTGTGCAGAGGTAAATTCATGTTTAACTCATAAATTATCGATCAAAACCTCATTCGAGTGCCAACTTCAACCTCCATTTTTTTATTTAGTGATTGTTTCTGACAATTAATTACAGTCAAGGTGGCTCATCAACCATACAAACTTTAATCAATACAACAATGGACTTTTAGCAAAAAAAAAAAAAAAAAAAAAAAAAAAAAAAAAAAAAAAACCGCTGTTTAAAGGATTCATTCCCTTGTTTTAAGCCCTCTTTTATTAGTGTGTTTGAGATCATCACACTTCTGGTCTGCCAACAACAACAGCTCTGTTTTGCACACACGTAGCATTCATCGTGCACTGACTTTTGTTAGCAGATTTTACGAGACGCGGAGAAATGGCCACCCATGGTGCTAGTGATACTTTTATTAATAACAGGGGCCTTAAAAACCCCTGTACAAATACAAGTGTGAAGCATGATATTTACAATACATTATCTCTACCAACATAATAAGAACAATAATACGAATAGGAAAAAACACATAAAGCAAACAACTATAAGTGCTAAAGAAAGAAACTTTGAAACATATACGACTATGCACGTGCGGCCCTTTGCAATTTTGCAATGAACACCACCGTGTTTACATACACCCAATCTTTCAAGCTATCATGAAATTGGAAAAAAGCATGTCTCCCACAGCGGTTAAAAAGCAGGGCCGGTCCTGAGTTTTTTGATGCCCGGGGCGAGATGATCGAAAGATGCCCCTAATATGTGTTATAAACAGGCAACGCAATGTTTTTTGAGTACATAAAACAAAAGCGCATATATTAACTAAATTCAAGTGTATTATAACTTAATGAGACTGGTATAAAACACATATGATTTAATCCTTACCTTTGTAAGGACCAAGAACAAAAACTAAACAAATAAATTACAAAATAACAACAAAATTTTACCGAAGCATGCCCAACCACCAGTGTATATGTTATTATTCCTCCAAAGAAAATGTACTCACAAAGCAATGATACAAAATTAAATATAAATAAAAAAAATATATGATCTCACATATCTAATATCTTTTTTGTGATTAATAAATGAAAGCATTTATATATGCTTACCGAGAAGAACCATGTAAACATAACTACTCAAAACTTTAATTGCCATGAGTCTTGTAATAATACTTGGTTCAGTAAAAGTAAAAATGTAAACCTAGCTAACAATTCTTTTAATAAAAGAAATTGAGAAACTAAAAAGAAAAACTTGGTCAAACAAATCCCACCTCCACGTGATGTAGCCTACATCAACGGTCAATGCTCCCAAAACAAAAAAGACAAAACTCAACCCAATACAAACTTTACACTATTCTTCTTCTTCTTCCTCTAATTTTCATTCCTCGACCTCCGACTGGCATTCTCATTTCTTCTTCAAGATCGAACGCCAACATACTTCTACTCTCTTTATTGTTCATGTTGTGCCCTTCTTCAAGATATGTGTAGCACAACAAAAAAATAAACATGTTTTCACTTTTTTACACATCGAACCTCAATCGGGATGATGCCCCCTATTTGTTTGATGCCCTGGGCAGTCGCCCGCCTCGCCCGATGCCAGGGCCGGCCCTGTTAAAAAGTAAACCGCTACAAACTAACCAACATGTGGTACAACCAAATCATCATCTCCGGAGCATTTTTGGGACAGGAGACGTCCACATAGCCCCGCATTCCCAGTGTATCTGGAAGAGTCAAAGGTTTGGAGTTGCGTGCCAAATGGTATTCTCTCAGAAAAGTCATTAAATGACATGGTTGGTGGTATCTCTCCTGAAAACATGTTTCTAGACAAATTCAAAGTTAAAAGTTGTGTCACTTGACCAATGTCTCGTGGAATCTCTCCATCTAGAGAGTTGTCTGACAAGTCTAGTACTAACAATCCATGCAGATTGGTAACTTCAATTCATTTGGGATTTGTCCTGTCAGATTGTTGCTTGATAAATCGATCACCTTTAGCAATCCCAATATGCTACTAAACTCATTTAACCTTTCCTTGCCATTCAATCAACAGATGGTCAATATAGCTATTATAAACAGAGTAATGCATACTTGTCAAATTAAAAGTACTAATATACTGATGTTTATTCTGTTCCAAAAAGAACCCTTTTTGAACCATGAAAGTAAGATTATTCAAACAGAGTAATGCATACTTGTCAAATTAAATGTACCATAAACTAATCAAGTTAAGCATACATAATAATCCAAATACTACTAAGAAATCATGAGCTTTTGTTAAACACAACCTAAAAGCTAGTTCTAAATCTTCTAAGCAGCTGAAAACCTGTTTAGAAAGTCATGAGGTAGTGTCTGAAATCTGAATATCTTCTTCTTCGCCTACTTCAATTTCATCGCTGTTTCTGTAAGCGAACCACTTCTTTTGCTTGCAAAACTTCATCAAGAAATACCAAGCGATAGCGCCTACTGTCATCAAACCGCTAATCAACAAAACTATCTTCTTAGCTGTGATCATAACCAAAACCAAAAACGCCGATGGTACCATGCACATGACCACGAGGGACTTCACACCGAGTGGGATCTTATATGGCCTTTTCATATTAGGATACTTGACCCTAAGCCTTATAATAGCCGCGTACTCTAGTAACATACTTAGACTATATATAAAGTTTGAGGACGATATGATGTTTGTAAACTGCATAAAGGAAAAACCGATGGTAATCACATAAGAGACCAAAATCCCAACCCATGGAGTACCGAACGTCTTTGCTCGTGCTTCGAAAAACTTTGGTAAGTACCCTGATGCAGCCTGACCCAAAATCTGAAAAGAACAACTTCCCAGTAACGCCAAGTATAAACCTATAGCTGAAAGAGCTGCCCCGATGTTGATCAAAATCTTTAACCACGTACCCCCAATTGTCTTAGCCGCCACTGCCATATAACCCGTATCCCATTGGTCTTGAGCAAGTTCAATAGCACCCGTGACCGCCATAAGTGGGACAACGTACGCAAGACATGTCAACAACACTGCAAATAATAATGCCCTAGGAAATGTTTTCTTTGGTTTTTCGACCTCACCAGCCATAGTACTAACAGTGTCCCAAAAATTTAAGTTCCAAAATAGGGTATTTAAATACAAATTCCAATCTTTTTTAAGACCCTTTTGTCCCATACTTAACCACCTATATGGCTTTATACGTGGGATCGCCATAGCGGATATTATACCAAACGGGGCTAACGACACAACTCCTAAAACAATCGAGGCGTATCCCACAATATCTATTCCAGTTAAGCATATAAACGCAAGTACCGAATTCAAGATAAAAATAGCTAATAATCGAGGCAAACCATCTTCGAAAACCGGGAATAGTTTTTCTAAGTAAGCAACACAGAGAATTGGGAACGCGGAAAGATTAATAACACTAGTAAGAAATTTCCATGAACCCATTAAAGACCCCCAGAATGGCCCGAAAGCCTTATGAGTCCATATGATGTATCCACCATTACCTGGTAACGAGGTCGAAAGTTCTGCTGTGATGAGTGCCTCAGGGACACACCATATTAATGGAAAGAGTGAAAAGCCAAGAATCGCGAAAAAAGGGCCAGCGGCTTTAACAACCGGTTCTTCTCCATAAGGACCTCCCGCGACTTCGAAGTATATGATAAATATTAATGGAATAAGAGTGAGTTTCTTACGGGGTTTTGGTATGCTTGTCGTTACTGGATTTGTGACCGGCAAGGTATCAACTTTGATAGACAGTCGTGGATTAGTCGACATAGCGCCGGTAGTTTGCACGTACATTTTTTATTTTATTTTATTTTATTTTTTTTATTATTATTATTTTTTTTTTTGCTATCGATTGATAAGTAGAGTTGTTGGATAAGAGTGTTACGTTTGCATGGTACGTTGTATATATAAGAATCGTTTGGCGGATGTTAATTGTGAAGTTGGAGTTCGTAACATATAGCACTTATTATTTAGTAAATATCCAAAATATATTTGGATATAATGATATATACAAGTTTATCAAATTTATATATATCCTTTTATCCTATGCAAAATACGTTGAATTTAAATAAACAATAAGTTAAGTATTTTGTTAAAAGACAAACTCAGACATACATTTCCTAAATTATCTAAAATTCTATTGGTGGTAAATATTTGGTTTTGAATAAAATTTCTCATAGTAATTGGATAAAGCCAACGCATATGTATGTGTTGAAATCCATGAACAACTCATACATGCCATAGAACATATCAACCAATCATAGCCACCCATTTATATTTTTCATTTTTTTTTTCAAAACAACATATTTTGCAAACGGTAAATCTTCAAGCTATAAAAAAAATACTATCGCGACGAGAATTAAATGATCTTTCTATAGATATGCATTGTTATATACTTTCGACGATTTTTTTTTTTTTTTTTTTTTTTTTTTTTTTTTTTTTTTTTTAATTTCCGCTCAGAAAGAATTATATATGATTTGTAAAAATCATATATGATTCGTAAAAAATCATATATGAGTCGATTCTTACGAATCATATATGATTTGTTAAATCGAATCATATTTGATTCTTATGAATCATATATGATTTTTCTGAGCGAAAAAAAAAAGTTCATCGAAAAAAAAGTTCGTCGAAAGTATATAACAATGCATGTTTATAGAAAAATAATTTAATTCTCGTCGCAATGGTATTTTTTTGTAGCTTGACGATTTACGGTTTGCAAACTATTTAAGTTTTAAAAAAAAGGAGGAAGTTTATTTTTTTATTTTGATAAAAAAAAAAAGTGACTAAGATTATTTGATGGGTTCTATGGTAAAAGTTAGATCTATAAAGAACTTTTGTCGTCAAAGGTATAATACTTTGATCACATTGAAGTGCTTATCATCAAATTGAGATTATTAAAATTACAAATAGTAACAATATTGCATGCTCCTTGTTAGATCTTTTCAAATAGTAACAATATTAAAACGGTAACAATTCACATTTTGAGGTTAATTACTTTTCCCGGAAAATTTCACTATTCACTTTTACTATTCATTTTTCCCGAAATTTTCCCGAAACTTGATTTTTGTTTCTTGGCCTCGAGTGATAAATCATTTCCATGGCAAATTAAAAGTTTAACTTTCATAAGCTCATTTTCGTGAAAGTTATTAAGGAATTACACGTTTTAGGGTAAAACGTCATTCAAAAATTCTACGGACAACGAAACTCGACCGCGTTAAGTGACCCCGCATCAGAAAAATGTTTGACACACTCATGATTTATTTGAGAATTAATCATGACTGAGAAAAACATGACCAAAATAAGCCTCGGCCGTGAAAAACTGGAATTTTCAGTTTTTAAGCGTTTTTACTCAGCCGTAACCTTAGCCTATACCTGCACCGCGTTTCTAAGACGATTTGAGTTTTCAACTTATTAGAAAAAGTCAACATATTTTTCCCTCCTCCTTTGACCAAAAATCATTCCTTGATTTTATAAGTCATTCCTTGATTTTTAGGCTTACGGTTTGATGTCTAAAAGACATTTAATACCAACCGACACTAGACTGAGCCCAGTCTAGACATTATAAGTCATTTTAAATCATTTATAACCTATTAGAAAAGTAATATTTTACTTTTCTCAATTTTACGCAATATTCGTACATTTTACGTATTACGCGTTTTAGACCCGTGTTTCCAGTTTTAGCAGGGTTTTACCACCCAAATGGAACCTACCACTCATTTTATATTTTATTATGGAACATATGGACATGTTTAACAATACTTTCAAATTCCATAATTTTACGATACCCGGTTTTACGTTTCGTGGCTTAACCATTTACGGTTAGCATTTTACGGAGCCAAAACATACTAGATATCTTGGATAATATCATCACAAGTCAAACCTTCCTCCCCAAGCTTAGCAAACCGCCACTAGGGGGGGGGGGATTCACACTAGGTGGCTTGATCTCATGCTTTAGGCCTTAAGATCCTTACATGTGTTCAACTTGGTGAGCAAGTGTTGACAAGTCAATGGAAGTAACCTCCTCTTTGGCATATAAATAGCCCTTTCCCCCTTCATTTGTACGCCACACTCACACACACCATCCTCTCATCCTTAGCTCATTCTCTTCCAAGTTTCATGCAAGATTCAAGAGCATAACAACACATAAACTCTAGTTTGGTTTTGATTCATCAAACTACTTCCAAACCTCATATACTTTGGTGATTTCTCTTGAGTTTGAATCCACTCAAGTCACCTCAACTTTCATCATCTCTCTTTCAAAATTACAAGAGTAGAAAGATTGCATGAAGTGAAGTGGGTTGAAGCAAGTCTATCAAAGTCCTATCCTTACATGTTAACTTCCTTTAATCTTTGAAAGCCAAAAGTTGTAAGCCAAACCCTAACATGCTTCTTGTTAAATAATCATGTTCATGTTATTTACCTATTATTCATGCTATATTATGTCTTGTATGCATGTCCATGATGTATAAAAATGAACAAAACAAGTTATTGTAATTGATTGTTAAGATAAGTTATTAAAACAAGTAAACTAGTAACTTTCTTGGTAAGACCTGATCAAAGTGGTAAAAATATGATATTGTATTATTACATATTGTAGTAGAGGACCTAACAAGGAAACCATAGCAATTTGAACCACCTAAAATGAGTATACGAGTCAAAAGTTATGACGATTTGAAGTTATCAAAACTTTGCGGCAAAGCTGCCAAATAGTTTCTGTTACAGAAACTTAAAACACGCAAAAAGAGGCATTTCTGGTCCGTTTCATGAAAAAGTTAAAACACGAAAGTTGTCCGGAATCACGTTTTCGTTCAAGAATGAAGAAGCTTGAGCCTTGAAAACACTTTCTGAGTGAGATATTTCTCAGTTTCTTAACAGCTATTTACATATATATAAGTCACTATATTATGGTTATACTTTAAAAGAAACAAGAGGTCTTATGACCTATAATCAAGACCACCACCATGGCTAGAGCCAAGGTTGAGTCTCATGACCATGGAACAAGGACCAAAGGTCATGGCTAGGCCATGACTTAATGACCATACAAACTTACTTAGGCGAAAACATGAAACAAGTATTGGCGATAACTTGAACAAGCAATTTGGATCTACTTCACTTAAAGGAACCATGAGATATTACAAAGAAAAATGGTCATACAAGACTTATGAAACTTACCCTAATAACAATCTTCATGTAAAAATAAACTTTCCTAAGTTTATTCAAATACCGGACATGTAACTTTTCGGATCAAAACTTATATCTATATACTTTATTAACTACTACAATAGTAGGGAGCCTCATGTGAGGAGTTCATTATGTAAGCCGTCGAGATGAGTTGTGGATTTACGAATTAAAGTGACCTGGCTCCTCGAACGTTTACTACATGACTTCTGAATTATGTCGGCCCGAACGGTAGTAAACGATATATAAACATACATGTTTCATGAATCATTTCTTTCAAAGACTTACACTATACATCATACCACATCATGGACTAAGTGCAAGATATATATTGGCATGTTTATGTTTCCTTAGACATTATTCCAAACCTAAGTTACAACAATTATTCTAGGTTGCTCGTAGAAGTTCTTACGGCATATCCGTCATTCTCATTATACATCATCCAACTCAAGGTGAGTTCATAGCCCCACTTTACATTACTTCAATGTTTTACAAACGCTTGGGGGGAAATACATGCTATTTTTAACCGAGCACAATGTTTTTAAATTGTATGCTTGCCTGATTGTTTTATTATCATTAAGTACCAGCCTTGCTAAACCGAGATCCCTTATTATGAACCATTTAATCACTAGCAATAGTGAGCGCAAGTATTGTGAATAGGCCTATTGGGATTGACGAATCCTATTTGTATTGACTAAGTTCAAACAAATGCACTAATATTTGAGATTTAGGTATGTTAGCAAAGTACCTACCGGGATAAATCTGCCGATCGATATTGGTACACGTTAACGTTTTGGTGTCATAAGCTTAGTGTATAATACATTTTATGGGCGTATAATAACGTAGCCTACCTGTTTTGTTTTCCAAACATTGGTGTGAGTTTATAGCTCCCACTACCAACATATTGTGTTCAAACATTAAACAAACTCTATGAATATCACTCAACCTTTGTGTTGACCTCTTAAGCATGTATTTCAGGTTCATGATGATCAAGGATGGCACGGAATGGCACGGATACTCAAGAGGGCTATAAATTTTATTATCATTCGAAAACTCATTTAATGTGATTTGTAAACATGGAACCATTTGGGACCTCATTTTGTAATCTCTGATATTTATACAATTTGAATGATAAATCATTTAAAACGACTCAATTGGAGTTCGTTTTCTATTATTGTGACTATTGTGCCGTCGAGTAACACCCAGTTTGAATTCCGCTGAAACCATGAATTGGGGGTGTTACAGATTGGTACCAGAGCCATGGTTATAGAGAAACGGGTCTAATTGAGACCTAAACTATAACTACACATACAAGCAAAAACATTTTTATAGCCTTCCGCTCTCCGTGTCTTCCATCCTCCAGACGATTATGGACTTAGTAAGCATGTTATGCTACACAAACGTATTAGTATATTCATATATACCCATTTTGAGCATTTCCTCATAGACATTTTATGCTACACAAACATAATTGCATATTAATATATGTACCCTAAACATAATTGAGCATTTCTCCGTAAGCATTTTATACTACATGAACATATTTGTATATTGATATATAAACTCGGTTTATTTTCAATCATTTATCTAAACAATGGACTAAACATATCTGCGTATGCCTATTCTAGGGCATTACGACACAACCAGATTATCCCAATCATGTTCCTACTCCAACATTTTATGTCCAAGACATTGTAACTGATTACAATGGTCTTTTCTATTTACCGGACATTGTATGATACAATGGTCTTAATCATTTCTCAAATGTTTTGAGTCACACAATGGACTAACCTACTTCCCAGACATTGTGAATTGCACAATGGTCTAATCTACTTCCGAGACATTGTGATTTACGTAATGTTCTCTGGAATTATTCCATCACATCATCAATATCATTTCATATGATATCAAAAACCCATCACAATCTATCGATTTCCAAACAAGAAATATGAGATTTCTAAAGGACAAACTAATCCATCATCGACAAAAGCTGAACTTTCTCTGCATTCATCAAAGTTTTCTTCTGAAACCTTCATTATTAAAAGTTCGTGATCCTGGCCAAGTATGTTCTGTTTTAGAATTACTTAAAACTTTCTTTCCACACACATACCTACCCGTACTATCTTCTATGCGATGGAATGTGAAAACATGGGTTACAAGTCTTGTATGGGCGGGACTTGCAACTGAAGGGTTTGACATCGCCTTTGTTTAGTGGACAGTTTCCCGAAAGCAACGGACATATCACAAGTATACCTAATTTAGGTATTTGAAAATTTTATCGAACCTCGGCTAAATATAGACTAGTCACCTATATTTAACCTAGGGACAGTGGAATATAGTCTGACTAACTATATTCGACTTAAAATTTTCAAATACTGAGAATAGTTGTACTAGGGTTATGTTTAGATTGATTTCCTACATGAACACGATAAACCACCAGAATACATTAAAACAATCTAGAGACACGATAGTGCCTTACCACTCAGCAAGATCTTAACACCTTATTTGTATGATCTAAATTCATTCTTGAAATTTTTCATTTATGAGATAATCCGAACTACTATCTTGGGATAGTTATCAATTATTCTCTTCATCCTGTAGAAGTACTATCCTGTTTAGTTCCTAAGGATACCATTCCATCATAAACTTTTAAAATCTCTTAAGATTTTCAAAACAAACTCAACATCTATACCTAAGAGTATTAATGTTAAGCATACACACTTTTGTTCATCAACATATCACAACATTATCTTCACAACCGTTGCAAACACAAGCTCATTAACAGATCTTGATGCACTTTTAAAGCTCAAATCATCCATAGTTACACCACAAGTACCCTCATCAACTTTACAAGATTGAATATTCATCTTGTACTTTTGGAACACCAGTATCATCTCGTAATACACTATCTTGTAACTCACCGGCTAAGTATGAATGTTGTGTTGGGAATTCTTAAGTAGGATGATTTATAATTATTTGAATGGATTGAGATGCCTTTTCATTTAAATAAAGAAATTGTAAATCACCGAAGCATAAGTTTATATTCCTTTACTTACATTGTTTGGGATGCCTCTCTATGTAAATAAAGAATTATAAATAAGTGGGCTTGTTTGTATCCGAAATAACATAGGTATGAAGTCAATAAACACTAGGTACAACAACCGATTACCCACTAGGCTATGATTGCAACTACTATCTCAATTCCTATTAATATTCGACTGCTATATCAATTTCCTTTGATATTCGACTATTACCATACCTTTCCTACATAAAAGTAAGCCTCATCCTACACCATACACTGAAATGACAAACCAAATTACATCACCGGTAATCCCAGACTCTAGTCCTCATAAGTAAACACACCTCTTCATTGACACCACTCCAACATATGACACACATAGAACTTCGGGACGAAGTTCCCCGTAAGGGGTAGAGACTGTAACAATTCACATTTTCAGGTTAATTACTTTTCCCGGAAAATTTCACTATTCACTTTTACTATTCATTTTTCCCGAAATTTTCCCGAAACTTGATTTTTGTTTCTTGGCCTCGAGTGATAAATCATTTCCATGGCAAATTAAAAGTTTAACTTTCATAAGCTCATTTTCGTGAAAGTTATTAAGGAATTACACGTTTTAGGGTAAAACGTCATTCAAAAATTCTACGCACAACGAAACTCGACCGCGTTAAGTGACCCCGCATCAGAAAAATGTTTGACACACTCATGATTTATTTGAGAATTAATCATGACTGAGAAAAACATGACCAAAATAAGCCTCGGCCGTGAAAAACTGGAATTTTCAGTTTTTAAGCGTTTTTACTCAGCCGTAACCTTAGCCTATACCTGCACCGCGTTTCTAAGACGATTTGAGTTTTCAACTTATTAGAAAAAGTCAACATATTTTTCCCTCCTCCTTTGACCAAAAATCATTCCTTGATTTTATAAGTCATTCCTTGATTTTTAGGCTTACGGTTTGATGTCTAAAAGACATTTAATACCAACCGACACTAGACTGAGCCCAGTCTAGACATTATAAGTCATTTTAAATCATTTATAACCTATAAGAAAAGTAACATTTTACTTTTCTCAATTTTACGCAATATTCGTACATTTTACGTATTACGCGTTTTAGACCCGTGTTTCCAGTTTTAGCAGGGTTTTACCACCCAAATGGAACCTACCACTCATTTTATATTTTATTATGGAACATATGGACATGTTTAACAATACTTTCAAATTCCATAATTTTACGATACCCGGTTTTACGTTTCGTGGCTTAACCATTTACGGTTAGCATTTTACGGAGCCAAAACATACTAGATATCTTGGATAATATCATCACAAGTCAAACCTTCCTCCCCAAGCTTAGCAAACCGCCACTAGGGGGGGGGGATTCACACTAGGTGGCTTGATCTCATGCTTTAGGCCTTAAGATCCTTACATGTGTTCAACTTGGTGAGCAAGTGTTGACAAGTCAATGGAAGTAACCTCCTCTTTGGCATATAAATAGCCCTTTCCCCCTTCATTTGTACGCCACACTCACACACACCATCCTCTCATCCTTAGCTCATTCTCTTCCAAGTTTCATGCAAGATTCAAGAGCATAACAACACATAAACTCTAGTTTGGTTTTGATTCATCAAACTACTTCCAAACCTCATATACTTTGGTGATTTCTCTTGAGTTTGAATCCACTCAAGTCACCTCAACTTTCATCATCTCTCTTTCAAGATTACAAGAGTAGAAAGATTGCATGAAGTGAAGTGGGTTGAAGCAAGTCTATCAAAGTCCTATCCTTACATGTTAACTTCCTTTAATCTTTGAAAGCCAAAAGTTGTAAGCCAAACCCTAACATGCTTCTTGTTAAATAATCATGTTCATGTTATTTACCTATTATTCATGCTATATTATGTCTTGTATGCATGTCCATGATGTATAAAAATGAACAAAACAAGTTATTGTAATTGATTGTTAAGATAAGTTATTAAAACAAGTAAACTAGTAACTTTCTTGGTAAGACCTGATCAAAGTGGTAAAAATATGATATTGTATTATTACATATTGTAGTAGAGGACCTAACAAGGAAACCATAGCAATTTGAACCACCTAAAACGAGTATACGAGTCAAAAGTTATGACGATTTGAAGTTACCAAAACTTTGCGGCAAAGCTGCAAAATAGTTTCTATTACAGAAACTTAAAACACGCAAAAAGAGGCATTTCTGGTCCGTTTCATGAAAAAGTTAAAACACGAAAGTTGTCCGGAATCACGTTTTCGTTCAGGATTAAAGAAGCTCGAGCCATGAAAACGCTTTCTAAGTGAGATATTTCTCAGTTTCTTAACAGCTATTTACATATATATAAGTCACTATATTATGGTTATACTTTAAAAGGAACAAGAGGTCTTATGACCTATAATCAAGACCACCACCATGGCTAGAGCCAAGGTTGAGTCTCATGACCATGGAACAAGGACCAAAGGTCATGGCTAGGCCATGACTTAATGACCATACAAACTTACTTAGGCGAAAACATGAAACAAGTATTGGCGATAACTTGAACAAGCAATTTGGATCTACTTCACTTAAAGGAACCATGAGATATTACAAAGAAAAATGGTCATACAAGACTTATGAAACTTACCCTAATAACAATCTTCATGTAAAAATAAACTTTCCTAAGTTTATTCAAATACCGGACATGTAACTTTTCGGATCAAAACTTATATCTATATACTTTATTAACTACTACAATAGTAGGGAGCCTCATGTGAGGAGTTCATTATGTAAGCCGTCGAGATGAGTTGTGGATTTACGAATTAAAGTGTCCTGGCTCCTCGAACGTTTACTACATGACTTCTGAATTATGTCGGCCCGAACGGTAGTAAACGATATATAAACATACATGTTTCATGAATCATTTCTTTCAAAGACTTACACTATACATCATACCACATCATGGACTAAGTGCAAGATATATATTGGCATGTTTATGTTTCCTTAGACATTATTCCAAACCTAAGTTACAACAATTATTCTAGGTTGCTCGTAGAAGTTCTTATGGCATATCCGTCATTCTCATTATACATCATCCAACTCAAGGTGAGTTCATAGCCCCACTTTACATTACTTCAATGTTTTACAAACCCTTGGGGGAAATACATGCTATTTTTAACCGAGCACAATGTTTTTAAATTGTATGCTTGCCTGATTGTTTTATTATCACTAAGTACCAGCCTTGCTAAACCGAGATCCCTTATTATGAACCATTTAATCACTAGCAATAGTGAGTGCAAGTATTGTGAATAGGCCTATTGGGATTGAGGAATCCTATTTGTATTGACTAAGTTCAAACAAATGCACTAATATTTGAGATTTAGGTATGTTAGCAAAGTACCTACCGGGATAAACCTGCCGATCGATATTGGTACACGTTAATGTTTTGGTGTCATAAGCTTAGTGTATAATACATTTTATGGGCGTATAATAACGTAGCCTACCTGTTTTGTTTTCCAAACATTGGTGTGAGTTTATAGCTCACACTACCAACATATTGTGTTCAAACATTAAACAAACTCTATGAATATCACTCAACCTTTGTGTTGACCTCTCAAGCATGTATTTCAGGTTCATGACGATCAAGGATGGCACAAGGATGGCACGGAATGGCACGGATACTCAAGAGGGCTATAAATTTTATTATCATTCGAAAACTCATTTAATGTGATTTGTAAACATGGAACCATTTGGGACCTCAATTTGTAATATCTGATATTTATATAATTTGAATGATAAATCATTTAAAACGACTCAATTGGAGTTCGTTTTCTATTATTGTGACTATTGTGCCGTCGAGTAACACCCAGTTTGAATTCCGCTGCAACCATGAATTGGGGGTGTTACAAAAATGAGAAGATATTTTCACCTAAAAGGTTCTTGGTAGCAGGAATGGCAATGGGGCGGGGCGGCCATTCCCATCCCCAAACCCGATTACAAAAATCATCTCCAAATCCGCCCCAATCCCCATTGGTATTTTATCGGGGCGCCCCGTTGGGGCGAGATGCTCTCCCAAACCCGCCCCATTCCCCATTGGGGACTTATCGAGTTGTCTTTTTTGAGCGCGATGCTCCATCATACTTGTGTCATTCACCGTTTATTTTTATTTTTACACTATTAACAATATGATTTTACGGAATAACTTAAAAAATCAAGAACCCATTAATGATTATTAAGCATTGGAATAAATCACAACTTTTTTAGAATATTATTATACAAAACAAGCTTTTATGACCACACTTTGAAATATTACAAAGATTAAATTTAACAAAAATTAGAGAATTATATTTAGTATGTAAATACTAGCATAATATTTTAGGTATATAGATATATGTATATGTTTCGGTGCGGGACGGGGCGGGGAGTGGATAGTGTGCCCCGTCCCCGCCCCAAACCCGATAAGAATCCCCATTAAGGCTCCAAAACCCGCCCTAAAACCCGATAAGCATGCCCCGCCCCGCACCAATAAGTTCGGGTTTCGGGTTTCCCCGTCGGGTTCGGGTTTTTTTGCCATCCCTACTTGGTAGAAGATATCTTCATAAAACTACAACATCTTTGTTTTTGTAGGTTGAACAATAGATGCAAAAAAAAAAGTTCTCTTGATTGGACTTTATGGCTTTCTCTGGGCGCATGATATGTTTCTAGTTTGTGAAATATGTATTTTGTAAATTGATTGCCTTGTAGCTCCGAGGTAGCCTTATTTGAAGTTTAATACATATAGCCATTTCAAAATATAAATAAATAAATGCTCGATCTCTCAAAACTTTTATTGCATACGGTCTGGAGGCATGTTATATTGTCGTCACGTGAGCTTTTGCCGTATAGCATTTTGAAACACATAATCAAACACACTCGCGCATATAAACCCAATTATAAGTTAATGGGACGCACAAGTTTTATTTATTTACTCTGAAAAAAACCTATAACATCGTGTTGTGGCCATGAGGCAAAAAATATAACGCAAGCTTGTTTACTGATGGTGCACCATAGCTGTGTTAAGGGCGGAACTTTTAAGAGGCAGGGGAGCCCCCCCCCCCCCCCCCAAAAAAAAAATAAAATAATAATAAATAAAAAAATAAAATAAAATAAAAAAGATGTGGCAACTAGGGTAAATATTATAGGTTTTAGGGATAATTTAGTTGATAATACAACAAATCTTCGATTCGGCCTACCAAAATAAATGTTCAAGTTCCGCCTCGCAAAAAGAAAATATTGTTTTCCAACAAGACGTCGCTTCCAAAGTTCATGGAAAAGTAATCCAATATCCATGACAAGTTTGGCACACGTATTTTTGAAAGCTAAGATTAATTAACAAGTCCTATAGGATCGATCTTAGTTATAAAACACTCAAAAGATTGCTCTTCCACCGATGCGGTACAATTTTCACTTCCATTTCATTGTTTTAATATTTGCTTCAAGAATCTTCACTTTAAGAGACTAGATCTCATTCACATTAACACTATTTTGGACATATCTTAGCTCATTAGGAAGCTTTTCAAGAAGAATGCAAAACTAACAACTTTTAAGAAGCGCTCCAGTTTAAAAGTCAGTTTATGCACTTGGTATAGTACAGTTTTTTTACATGTAATATTTGTCTATATATCTGCCTACCAATTCTTGTTGTCTCTATAGTTTTCATGCCGTGATTAGTCTCTTGGAAATTCTCTGTATGTGCATCATTTGCAAAGGGTGGCTATCACTCCTTGAAATACTTTTTTCATTTTTGCGTTATGAATATCACATTGCCAATAATACAATGACGTCACTTTATAGGATATTAATCATCAACTACGTAACAAATTGGACAGGTTCACACTTAAGGAGCAGTCTAGTTGTGAACATGTAAGGATTATTTTAGCATAGTAGATAGTATTTTCTAGGCTAATGTGGCCTAGTTAGAGCGTTTATTTGATGATCCAAACACGTCTTCTATGTCTTTACAGCCTTTATGCAGTCATAATCGTAGTCAATGGGGATAAATTTCACATAATTTATTATACGAATCGCCTTGAGATGACTGATTATAACCTCACCAGTCACCAATGCAGAAAAGTATAGGTTCATTGCTCAGTTCATTGAGATGATCAGCATCGGACACATATGTCAATAGGATTGCGTAACTTCATGAACTTTAGCAAAGTGATGAACTGCGGACCTTATTGCAGGCTGATGAACTGGTAATCATTCTGATTGTGACTGCCTAGTTCCCAAAGAATCATTACTTCAGCAAATATAAAAGACGCATACCGCTATGCTAGCAATCCATACATAATAACAACTTATTCTGTTATCATGAATTGTTTTATGTTTTCTTTTAGGTGGAGGTCAATAGCTAGATAATGGTATTCCAGTTATGCAAGTGTCTTGATCTTTACAGTACTTTAAATAAGCAGTCGTACACTACGTGTTAACTGTCCTGTAGACAAAGGAAATTAAGAGCAAGGTCACAGATACTAGAATCTCCAAGAACTGAAGAAGCTATCTAAATACTTTATGCTTGCTAGTTTAGCGTCGAACATGAATAAATTCATCAAGAGGCAGACGGAATACTAACAACAATAAACCATAAATGCATGTATGCGCAAAAACGATAGATTGTCAATTGCCTGTCATGTACCTAAAACGAATCTACTCGAGCTTTTATCAACCTTACAAGTTACAACTCTCAATTCAAGTTAAATTAGAAAACAAAAAGATCAAGTGCCATTTCTTTCACAAATCACAAAGTTTTCCATACAACTTCGTACATTTGTGGCCAGCTACCAAACACATTTTCCACATAAAAAAATAACTTCTGATCTTTAGCAAATGCAATCTTGAACAGTTAAAGTTGTTGATAGCATCTATAGGGTTCAAGTCCTAAGAATGATAACCAGTTCCTATCCCTTAGGCTAACCAAGCCTTCAAACAACTATAATGAAAATGACTTGCTGAACCCACAGTGCCATCACAACCTAGTTATCATGCGGCAAGCCTAAAGAAATCAACATGGTATGCACCATGAAGGATGCTAATTGAAGCGTTCCTTGCTTTCATACCCAGAGATTGATCTATTACCGGAGTCTAAGAACTGTTATATCCAATATTTCTAACGGAAGTAAGTTTAACCAATGGGTTCAAGAGATATGTGGGCTGCGTAACTCCAATTAGAGTCTAGATCACATAAGAACACTCAATAGCAATGGAATTGTACAGCCTTCATTACATAGTGTACACAAGACCTAATAAGGTTTTACCAAAAACTAATCATTTTATAAGGTGTTTGACTAGTTGGTGTTTACATCCGTAAAAGAAGAAGCAAAACTGTGAATCACAATATTTGAAGCATTTTCGGATCATTTAGATATTAAACAGGATTCTCAAATTTTGAAACCAAACAAGATACTTTCCTTTGACCATTTTTAGGTAGCAAACAATGTCAATGTTCAGCTGAAATGGGGAGGCGGAGATGACTACTAAGAGGTTCTTTTTCAGCCGCACATAATTTGAATTGCAGGTTTATGTCCACCGACTGAAACAAAGGGTCTGATTATGATTCGTAAGTCATATTCATACAAGAATTTGGGGACAAGAATAACACAACGAGAGGCAAGAACAAAGACGGTACTTTAGCCATAATTAAGATAGCAACTAACACAATTCTAACAACAAATTAAATTAACCACATTGTAACATATCCAATATCATTTGCAATTGAAACATACCTTATGTTTTCATAATGTGACAACATTCAATTAAGAGGGAAAAAAAACAAAGTTAACTAATGGAGATAAAGAGAAACTGAAGCATGCTGGACAATCAAGAATGACCAATTCAGTGATATCTACAAATTATGTCCATCACTACAAGTGTCTTGTTAAGTGTAATAACATGTAATAGCCATAGTAGAAAGAAGTCAATGTAAAAAAGTCAAAGTGTAGTTAAAAGTCAGTTAGCATAACAGTATAAATACTTTGTATTACTTCATTTGAATGTAATGAAAACTTTATCATTTTCACACTCATCAAACTCTCTCTGATTCTCCATATGGTATCAGAGCCACCGGTCAAATTCCGGTGGGTCACCTATCATTAACCACCACAACTAACCACTCTAACTGCCCCAATAACAACCTAACAACTTTTTCCGGCAATAATAACAAACTCCGATCAACAATAACAAATTCTGATCTCTCTCAATCATCACAATCCATCACTCTAATCATCAACCTTATTCCAATTAACTCAGTCACCACAGTTTCCGATCACAAATCATCAATTACTCAAGTTTTCCGATCAAACTTCATCACCTATCTCTCATTTCTTCAAACTCACCACAGTTTCTGATCATAATCATGACAACTAACAATCAAGAACCACCAATTACAACCATTCCATTTGATGATAATGATGTCAATTCACCACATCATCCACTGTATCTACACCCTCAAGATCATCCTGGTTTGATTCTTATCTCAAAGAAACTAACAGGCTCAGAAAATTATGGTTCTTGGAAAAGATCAATGGTGATAGCTCTCAATGCTAAAAACAAAATGAAGTTGATAACTGGTGAATTCAGTGAACCAAGAATGGATTCAAGAATCAGAACATTGTGGGAAAGGACCAAGGATATGGTCATATCTTGGATACTTAACACCATAACAGAACAGATAAGTAATTCACTCAGTTTTATCAATACTGCATCTGATTTGTGGAAAGAACTCCAAGAACACTACTCACAATTAGATGGTCACAGGATTTATCAACTCACTCATGATTTGGTCCAATTGAAACAAAATAATATGGCTATAGAGGTTTATTATCAGAAGCTAAAGGGGCTATGGGATGAGTATGATTCCTTAGAGGCACCTTACATGTGTATTTGTGCTTGTACTTGTGAAAATGGGAGGGTAAATGGTGAAAGAGACCACAGAAAGAGGCTAATTCAGTTCTTGATGGGATTAGATGAATGCTATGCCAACATAAGAGGTCAAATTTTACTCATGAGTTCTATGCCTAGTGTAGCAAAAGCCTATGGTATGATAAGACAAGAAGAAAAACATAGAGAGGCACATACATCAGTGGTACCCATGGCTACAGCTTTATCTGCACATTCAAACAATTATAGGAACTCTTACAACAACACCTCAAGAACTGGTAGAAATTTCAATCAAAATGAATCCTCCAACAGGTCTTACAACAACAATTCCAACAATACAAGAAGAAGTCAGTTCAAGAAAGGGGTCATTTGTGGTAACTGCAACAAAGAGGGTCACACAAAAGATGAATGTTATCAATTGGTAGGATATCCCATTGGTCACCCTTTGCATGGAAAATACAAACCTCCAAATCAGAGACAAAGTGTGCAGGACAATTCACACCACAGGACTGTTAACATGACAGTGGGTCAAGGAGCAAATTGTGAACCAGCAAACACAACATCCTCACAGAATGATCAAGCAATGTATGCTAGAATGGATCAACTCCAAAACCAACTCAATCAGATGATGTTAATGATGCAGAATGGTAAAGACATCACTGGTATGAACTCAGAAGGTACTCCTAGACTCATTGCTTCTCATACTACCAGAACTTATAGAGTAATTGCATCTCACATAACTGCTAGAACTTATAAGGTCATTGCATCAATCCTGATTAGTCAAAAGTTGCTTTGGGTTGTAGATAGTGGTGCTACAGATCATGTTTGTATATCCCTCACTTCTATGCACAACATTCAGATATGCACACAACCTATATATGTTACTTTACCAAATGGACAACACACCTTAGTAACCAAGGTAGGATCAGTGTACATTAACCCAGCTATCACTCTTCATGATGTACTTTACATACCTTCATTCTCTTATAACCTGCTTTCAGTGAGTAAACTTGGCACACACATACCTTTATCCATCTTATTCACTCCTTTCTCATGCTATTTTCAGGACCATCACAAGAGGATTGCTCATGGCAGCCTCTATAATGGTCTTTACATCATCAAACAAGAACCCAGAACTTCTCCACCAACCATCCTCACAGTTAGCAGTTCCAACTTGAATATCTGGCACTCAAGGCTTGGGCATCCTTCATTTTCTGTTTTACACCAAATAAAGTCACTTGATGTTTCTGAACAATGTAAATCTCATGTTTGTGACATTTGTCCTTTAGCTAAACAACATGCTCTATCTTTTTCAGAAAGTAACTCCCATGCTCTATCTTTGTTCGATTTGATACATGTTGACATTTGGGGGCCTTATAAACATCCAACATTTAACAAATGCAAATATTTCTTAACAATAGTTGATGACTATTCCAGAGCCACATGGACTTACCTTCTTCCATCCAAACAACACACAGCTTCATATATCAAAATGTTTCATGCTTTCATTCTCAATCATTTCAAAATCAATCTCAAAACCATTAGAAGTGACAATGGCTCAGAGTTTATCAATCAATCACTCAAAGAATTTTTTCAACAACATGGAATTATACATCAAACATCTTGCCCATACACCCCACAACAAAATGCAAGGGTTGAAAGAAAACATAAACATCTTTTGGAAGTTGCTAGAGCTTTAAGATTTCAAGCACATTTCCCTATTCATTTTTGGGGATATTGTCTACTTGCTGCAACCTACCTCATAAACAGGCTTCCATGCAAACCACTCAATCACAAAAGTCCATATGAACTTTTATATCAAACACCTCCTCCACTTCACCATCTGAGAGTTATAGGATGCCAAGCACTTGCACATCAACACACATCAGATAAATTTGAAGCAAGAGCCATTCCTTGTGTTTTCATTGGTTATCCAACAACTCAAAAAGGATATCTACTCTATGACACCACCACACACAAAACTTTTGTGAGCAGACATGTACGGTTCAATGAAACAATTTTCCCATTTGCCACAAAACCAACCAACACACCTGAACAACCACCTCCTTTTAACTCCACACCCTCTGATTTCATACCAACACCATCACCCACTCCTACACCATCAATTCCTACCCCTATATACATTGATCCTACTCCACCCACACCATCTTCATCAACACAATCATCTCCTCCTATCACAGAACACCCTGTTTCACATCCTACACCAACACCACCTTTACCAACATCAACAACTTCTTCCACAGCTACCACCACACAAACACATACACCAATACCTACACCATCATCACCTCCACCACCACTTAGGAAATCCACCAGACAATCACAACTTCCTCACAAATTTCAAGATTTTCATCTTCCTCATCACAAATCTAAACATTCCATTCATTTATTCACCAAATTTCACCACTCCAAATATCTCAACTATAATAACATCACTTCACCAACAAACAGACACCTCATTAACATTATCAACAAAATCACAGAACCCAGAACATATACCCAAGCTTCTAAAAACAAAAGATGGAATGATGCAATGGACAAAGAGTTACTAGCTTTGGAAACAAATGACACCTGGACTGTCACATCTCTACCACCAAACAAGAGGGCCATAGGCAGCAAATGGGTATACAGAATTAAGTATAATTCAGATGGTTCAGTAGAGAAATATAAAGCCAGGCTGGTAGCTCAAGGTTTCACTCAATTGGAGGGTATTGATTATACTGAGACATTTGCTCCAGTAGCAAAAATGGTGACAGTTAGAACCTTTCTAGTTATAGCTACACATCACAACTGGCAAATAGCTCAATTGGATATTAACAATGCATTTTTGCATGGAGACCTTAATGAAGAAGTATACATGTCTCTACCTCAAGGCTACACACCTCCCACAACTGTTCCTAATCCTGTTTGCAAGCTCAACAAGTCTCTTTATGGTCTCAAACAGGCAAACAGACAATGGTTTACAAAGTTGACCACTTTTCTTATTAACCATGGTTTCCAACAGAGTTATGCTGATACCTCTCTTCTTACATATAAGAAAGGTAATGATTTCTTGGCTCTTGCTATCTATGTTGATGATATACTTCTGACTGGCAACAACTCTGCACTCATCACCCATTTTAAGCATCAACTTGACATCACTTTCAGTATCAAGGATCTAGGGAATGTGCATTATTACTTGGGTATAGAATTCTTGAGGAACTCACAGGGTATTACAATGTCTCAAAGGAAATATGCCCTGGAATTGTTACAGAGTGTTAATGTACTTGATATGAAACCATCTCACATCCCTGTAGACCCTATAGTCAAGATGAATGATACTGATGGAGAACCTCTTAACTCATCAGATGCTTCAACTTATAGAGCAACAGTTGGCAAATTACTCTACTTAACCATCACAAGGCCAGATTTATCTTATGCTGCCCATGCTTTAAGTCAATTCAGTCACAGCCCCAGAACTCCTCACTGGAAAGCCCTCATAAAAGCACTGAGATACATCAAACTATGCCCTGGCCAAGGTCTTTTCATACCCAAAGATGATACTTTTACTCTTCAAGCTTATTGTGACAGTGATTGGGCAAGTTGTCCAATCACTAGAAGATCAACCACTGGTTTCTGCATCTTCCTTGGCAAAAGTCTCATTTCATGGCAATCCAAGAAGCAGCTAGTTGTTTCCAGGTCTTCCACAGAGGCTGAGTACAGAGCTTTAGCTGATTGCACTTGTGAAATTACATGGCTTCTCAGCTTACTCAAGGATCTTCAAATTACCTTCACAAGTCCAATATCTATCTACTGTGACAATCAGTCTTCAATAGCTCTTGCTTCTAACCCAATTCAGCATGCTAGGACTAAGCACATTGAACTTGATTGCCACTTTGTAAGGGATAAGATAAAAGCTGGAACAGTTATGCCTATCTTCACTCCTTCTCATCTTCAAAAATAGCAGATGTTTTGACAAAAGGCTTAAGTAGATCTCCATTTCACAGTTGTGTTTCCAAGTTTGGCATGTGTGATCCATACACACTGCCAACTTGCAGGGGGGGGGGGGGGGGTAATGGAGATAAAGAGAAACTGAAGCATGCTGGACAATCAAGAATGACCAATTCAGTGATATCTACAAATTATGTCCATCACTACAAGTGTCTTGTTAAGTGTAATAACATGTAATAGCCATAGTAGAAAGAAGTCAATGTAAAAAAGTCAAAGTGTAGTTAAAAGTCAGTTAGCATAACAGTATAAATACTTTGTATTACTTCATTTGAATGTAATGAAAACTTTATCATTTTCACACTCATCAAACTCTCTCTGATTCTCCATATTAACAGAACAAATATTCAATTAAGCTTGCACCTTTATTCATTATTATGTTGATCCAACAAAAAAACATTAAAAAACATAAACATACATATCAAGTTCTAATCTTTTCATTTATTAATGATCATACTTATCGTCACATTGTTTTTTCACCATCAAAATCATCACATCACAACCAAACTTCAAATAATTGGATAATACCTTTCCATTTTCAGTATTCTTATAAACTCAATACAGATCAAAGGTTATATCCGACAAACCATAATCCCGGAAACAAGTCCACCAACGAAAATGAAAGAATCTGTACCACATCCTTTTGGGTTTATAGTCAGGCCGGTCTACAAGCCCTAAACATATTTATCTAATAGTAAAAAGTACTGTACTTTTGATTTCCAACAAAGAGTATCTGGACACATCTTGTGGAAAAGGTTCCAAACGTTGAACAAATATCCACACAAACATCCAAATACGCATTTTTGAAAGCTAAAGGTATTTAACCACTTCTATGGGGTCTTACTTTTAAAGCACCCAAAGGATTGCTCTCCCACCAAAGTGGGACAAGTTTCACTTCCATTTCCATACTTTCCTTACTTCAGTTTTTGCTTCAATTCGAGAAACTATATCTCAATCACATCAATGCCATTTTAGACACATCTTGGCTCATTGATAAGCTATCTTTAAGTAGAACACAAGACGACCAGTTTTTACTTATATGTATAACAAATTAACTAATTTGCCATGAGTGAAAAGTACAGACTTATATCAAACATTTACAACACAGGAAGATAATATAGCTCATCATGCAACAAATGAACATTTGATAATATAGCTCATCATGTCAAGGGTCATAGGAATGTAACTTCGAGATGGGGCATCAAAATGGAGAGATTAAAGACGTTTGAACCATCTACATCTTTATATAATAATGCATCTCCAAGCTGCAAAAATTAAACAAATTTAATGACTAGAGGTAGCAAATAGACCATATATTTGGGAGAAATTCAACAATTGAACTTGCATCTTATCTTTGATAATATTGTGTTTGCATTTTACGTGTTTGCATTTCTATATTGTAGCATATCCAATGTCATTTGCAATTGAGGCGAATATACCTTTATTCACTATTACGTTGATCAACAAACAAAATTCAAAAACACAATCATACTTATCGTCACATTGTTAAGGGGTTATCTCCGACAACCATAAGGAAACTTCACATCTTCGTTTAAGTTTCTTACTATCAATCATCACATCACCACTCCTACCTTTGCCAATAACCAACAAATTTTTTACAGTAACAAAATGCTTCACATCTTCGTTTAAGTTTCGTAATCACATAACCAGATAAATAACTTTCCGTTTTTGGTATCATATAGAACTCGATACATAAACTACAGATAAGGGGTTATCTCCGACAACCAGGAAACAAAGTCGACCAATTAAGGGCAATGAAAGAACTTGTCACGCATTAATCGCATAGCAATCTTTTGAGGGGTTTATAACCAGGTCTTATAAAAATATATTTTCATTTTCCAACAATGCCATTTGGTGAATTCATGTGGAAGGGGTTCCACAGAACCGGAATCCACACAATGCTCCACATAGGCATTTTTGAAAGCTAAAACAATTTAACAAGGTCTCTAGCGTCTTACTTATAAAGCACTCAAAGGATTGCTCTCCCACCAATGTGGGATAAATCTTAGCTCATACTTGTATCAAAATCACTTTCAACACCTACAGAATTAAGCCATAGGAAGAGAATACACATGAGTTTCACATACTATAAAAAACTACTTCACTAACTCAACATGGTACAAATGAATTCGCCATTTGTTGAAATTATTCTCTCTGCTAATTTCACAACCATTTCAAAGGTGAGAGGAATGTAACTTTTGGGCATCAAAAATGGGGAAGACGTTTGAACCATCCACATCCTCATAAAATTAGCCCATTTCCAAGCTGCAAAAGAAAAAAAAAAAAAAAAAAAAAAAATCAATTTACAGAAGAAGTAAAAACAACATTCTGTTTAGAATAGACAGACAACCCTGTTGAGACATTCAACAATAGAACGAATTTGTATTTTATCATATCGTTGATAAACTAATGGTTGCATTTTATGTAAGTGTTCAAAAATACTAAATTTAACTCTTTTCCAAATTTAAAGTTGTTTTTTGCAGATAAATAGAATACATTGTATTATTCTGTTTAACAAGTGATCGGGCATGCATTTGTCAATGAAAAGTTGAAAACTTCATCGACACTATATATGTCAACAAAGCTATAAAAGTATGTCCAAAGTTATACATCTAAGTCACATGATGTGAAGTCACCAATGGACCAACTGACTAGATGTTAGAAATTGTAACATCACATAAGTAAAACGTATCTTATTAAGTTCCACAAGATTATTTCAACAACTCGACAATTATACACATAAATCAATTGGAGAAGGTAGAAAAATCTGATACAACAACCTAGTATAAGGACGAACATTCCTATCATGTCTTTTTAATGGTAGAATCTCGTTTGTGTCAAAACAAATAAAACTATTTTGTTGGTTGGACTATGACGGGACGAGTCAAAATGGCTTAAACACTCAGTGGCTAGATTTCGTAGATTTTTAATAATAATCGGTTAATAGGTCGAAAATCAATGTAAATAATGTCTGTTATGATATGCTTAGAATTCTAAAATAATAATGTTTTATGAAGTTGTATAGACTAAAAATAAACATTTTGCAATAAAGACCAAAGTTTGGCCGTATGTTGCGGTGGCTCGCTACGTCATTTTAAAACATGCGTTTTTACGCGGGTCTATGTTACATTTCAATGCATCAAATTGTCAAACATTCAGCGACATAAGCTTGTTAATTGAGGTAACATTTTAAGTAAATAAAACAGAAACAAATATCTTAAAATGGGTAAAAGTGGTGCATTATAAATATTTATTGGTTAAATTACAACTTTTGACAATACGACACTATCAAAAAAAAGTTTGTATAAAATTATAAAGGGTTAAAATGTGACGTTAGAAGAAACTAAGAAAAGAAAAAGAGAGTTGGGATGGAAACAAAACCCCGAACTCGACGAGAAAACATGAAACATGAACTTTTTGGAGCGAGGCGGGTTTTTCGAGGCATTAATAGAGATTTTTATTGGGTCGGGGCAGGGAGTAGGGCACAACACCTTCGACCCGCCTCGAAAAAGATATATACACAGAAATCTATAATACAAATGAAAATACATTTAAAACCCAATCCGTTCATATATTTTGCATCAAGTATTATATAACACAAATAATAAAATTTGTGGTCAAAGTTGAACAAGAAAGATTCAAAAAAGTCAAAGTAGACTCTTAATATGGGACGGAGGTAGTATGTTAGTATTTTGTTAGTGGAAAAGTTAAGGCAACGAAATCCGCGGTGGTTTGGTAGGTAGCTTAGGAAAATATATGGAGCGAGTGTGGGCCAAGTTTATGGTTGGTGTCAATGTGGGCATAACAGAAACAACCAAAGACACGTAAAAATGTGTAGTTAGGTTTTGTGTTAAATAGGCGATAGTGAGGTGTGTCGTTATTTATGGCAGTGGATGGTAAAATATTTAAGAGGTAGGCGGTCATGAGCTTGTAAAAGTAAGGTACGGATAAGTTTATTTATTGTCCAAATCATGCATTTAGACTTACCATTTTGGTGAGAGGTACGAGAGCATGAAAAAGTGTATGGATGCCGTGTTTTGTAAATAATTTATGAAAAGTTGCGTTATCAAACTCAACAACATGGTCGCACCGAAAAGCTTTAATATCACATTAAATTGAGTTTTTACAAACGAAATTTAACAAATTTAGCAAAAGTATCACACCTGTTACGTAATGAATATACCCATAAATAATGAGAAAAATGTATTACAGTTAGAATGAGTTAAAACACATCTATATCTTGTAGGTTTTTCAAGTTGATAGATAAGTGTGTTTTTTTGATAAAATCAAACTTTGAATAAAATGCTTGAATTTGCATGGACTAAAATTATGCATTTACATTCGTCTTGTAGATTCGTGTTTTTTCTTTTTCTTTTTTTTTTGGAAAAAAGATTAGAAATAAGATAAGATTTGTGAACAAAGCACACAAACGGAAATGAGAGCACTTGTCCCACATTCGTCTTATTGAAGCAAAAAGTTAATATTGTTTTCCAATAAAACGTGGGGAAAAAGCACCGTGGAAAAGTGATCCAAGGCAATTTTTCACGCACGTATTCTTGAAAGCTAATATTATTTAACAAGTGGTTTAGGGTCTTAGTTATAAAACACTCAAAAGATTGATCTTCTACCGATGCGGGACAATTTTCACTTCCATTTCATCGTTTGAGTATTTGCTTTAAGATTCTTCACTTTAAGAGACTAGATCTCATTCACATTAACACCATTTTTAACACATCTTAGCTCGTTTCGAAGCTCTGCAAGAAGAATGCAAAACTAGAAACTTTTACAAAGCGCCCCAGTTTGAAGGTCAGTTTGCACACTTGGTATATTAATGTTTTGACATGTTATCTTTTTCTATATATCTGCGTAGCAATTCTTCTTGTTTCTATTAGTTTTCATGCCGTGATTAGTCTCCTTGAATCTCTGTGTGTTCATCATTGCAAAGGGTGGCTATCACTCCTTGCAATACTTTTTTCATACACGTCTCCCATGCAAGGATTAATTTAGTGCTTTTATTTGATGATCTAAACACGTCTTCCTTGTCTTTACACCCTTTATGCAGTCATAATCGTAGTCAATGGGGATAGATTTCACATAATTTCTTTAAAGCCTTACCAATGCAGAAAAGTACTGGTTCATTGCTCAATTCATTGAGATGATCAGCATAGGACACATGTATGCGCAAAAACAATAGATTGCCAATTGCCTGTCATGTACCTAAAACCAATCTACTCGAGCTTTAGCAACCTTATAACTCTTGATGGAAGTTAAATTCGAAAACAAAAAGATCAAGTGCCATTATTTTTACAAATCTCACAGTTTTCGAAGCTCATTGAGAAGTTACCTTCCAGAAGAACTCAAAATCACCATCTTTTACTTAAAGTATAACATTAGCGTATATAAACTTGTAGCCAAAGCATTAATGTTATTTCGTTAAATCATGCTTACATATACAATTTAACATGTAGGTGTTTAGTTATGGTGTTGGCGGTGGAGTCGATGACCGTGACTACGGGTGTTTCGTGGTGCATTTGGAGTCGGTGACCCCGGTCTAAGTTTGTTAACATTCTTTCGATAAACAAATATACCCTTTAACAACTGCCTTCATGTTTCCTTACAATACACTTGTCTTCTCTCCATGTTATGGACTGTACAAATCCAACCCTTGATCTAACTAAATACAGCTAATTAAACCCTATAAACTAAAAGGGTGTGATAAACAATCACTATGCTATTAATAGAAAAACCACATAAACGCGATAATAGCTTATTTATATACAGATATATGACGTACCAACAACGAGTTTATAACAACCCTACAACTCTCGACCCCAAATTAAGTTGAACGTGAAATCCAGAAGATCAACTGCCATTTCTTTTATTCACAAATCACACAGTTTGGCCAACTGGTCTGCAAAGTCAAAACGCATCCTCCACAAAAAGTTAACTTAAGATCTGCAAAGTCAAAACGCATCGAACCTTGAAATTTCTCCAATGAAAACGACCTACTGAACCTATGGTTCCAGCACAACCCCGAATAATTATACAGCAGGCTTAAAGAAATCAACATGGTATAGACCATGGAGGGTACTAAGCGAAACTTTCGTTGTTTTCACGCCATTGGATTGATCTTTACGAATCCATGAACTATTATATCCAGTAGTTCTAAAGCAAGTAAATTTTCTCTAGAAAAGGACATCAAAAGCAAAGGAATTGTACAACTTTCATACACATAGAGACATATAGTACACAAGACCTAATAAGAACTTTAAAAAGAAGAGGCCAAATTATGTATACCTGTAATTGAAGCAATTTGCGCTCATTTAGATTCTAAACAACACTAGCAGCTCTTAAGTCCAAACAAGATACTTTCTTGTGACCATCTTTGGGTAGCTGACAATTTTAATGTTCGGCTGAAAAGGGAAGGAGACAAAATAGTAAAAGGTTCATTTTCAGCCTCACAATACTCGATTTGCTGGTTAATGCGCAGTATGGTTGGTTGAGTAACGGGTCAGAATGGGTTTGGGTAAAAACCGTGTAACAAATTAGACGTCAAAAATAATTTTGACCGTCAAAATTGCAACTGCAACTAAGCACTACCCCCTTTTGGTTTGGTGGGCAATGTTTTTCATTGTTTCAAAAAGGTTGCATTTTATTCCTTTTGCATTCTTAAAAGTGATCATTTGTACACCGCTTAAGATGCTCAAAAGTATACAGCAATATGCATATGTATTTCTGGTTACCATCATACCTTTTGTAACACTTATGATCGACCTGCTGCAGCCTGCAGTGGCTGAAAATCATAATGTAGATAAGCCTAAAACAGTACTGAAACAAATGGTCTAATCATGATGCATAAGTGATATTCATATAAACATGATGCGGAAAACAATAGTAAAACGAAAAAAAGTCTATCGAATTTGACCTTACGGAAAGATAACAAATGCAGATACAAACTATGACCGCTGAAACAAAGGGTCTGGTTATAATATATGAGTCATATCTAGTTATCCATACAACAAGTGTGCTGTGTGCGTAACAACAACATACCAATCCCGCCGGGGCGGGGTATGGGGGAGGTAGAATGTAGATGGATCCTACCTCTACCCCATGATAGACCCCAAAGTAAGGAGACTGCTTCCGGGATGCATGTGTGCATATACTAATATAGCAAAATAATTTCGGAGACTGCTTCCGGGATGCGTGTGTGCAGGGCCGGTCCTGAGTTTTTTGATGCCCGGGGCGAGATGATCGAAAGATGCCCCTAATATGTGTTATAAACAGGCAACGCAATGTTTTTTGAGTACATAAAACAAAAGCGCATATATTAACTAAATTCAAGTGTATTATAACTTAATGAGACTGGTATAAAACACATATGATTTAATCCTTACCTTTGTAAGGACCAAGAACAAAAACTAAACAAATAAATTACAAAATAACAACAAAATTTTACCGAAGCATGCCCAACCACCAGTGTATATGTTATTATTCCTCCAAAGAAAATGTACTCACAAAGCAATGATACAAAATTAAATATAAATAAAAAAAATATATGATCTCACATATCTAATATCTTTTTTGTGATTAATAAATGAAAGCATTTATATATGCTTACCGAGAAGAACCATGTAAACATAACTACTCAAAACTTTAATTGCCATGAGTCTTGTAATAATACTTGGTTCAGTAAAAGTAAAAATGTAAACCTAGCTAACAATTCTTTTAATAAAAGAAATTGAGAAACTAAAAAGAAAAACTTGGTCAAACAAATCCCACCTCCACGTGATGTAGCCTACATCAACGGTCAATGCTCCCAAAACAAAAAAGACAAAACTCAACCCAATACAAACTTTACACTATTCTTCTTCTTCTTCCTCTAATTTTCATTCCTCGACCTCCGACTGGCATTCTCATTTCTTCTTCAAGATCGAACGCCAACATACTTCTACTCTCTTTATTGTTCATGTTGTGCCCTTCTTCAAGATATGTGTAGCACAACAAAAAAATAAACATGTTTTCACTTTTTTACACATCGAACCTCAATCGGGATGATGCCCCCTATTTGTTTGATGCCCTGGGCAGTCGCCCGCCTCGCCCGATGCCAGGGCCGGCCCTGCGTGTGTGCATATACTAATATAGCAAAATAATTTCAATTATTAATGATCATACTTATCGTCACATTGTTATCAACTTTTCAACATCAATCATCACGTCATCACTCCTACCTCTCTGCCAATAACCAACAAAGTTTTTACGGTAACAAAAACCTTCACATACTCACGGATTATCTCCAACAATTCATAAGGAAACAAAAATGAAAGAACTTGTTACGCATAGGTCTTATAAAAATATATTTCTGTTTTCCAACAACGCAGATGTGGCAAGAAATTATGGACGAGGTTCAATGAACCAGCATCCACAAATCACTCCACATACGCATTTTTGAATGCTAAAATTATTTGACATGTTTTCCGGTGTCAGAGTTTAAAGCATTCAAAAGATTGCTCTCCCACCAGGCCACCAATGTGGGATAAATTTCACTTCCAATTCCATACTTTCTTTATTTCAGTTTTTGCTTCTATTTGAGAGACTGTCTCATTCACATCAATACCATTTTAGACACATCTTGGCTCGTTGAGAAGTTATCTTCAAGAAGAACGCAAAACCACCATCTTTTACTTATAAATATAACATATACGTATATAAACTTGTGTCCAGGGGCGGAGCCAGAAAATTTTTGTCAAGGGGGCACACTTTGATAAATTTTAGAAACTACACTATAAAATGGTACATAAGGGGGGCAAATTACGAAAAAAGCCAAATATTTTCAAAAATTTACACTACATTTTTTTTCGCTAGGGGGCACCTGCCCCTTGTGCCCCCCTTGTATCTCCGCCCATGCTTGTGTCCCAAGTTAGTGAAAAGTCACTTTTCCCCAATTAAATCAACATACCTTATTACCATATATTATTACTGAGAGCTCTACAGTCGTATTTATAAAGCCTTTCAAGAGATTGCTTTAGCACGCACCAATGTGGGACAAGTTTTACTTTTTTCAGTTTTGAGTTTGTGCTTCACTCTGAGAGACGATATTTCATTCATATCAACAATGTTTTGAACACATTAGCACTTTTCAGGACCAGACAAGATACTTTCCTGCGACCAATTTTTGGTAGCAGACAATCACAATGTTCAGCTGAAATGGAGACAACATACCAAAAGTTTCTTTTTCAGCCTCGCAAAATTCGATTTGCTGATTAAAGTCCACCAATCGGTCAGGCGTAGGTTTTTTGCAAAAGATGTGGTTGTGTTTCGAATACATAAAAACAGAGGGCCATAAACTATAAGAATTAGACATGGCAAAATGGGAGGTCTAGTTGGGTTAGGTAACGGGTCAAAATGGGTTCATGTAAAAAGTGTGAATTTGAGCTTAAAGAAAGACAACAAATGACATAACGCAGACACAAACTATAATTGTTCTGAAACAAAGGGTCTGATCATGATTCAAAAGTCATATTCATAAGGAGCAAATAACGCAAAAAAAGACAAGTTTTAAGATGAAAAAGGACATAATGAAGATACACGCTATAACCATACAACAAGTGTGCATAAGAATAGCGAAAACAACTCGATACAGATCAGGGGTCATCTCCGACAACCATAAGGAAACAAAGTCCACCAAGGGAAATGAAAGAACTTGACATGCATAAGTGTGAGAGCAATCTCTTGAGGGGTTTATAGCCAGGTCTTACAAAAATATATTTTTGTTTCCCAACAAGGCGGGTGTGGTGATTTCATCTGGAAGAGTATCCACACAACACTCTATTTTTGAAAGCTAAAACTATTTAGCAAGTTCTCTAGTGTCTAAATTTTAAAGCACTCAAAAGGTTGCTCATCAACCAATGTGGGACAAATTTCACTTCCATTTCCATACTTTCTTTATTTCAGTTTTTGCTTCAATTTGAGAGTCTATCAAATGTCTCATTCACATCAACATCATTTTAGACATATCTTTGCTCATTGAGAAGTTATCTTCAAGAAGAAAGCAAAACCACCTCCATTTCAAATCTCCAACAGGGATCGGAGCAGATTTTAGAGAGAAAAAACAAAAGCACCCGGTGAAATATATTAAAGCTAAAGAAGAAACGAAAGCACTCGTATTTGAACACCTCAAATACGAACAGCCACTAAGCAACAAAACATTAACAGGAAGACTATGCTATCATTAGAAAGGACTTAGTGAGAACTAAGAACTACAAAAATTTACGGGCCGTTTAGTTGGTGAAAAATTTCTCAGTTTTTCCATCTCTAAATTCCATGAGAAGGGGATGGTTTTTCTTCTCTATAGAAGAGTTGAGAATTTTGAAAATGTGTTTATTTGAAGTTATATTTTTCATTTTTAAAAATAGTAGGAAGATTACTTCAAATTGCGACAGTGGCGGCGACGGCGGGCGGTGGCGGCGATGGTCGGCTGTGGAGGATAACACGAGAGATTAGGGGTAGAATGGTGTATGTGTTTTTTTTGAAATTGAAAAAGAAAAAAGTGAAAATAGTAGAATGAGCCTTTCAATTTCTTAGTTAAAATTTAGAAAATGGGAATTTCATTTCTTTTGAAAATTATTAAAAAAAAAAAATGCGACTAAACGCATTTTCAGTTTTTTCATTTTCTTATGAAAATTTTTTTAAAAAAATGAAGAATTTCTCTCCAACTAAACGCACACTTATCAATTCTATTAAACTAAACACAGGTCCTTAAAAAATTAATTTTACTTCCATCAAGAAATATCAGAGAATTCATGTGGAATAGGCTACAAAGTTGTGAACCAATCAATATCCACAAGAAGACCCAGATACATATTTTTAATAGCTAAAATTATTTTCATAGAACTCTAGAGTCTTAATTATAAAGCCTTCAAGAGATTGCTCTAGCACCAATGTGGGACAAGTTTTACTTTAGTTCTTTTTTAAGTTTGTGCTTCAAATGCTTCACGAGAGACGGAGAGACGATATCTCATTCATATCAACAATGTTTTAAACACATTTTAGCTCGTTGCGAATCTCTCTTCAAGAAGAATGCAAATTCACAAACTATTACTTATATACAACATATACATATAGTTAAATTTGTTTCCAAAGTTGACGAAAAGTCACTTTTTCCCCACTAACTTTTAAACAAAATAAACATACCATATATTATTAGCTATAGCTATTTTATATTCCTAAACTAGGCGTATTTCATTTGCTATGTAAAATGCAACATTACTAATCTTGATTACAACTCTACATTGCCACCATTGACAAACAATCATCGCTAGTAAAAACTCATCAATAAGTAGAAAGAATACTAACAACGATAATGCTATTAGAGTATTGACAATTGCCAGTATGTACCTACCAGTCTACCACGAGCCTTTAGCAACCCTACAACTCTCGTCCCCAATTGGAATGGCGGAAACCAAGCGATCAACTGCCATTTCCTTATTTAAAACACACACAGTGTTTCCCAACAATCTCGTACATATTTGGCCAGCTAGTCCCCGAGGCGCCGAGGCCAAATTAGAAAACACATCATCCATATAAATGATAACTTCTGATCTTTAAATTTAAAGTAGCTGATAGTCTCTATATGATTCAAACATATTTGACATTGAAAATACCAGTTTGTATCTCTTACCCACTAATGGAACATTGAAATTTCTACAATGAAAACGACCTACTGAATCCATGAAGCCAAAAAGCAAACCTTAGAGCACACGGTATAATGCCCTCTACCCCCGAGTTATATGATAATGCAAGTGCGTTATGGTGCGTTATCCCTTACAGGCATCTCACGTTAAGCCCACGTTAACGTGTGACGTTAGCGAAATAACGCAGCGTTAAGCTGCGGTAAGAAAAAAAAAATCACTTTCCCCATTGTAACATTAATATAGCCGTTATATTAAAAAAAAAAATAAACCCCCCGCCCCCAAACGTTTATATCTGTTACTAAACGGCTATTTTAGTTTAAAAAAATAATAATAAAATATTTTCAAACCCATTTTCTCACCACTATAAATACTCATTTCACACATCTTTTATTTTCACACTTACACAACTCAAATTCAAACTATATAGTTCCTCTCTAGCAAAAAAAATAAAATAAAATAAAATAATAAAATAAAAAACTTTTTCATTCACAATGGATCCCAATCAAAATTACCAAGAAGAAAGGAGTTTCTCCGATGTAGATGATGAAACTGACATGGAGTTTATGATAGCCGCTTACGAATATCATCAACATTTGGAACAAGCAGCAGCAGCAGCAACTCCACCATGCATCCATCGTACCATGGTCTGTGGTGAACGTGAGATTGCCGAAGAACGTTTGCGTAACGACTACTTTAATCGAGGGTGTAAGTATACGCCCAGGGATTTTCGAAGAAGGTTTCGTATGAACCGGAAACTATTTCTACAAATAGTCGAAGGTATTGAATCTTATTATTCCGATCCTCATCCAGATCATTTTAAATTCTTTAACAAAGGAGTCGATTGTACGGGTCGAATGAGTATGAGTGTACTTATGAGGTGTACATCTGCCATACGCCGATTGGAGTACGGCACCGCACCCGATGCGCTTGATGGGTATTTGCAAATGGGTGAGCGTACTTCACGTGATTGTCTTGATAATTTTAGCAAGTGCATTATAGATTTGTTCACGTGATTTGTCTTGATATTTTTTTTTGGGTAAAAGGGCTTCTTACCCCGGTAAAATATTACTCAAAAAACTGATAAGTACATGAATGCGGCTGAGTACCACATTGATTTACAAAGACAACACACTAATATGTGTTAAAACTAACTACATGATTCGTCAGACTGAATCATGAATTCTAAACTAGGCGAAGACACGAAAGAAATAGGAACACAAAATAGCCTGAACCTACGCCTAAGAAACATTCTACGTTGTGGTGTTAAGGCCTTCCGCAAACACACCACTAACGTTCCAAGTGTCCAAGAGCAGAACCACTGAATTCGTCTTCTTAAATCGAAAAGTAAGCAACTTTAATCTTACATTATGAACAATAATGTCTCGAACTTGCGCCACAGTCCGACTCTGATTCTGAAATAAGCGAAAGTTTCTCTCCTGCCAAATGAATAAGTCGTCGTAGCAAGCACCAAACGAGCAACAACACTAACAATGGATCTTTTAGTTGATAACGGCTTGATCCAATCAACAATATCGTCCCAAATGGGGCCTATGCCATCCATACCAGCTCTCGATCTCACCAAAGAACATACCTGTGAAGGAAAAGGAGCACTCAAAAAATAGATGGTTATGCTAGTCCGGGACCATCTTGCAGAAAGGACACAAGAACAGGTTTAAGTTGGTGGCGTTGCCAACGTCCCATTGCCTCAACATGTCGTGCGTCTTTAACCTCTTCCTCATAATAAGCCACATTAGAAAAGCATGCCGAGGAATACAGTTAGGAAACCAAACGATAGCAGCCCAATCTACTTCATTACCTCTAGGCCGAATGATGTCCCAAACAGCACGAGCAGAAAACGGCTTCTCATCGCCATGCAAATCATTCCATACTAACCGGAAAGATTTACGAACACCAACATGGTCTGACATTCAAAATATTTACGAAAAACATGAGCGTGAACATGGTTTTCCGGGAATGCTTGGTAGCATTGATTGCTTGCATTGGGAGTGAAAAAATTATCCGGTTGTGTGGCAAGGGCAATATGGTAGTGGTTATAAAAAATACCCAACAAAAATGCTTGAAGTTGTTGCTTCGCAAGATTTATGGATTTGTCATGCATTGTTTTGGGATGGCGGGGGTGAATAACGATATTAATATTTTAGATAACTCTCCGTTATTCGATGACATTTTTCGTAACGAATCCCCAAGAGCACCTTATATAATAAATGGAAACAGGTATGAACGGGGATATTGTTTAGCTGACGGAATTAACCCATGTTGGTCAACTTTCGTCAAATCCTTCTCGGCAACGACTGATGAAAAACACGGGTATTTTAAAAGGAAGCAAGAAAGTGCACGCAAGGATGTCGAACGTGCTTTTAGGGTGCTTCAAGAACATTGGGGGTATACTACAACAACTGGTACGTAGAATCATGTATACTTGCATTATTTTGCATAACATGCTTTTAAAAAATCAAAAGTTTGCACTACGTGATTATGGCGAAATGTGGGTGGATCCAACACAACGTTTCAGACGAGACAGTTGGGTCGACAAATGTGATAGCCAACGTCGAATATCAAGAGAAATACGCGACCAAGAAATGCATACTAAACTCCAACTAGACCTTATGGAACATGTTTGAAAAAAACGTCTTGAACGTCAACATGAAGAAGAAGATTGCGAATACGATATGATGAATAAGTATTTGTAATTCTTATGTTTTTAAATTTCATATGTTTCGTATTTTTTTTCATTTGATTCCTTGTTGTAATATATATATATATATATATATATATATATATATATATATATATATATATATATATATATATATATATACTAGCTTATAGACCCGTGAGATTCACGGGGTTTTAGAGGGTTGTTGAATAAGAAAACATAAGTACGTGAATATTTAAGAAAGATTAAAGAACGTAAACGTTGTGAAATTTTATTTGAACGGAAACATAAACTTATAAGTGCCAAAATACATAAAATACAATGGTCGTAAGTATGTAAGTAATAAATGTTCATTTCCTCTTGATCAACAATACGTTTGTCTTGAGAAGCAAATGGATGTAGTGACCATTCTAAGACTTGAAGAAAAGCTCCTGTCCGTGAACACCTAATAAGTAGAAAAAAATTATAAGTAACAGAATTTATAGATTTAAAATAAGAGTAAATTAGTAAAATCCAATAAAAAGTTTAATATGCATAATGTACATACCTATTGATCGTTTGATCATAAACCTTGAAGAACTTTTTTATATACAACATTTGTAGTAAAATCCAATCAAATATATAATACTTGACGTTATAAGTCAAAAGAAACATATAAATTTAGGTAATTTCTTTAGAGAGGAACCGATTCAAGCAAAATATGAAACAATATCTTTGAAATATTAACCGATTAGAACCATTAAAGTAGTAAGAATGAAGAAGATTCGAGTTTTCTTAAACAATAAAATGAATCATATAAAAAAAACTACTACTTAAAAAGCTACATACTTTTCTATATACATTATGCCTCATAAATTTAATAGTTACATTACAAAACATGCTTGTACATGTGACTCAAGTCCTAAACCCATTTCCTCAGCAAATTTACACAACGTTCTTAGTACTGAAATGCTTTTTAAACTAACATGTTCATGTTCATTAACTTCACTACTTGTTTTGAACCATTCTTATCACCATGTCTTGAAAAGTCTTCCTTTCCACTAACAATCAATATGTCTTCCCAAACAACTATAAGTAAGCCTCTTTCATTGTAACTCGACCTAACTACATCATACCTTCATTTCATCATTTTTCAGCACACCACCTACCTTGCCCGTTCCATCAAACCTACACATATGCCTTACAAAATCAAACATCCTTTCATCAAATTCTCTTGCTCTTGCATCGTCACCAAACAGCACCAACTACTGCATAAAGTGGCTATAAAAGTCTGCATAAAACAACTCAATGTAGCTGATCCCAACATTCTAGAATTGAGCATAAAGTGGCAACAAAATTTTGCATAAAATGGCTCATAATAGCTGATCCAAACAGCCCCAAATCAGCATAAAGTGGCAACACAATTTTGTTTAAAATGACTTATAATAGCTGATCCAAAATCCTAAAATTCAACATAGAGTGGCAACAAAATTCTGCACATACAGGCTCATAATATTGCACAAAATAGTGTAGTAAGCAACAAAAAAATATCCCTAAAATTGTATCAATCGACCTAAATTAACACTCATTCAACCTTTGAACTCTCTTATCCATAAGTGAAACATACAAGTTCAATTTGATTTAATTTACTGTTAACAGACAAACCAAAGTAGGAAAATCCAAACATGTCTTAACCAAAGTGGTTAGAAGTCCTAAACATCAATTCCAAGATCTGTAAAACTTTTAATTAAATGCGATCATATTCTATCCTAAGTCAAACACAAAAAAACAACAAATTAAAAGGATTAATAAGTGAAGAGCATACCTTCTGGTTCAAAAGTTGTTATATACTTTTTTTTTAGTTGTAGAGTCCATGAGAAACCATCAATGGCCACCCGGGTCCGTTTTCTAATTGCAAAACTTCTACGGGTAACTACTGATATATATATGGTTTGCATTCTGATAATGTTTTTTGCATACAACATAAAAAATAAAAACACAACTCCAAACACCTATAAAGCAATGAAAATGGGACTAATCCGGAAGCTTTTCAGGAGACGTGTTACATGTTGAAGCCAGAAAACATATTTACTACGTATAATCAACGATGCAGTAAATTAAAATTTCTTTCTCAAAATGTGTTACAGTACCAAGAAGCAAATCCAAGCAGCCCTTTATTGACCTTTGTGCTTAAATCGATACACATCTAACTCGTAAGTTAAATTTAACGTTTTATTGTATATTATAGAGATAAAAAAAATAATCCCTTCAGAAACATATCATTTAAAACCCTTTTCTGAATAGCCAAATAAGTTATATTTCACATTTTACTTAGATTAATTGCAAAGTGAAGTATTAAAAAAAAAGAAAAAGAAAAAAAAATCCATGTGCCCGTAGAAGATTGTATTTTTATGGATATCAGGATTAATATTTACTGTCAATAGAAACTATTAACTTAATAGTCTGATTTTCACTTTTTTCAAAAACACGATTAAGCAGGATGTAAGCATTTGAACACTTTAGATGCCATTTTGACCCATTGGACCTATTGACTAAGTTTTTAAAATGTACTCATGTGATCAACTACCGTAAAAATATAACACGGTGCAAATTGATCCATATTTATGCATAAGGGTCAATGTATCCACCTCACTCACAAAAATTTAAGATAACTCTTAAATGTGGACGATAACCCCAACTCCCAGACTATGAAAAGTTACTATCCTAATGGATGAGCCATATATGGGATTGTAAAGCATGTAGCATACTTTTTCTGAGCAGGGTTATTCATCATACTACAGTTCATACATCTCCATTTTAATATATTCTCACGATTTTTATATAAAACCTGAAGAGGAGAGAAAGGTAAAACACATACAAAATACTTCTCTTCACAATGTGATAGGGTTACCTTTTAATTACCTGATATATAACTGTTGCTCCCTTTTGAGTTCCATCACCTCCGATGATATAAACCTGGTCCACAAACAGAACCGACAAATGATTCATTAAGTTTTTGCTTGCCGATACATAATGACTCATACATATTTTTACAAAGTGTCAAGTCTCATAGAAACCACTGTATTATAAAATTCAAAAACATATTATGTTGAAGTGTTTATTATAAGTAATTTACTTGAAGAATGAAATGTAGGGTCTTTCATAAACAGTGTTTCGAACAGCCTATTTCAAAGTATATGTTGTAACATTTGTTTTCAATGAGCTTTATATGCACGCAAATCGTTCCACGTTTTGCTGGACATAATAGTTGGTAAATGAGATGCATACATATGGAATCTCTAAACAAAGACATAAAACTATGCTTTAAAATACTCTCAAAGAATTAGATAGAGCATAATTAAACAGATGTCATATGCTTTTTTTTCTACATTAATAGTATAATCTATAAAAAGTATATGAAAAAGTAAAACCATCAAAATTAGTATAACTTGAACGGATCATATGCAAATCCACTCATTTGCATCATACGTTGTGTATCATAAGTGGCTGCATCATTAAAAATGGCAGAAAAAGGTGTAAGTCGAATCCCAGTAAAGGTCGTTAAAAGTAAAGGCGCAAAAAAGCCAAGCATACACCATTAGACAGACACTAACCATTTTCTTTTCCAAGAATGAGACTAAACAACCCTCACAATGCAAGAGATTAAGGAAGTACCTGTTAAGATAAACAAACACCATCATCAACAACCTCGCTTAGTATTACTAATTAAGAATAGTGGACATTGTATTATCATAACGGCCTACCATGAGTGACTACTCACATAGCTGACATCAACAATACTAAATTCAATATCGTTCTGTAACATGGATTTGAACCTCTAAGTGAAGGGAAAAGGTTTCTTTGCTGTATAAACAAATATATTAAAATTGTAATAGCATGTTACCAGTTTTCTGGCCAAAATCCTAAAGAAGAGATTTTTGAGAAGAGTAGGAAAAGACTAAAAGAAGTTAAATAAGTAATTATATAAATCATAAAAACCTTAGATATCATCCGTATCTCTCCACAATTTTTAACATGTCTCCCTTTCGATTTTTCCTCTAAAGCACAACCAATATCTGTAAGCGCCTTAATCAGAAGCTCCTCATAAATTCATCCACCTGTAATAACCACAGTATTGGTATCTCATGTGACTTTTTGCTGTGATTACAATTACTAAATACCAAATACATCAACGACTTATAAAATTCCATATATACTTACCAATGACCTGATAACACTTTAGTTGATAGCAGGCTAATTCTGGTTGTTGTGATTTATCTCAAAACATGTCAAGTGATACAATTTAGCAACCATAACATTTAGTTGATAACGGGCAGATTGTGATTCTTACTTCATATTTCAAAAAGTATATTTTCATATAACTGACGACAATAAAATGGGTCTCAGTCATTTGATAATACTGAATTTCAATTACCTTTATTTATGGCCTAAAAGTGGAACCTTTTCTTTTGTGGTTGAAAGTACTTGTTTTTACCCGTTTGAAACGAATCTCCAAATTCATATGTAAGCATGCTATATTGGTTTAGTAAAGAGACATTGACGTGAGCACATTGAAACTGTAACCCTGAATTATAACTTTCTTCAAGTCAGCCGTCACTTTGTCATGTGGTAAAAAAGGCTCAAACGGAACCAAGCATCAAGAGAAATCTGCATTTGTCGAATAAAAATATTTGGGCATTTTCATCAAACAGTCCATCATGAGCACACACAAAGTAACAAATAATTTTTATCCATTAAGACACTCATAAACAAAAAAACGACCAATTTATTGTAACAAATGTAAGAGAATTACCTTATTTTACAATGATATTTCTTCTTTTTATCTCGAGTTATCTATGAACAAAACCTGTGAAATACAATAACAAATAAATGTAAATTTCCACTTATTCTTGAATCCAAGAAAAGCATATGAATTGAAAACGTAACTTCAATTTTTTTGTTCATACTGTCACCAAATACAGCTGTACAAATTCAGTTCATCACCATCAACGATGGTCAATTCTATGCCAAGTAATCCTCAAAAACAATGAGTAAACTCTTTTAGTTCTATGACGATGAAGCTACTAAAAAGAATGCGTGCGAGCTTACCTTTTGGAGATACATAGCTTTTTTGAAGATACGCGACACCAAATCACCAAGTATGACTTTTCAGTTATTTGAGTAGAAAACTTTCTAAATTTTTTTCTCCTTTTATGATCATATATAGCATCCAAACATCCTGCTTATTTTCATGACACATCCAAACATCCTGCTTATTTTCAGCTGGTTTACAACCTAAAATCGAAAACACACAAAAATAAAACCCCAAATTTCACATTAAAAATCAAAACTTTAACTATATATTTCTAAAGTAAGTACCAAAATTTTCAACTAAATCATCAAACACTATTAACAAACATAAATAAACCACAGGGGAAACAATATTCATAAATTTATTAACAAAATCAAATTCATATATGTATTGCCAAGACTCTAAAGAAAATTGATTCTAATAGAACCACACACATAAGCATGTCTTTTTCTTTCAAGCATTTCATCAAACTGTTGATGTGCGTCAGTAACCATGGAAAAAATCAAATGAAGAAACCTATAGCCAACTCAATAAAAGAAAAAACCCAAATCAAACAACCAAATCCAACTATTAAAAAAAATAAACTCAATAATAATGAATTTGAAAGTAGTAAATTTTTACCTCAAGCATCTTCTCCAGTTGTTAGGGTTGATATTAACGCTTGAATCAAATATATACTGACCAATTCGTAGGTTATCTTTGGATCTTTTTTTGAATGCATTGACATTAATTGGTGAATTAAAACTGAATATTGAGGAGCGTATAGAGGAAGATTAAACTGAGTATTGTATTTTTGGGATGATTGTTGTATGCTTTAATTAGTTAGCAAAAATAGCGGGATTAATGAGGATTGAAGCATGTTTTTTTTGTTAATGAGAATGAATTGATGGTGGTGTTACAATAGGAATGAGAATGAATCGGTGGCATTTTCACCTACCAGAAATAACATCATTTGTATAGAAGGGAAAGTAGTAGTGCATAGGGTTGTTGTACATTTGAGAGCATTAATTATTTATCGACCAATAGGAGCAAAGACATCTCAGCGCATTAATTATTTTTCTTGCTTAATGGGCTTGTACATTATTGAGTTTTATTATATAAAATAGATATAGAATGAGTTCTCATATTGAATGTGAGCATTAATGTCACAAGCTAAAAAACTCAAATAAGTAGATTAAGCTAATGAATTTATTACATGCTGGGCTTATTTTGAAGTTTTTAATAGCTTTTAAGGATACATAAACTTCATTCGGTAATAGGGAGCTTAATTTGAAGGCTTTTAATAACTTTCAATTGCAAACCATAAATATTTATATATAAGAAAAACCCTCATTGATGAGTCAGGAATTTTAAGAGACAAAAAAAACTACTTGCAATCCACCTCCTAAGAAACCGAAGGTTAAGGATACCAAACGCACCCTAAATAACCTGGAATTATACAACTTTAATTAATTAAGAATATTGAAAGATAGCTTCTTTTCAAAGACTCTAACTGCTGATGGAAATGTGAAGAGACATTAGAGTTCTATAAATTACTGACTTTGTTAATTCCGAGGCTGTCACATCCCACATCACAATTACAGTCACAACCATTCAAAAACAGAACAGGTAACATCAACCAAATACCAAAACTCTAATGGACATCCGCCTTGACATCATTAGTCCAAAAGCCAAAAGGCAAGAACAAGAACCAAAAGAGATGAAACCTCAGCCAAGCCAAAATACACAAAACAAATCCTACATCTAGACACTACCAAGACCCTCACGATCTCTCCCCAATATTCACTTCAAACAACCGAGACTCAAAAATTCAAAGAGATCTCAGAAATAGTTCAACTTCGTGTCTAATCTTTTAAAGATTTTGTTTGTTGATCTCTAATCATCACCGATCTAAAACAAAACATAACATGCAACATAAACCTACCCGAGACCATTTAAATGATCTTGAAGTTGTGAGCATAAGAATCGAGCAAGAAAGAGGTTGTGTGTGCCATTCAAATATGATAAATTGATGTGTTTGTGTTGTTATTTTAATGGAAATGATGAAGAAGATTAGTAGTTTGATTCAGCTTTGGTGATGAACAGATCGGGATGGAAGTGATTTGATGGGAGAGATTGGTGAGAGAAATTAGGTGAAGATAACAGCCGTGTTTATCATATGTGTGTGTGTTTAGGTTAATACCGTAACATTTAGGAATGCTTGGTGGGCTCGATCTTCTATCCACTTATTGGACTAATGAATCCGGACTGGGATATGAAATACGGAGTAACATTTAGGTTAGGCATGAACTTGACAAAAACAAGTAGCCACTTAAAATATCTTTTATGTCTAAGTTGTTATGATGGCGTAGAAACTATCCACACAGTTTGGTCTTTTGTGATTTGGCTTTGCATATATGGAATAAAGTTTTTAGATGGTATGTAGAAACTTCATTCTGTTAATGCTCATATAGTATTTTCAATTATACCTAAGATGTTGGTTATCCGCAAAAGTAAAAATAAAACTTTGTTAAGCGGGTTATTTATGATGTATGTTAAGTCTTCTAATATTCAATTTCTGTATATGTCTTTTTTTAAGTTCTTCCGATGGGGTTTGATATGGTTAAATAATAAAAACACACTATTTATAGTTGATTTTCGGAACAGTGGTTAAATAATAAAAACACATTATTTATAGTTGCTATAACCAACTTTATGTTGAAACAATGCGTTTAGAACATGACTGCACAACGATATATCTTAATCTAGAAAGAACCTTGATAGAAGGACCTAATACATGGCCCTAATCATGGACCTAATGCTTAAAATACTTGCACTGTACAAGTATTTTAAGTATTAGATCCATGATTAGGCCTATGTATTAGGTCTATTAATCAAATTCCATCTAGAAAAAGCACATGGTGAACATAGCTAAAATATTATCGCAAAATAACAATAAAAACTAATAAACGACTTACCTTAAAAAAAAAAAAAAAAAAAAAAATCTTCATTCGCTCAAAAACATTTACGGCACATTAAACAATGAGAGTATGCAACTAAAATGATTATTATAATTTTGTATATGAAATTGCACCCACCGGGCGTTGGCCACCTTATGTTGTATACAAAAGAAATCAACGTATCGACGTAACACAAACACTTTTTTCCCGAAATACAAATATAATTTAATAATGGTGAACAAAGCCTGTGCATCGCACGGGCCATGCTGTCTCGTGTTTAAGAATTAATGTTATGTTTTTAATAAATGAAGTATTTTGTTTAGTATAGGAGTTGAATTTGAAAATATCTATAATACTATAAGATTCAGTCCTTAAATTTAATGTGGAGTTATGATGTTAGAGTTGTTAGAGTTAGAAACAAGTTGGAGTCGTTTAGTAGTTGCGTAGAGTATAAGATAGCTAATGCTCGGAATTCAATGCAGCCTCATAATAACTATACAATCATGAAAGGAGATGAAGTGCAAGGGTTGCCGGAATTGATCACATGACATTTAGTATAGAATTAAAAGTCAGTTAGATGAAGTGCAAGGGTTGCCCGAATTGATCACATGACATTTAGTATAGAATTAAAAGTCGGTTAGATGAAGTGCAAGGGTTGCGAAAGGTTGCAAGAATAATTAATGATTTAACCTAATTCATGCCTATATAAACCGGCAAAAATCACATTTAGTATGTACATTTGAAGATGATTCACACATCTTTTGGATCTTTGATTGTTGGTAGCGGTATGTAAATTATCTTTTGCAATATTTTGTAGATGATTCAAACATCTTTTAGATCTTTGTAATTAACTTGATTTTTTTTTTTTTTTTTTTTTTTTTTTTTTTTTTTTTTTAATTTAGTTATCATATGCAGGTACCATGAAAATCACACAAGATCATGCATGCTCAGATAAATGGAACCAAAGATTGAGATACCAACTATCTTCTTTGTTTCTTACATATTTAGGTGATTGTTATAGATAAGCATATATATAGATATATGTATTATGTTAATGCATTTTCATATACAAGTAATTTATGTGCGTTTTCTATTGATGTAGCTCACATGTGCGAATTGATTCAAGAAAATGTGCACGAGCATGTATGTAAAACAACATTTAAATGGTTAAATGATATTTTTTAGCTTGATTAGTTTATGTAAGTAGTTCCTTTCAAATGCTTTTTGAGAAATATTAGAATGAATTTATCGTGTGCAATTGAATTATTATTGAAAAGAAGAAGGGTCGCGCATCGCAAAGTGTTTTCTTTTTCTATACGTAGAATCATTAGTGAGAAACTAATATTTACGCCAATTAAATGAGTTTGCCATAATAGCAAAATACGACATATTAAAAATATCACATTGAGTAATTAATAGAAAGGAAAAAAAATACATAATTTTGACTTAAATCCGTTTGTAAATTGTAATATCAAATAAAAAAGTTGAGTTTTAAACATAAGCAAAAGTTCAAACTTTTATCGAAAAACAAAACCGGTGCATTTAATGTGAAGTATATACAACATCGAGATGGAAGTGCAAGGCTTGCTGAAATTTATCACATGATATTTAGTAATTAGTATACAATTAAATTCGGTTATGGATCGAGATGAAGTTGAAAAGGTTGCAAGAATAATTGATGATTTAACCTAATGTAATATATATAGATATATGTATTATGTTAATGCATTTTCATATACAAGTAATTTATGTGTATTTTCTATTGATGTAGCTCACATGTGCGAATTGATTAAAGAAAATGTGCACAAGCATGTATGTAAAGCAACATTTAAATGGTTAAATGATACTTTTTAGCATGATTAGTTTACGTAAGCATGCAACTTGAATAATGAATATAAAAGAAAAAGTATATAATTTTTGCTCAAACCCATTTGTAAATTAAAAAAAATTATGTTTAAGATATGATAGTGGAGTCCAAAGGTTTTAGGAATTATTAATAATGTGTTAATTAACATTCATTTAGTTAGCTATTTAGAATCGAGTTTATTGATAAGATTTAGTAATATTAGTTAGACTTTATAATGTTAATTTTCAATAAAATTAGTTGTACATTAAAATGAGATGAAGCTAAAAAGGTTTTTAATGATTTTTATACAGTTTATGTGTCATTATTATATATACATTATTACACAAACTTTAACTTACAAAACTAATAAAGAAAATATTTAACGCACATTAAACTATAACAAATTAGATAAACCCCGTGTGCTTCATATTATCATGCAAAAACCATCTAATAGACAAGTATTGTAGGGCTAAGTAAATAAGTAATAGACCAAAAGAAACAAAACCATTTTTTTATCATGCAAATAAGTAATAGGCCAAAAGAAACAAAGTCATCACAACTTAATAACCAAAAGCCCATATATAGAATACAATACCACAAAACCAAAACAACATCAAACACCTTTCAATTTTTATACAAGAAAGTTAAAACATTTCATATGATATATTGAACCATAATTAAGTATACACTCGCCAATATACAGAAAAAATACACGATTAACAATTAGATTATTAGCCCGTGCGTAGCACGGGTTCTGCATGTCTCGTTTTATTTAAAGTTGAGTTAATTTGAGTTATAGATGAGTTATTGTACTATGTGTTTTTTGTTGAGTTAAGTACCTTATGCTCCAATGTAGGATGTTCGTTAAGTTAGTGTTTTTGTCCAAAAAAGAAGAAGAAGCCAAAATATGATCACAATACTTTTTGCATTTTTGCGTTATGAATATCACATTGCAAATAATGCAATGACGTCACTTTATAGAATATTATTTTTTGTAGGTAAAGGGAATTACCCCCGTAGAATAACTTTATAGGATATTAATCATCAACTATGTAACAAATTGGACATGTTCCCACTTAAGGAGCAGTCTAGTTACAAACTTGTAAGGATCATTTTAGCATGCATACCAAGTTATGATCATTTCAATTATAAATGATCATAATTATCGTCACATTGTTATCGCCGTTTAACCATCAATCATCACATCACAAATCATACCTCTGCCAATAATCAACAATCTTTTTACAGTAACAAAAAACTTCACTTCTTCATTTAAATTTCTTAATCACATAATAAGATAAATAAGTTAAGAAATCAATACAGATCTGGGGTTATCTCCGACAACCATAAGGAAAATGCAATCTTTTGAGGGGTTTATAACCAGGTCTTACAAATATATATTTCTGTTTTCCAACAAGGACAGATTTTGTGGAAGTGGTTTGGCGAACTAGTATCCATAGAACATTCCACATTGGCATTTTTGAAACCTGAAATCATCTGACAAGTTCTCTTGTGTCTTACTTTTAAAGCACTCAAAAGAATGCTCTTCCACCGATGTGGGACAAATTTCACTTCCTTTTCCATTTTTTCCTTATTTCAGTTTTTGCTTCAATTTGAGAGACACTGTCTCAATCACATCAATACCATTTTAGATACTTAGAGAGCTAGGTGTAGCTCGTTGTACCTGCTCGCCGTTCAGATGTGGCAAGGCCAACGGCGAGCCGTTGCTCGTTGCTGCACCGCCCCCTTGCCGTTCTTAGCCGTTGGGAGGTGTTTCGTGGGCACGGCGAAGGGTTTCATCTGACAATTTGTCGGGTTTCTTTCTTTTTCTTTTTCTTTTTTTTTCCGGATCTATAATAAATTTGTGTTTTTTTTGTGTTAACAAAAATTGTGTGTGTAGTGTGTGTGCAGCGTAAGAGGAAGAAGATGGGCTAAGTGATTTGGGTTATAGTAAGGCCTACTTAGACATTTTGTTTAGTTTTTGTATTGTTTTGCATTTTTTAAAATTTCTTTTAACTTTTATTTTTATAAAAAATATTATTTGTATTATTTGAATTTTATAAATTTTTATTTTTAATAAAATGAATTTAATTTATTTAATGAAATAAATAAAAAAAATAAAGCTGTAAGTGGTGGAGCCCAAATGAGTAAATTGATGTTTGTCATTTGGTGAGGAGGGGTTAGTTGTGAAAAGGTGTTAGGGTGATGTGGCACATGTGGGCCCGAATGAGAAGGATGGCTTTGCCATCTACACCTAGCACTCTTATAAATATAACATGTACGTATATAAACTTGTGTCTGAAGTTAGTGAAAAGTCACTTTTCCCCGTAAGTTTCAAATAAATCAACATACCATATATTATTTGGTATGAAGAAATATACTTGGCCAAACCATGAGTGAAAAGTACGGACTTATATCGCGAATAACATATAACACCTGCAGAACTAAGGGTTAGGAAGAGAATACACATAAGTTTCACATACGACAAAACTACTTACCTAACTCAACATGGTACAAATGATTCGCCATTTGATGAAATTATTCTCGCGAAAATTACTGCAGAGGGCTCTGCAGTAATGTGTTGCCTTTTTTGAGGCGGTTTTTTTTTTATTCCCAAAAAGGCCACATATTTCGCTGCAACTTATTCCAGAAATTTAATACCAACACGTGTCAGCATCTCGTAATTTTTAGAAAAAAAAATTATAAAAAAAATGTATTTCACATACCATTTGCAGCGAAATACACTGCAAAGGGTCCCACCACTCACCACACTTCTTTTTTGGGCCCACCCGAATATTAATTTTTTTTTTTTTTTTTTTTTGTATTTCTAGTTTTGTATGCAGCGAAATATGACATTTGGGCCACACCCGAATATTAAAAAAATTAAAATTTTGTATTTCTAGGCTAGGATGCAGCGAGATACCTTTTACTGGGCCCCACGTTAATAAAAAAAAATTATTTATGTATTTCGGTTATACATTGCAGCGAGATATATGGGGTTACGACAAGTGTCACGCAACAATCATTAAAAACAAAAAACGTATCTCGAGTATTGTTTGCAGCGAGATTACATCGGAAACTAGCAAAATAAACGAGAATCCGGTTGATTGACAACACAATTACTCACCGGAGTAAATATCCGTTTCTTTACTTATTTTTCATACGTTAAAAAAAAAATTTGGTAAGCTTTTCTTGAATCTCTCTCGAAAAAAATTTGGTAAACTTGTTTTTTTTGGTGGTTGTTTTTGGTGGAGTATTGTTGTTTTTGTGTTGTTGTCGTGGTAGTGGTGTTGTGGTGTTGGTGCAGCTGCTGTGATTTTGAGTTGTGGCTGGTGTGTTGTGTGGGTGGTGGTCTTGTGTTGTTGTTGGTGGTCTGTTGGTGCTGTGGTAGTGGCTGTGTTGGTGGGTGTGGAGGGTTTGTTTGTTATTCGGTTACTTCAAGAGAAACAGTGGGACAGGTGAAGTAAAGAGGAAGGGGGCGTGAGTTTTGGAGTGAGGATATTAGGGTTTGTACTGTTGTGGTGTTGGTGGTTGTGCTGTGGTGCTGTTAGTGTTGGTGGTTGTGAGGTGTTGTTATTATGGCGCAAAATAATGATGTTCCGGTAAATATCAACATTTGTTCTTTTAAATATTTTTGATTTTGATCCTTATTTGTGTAGTTAATACGTATATGTTTATTATATGTTTTATTAGGATTTTGCCGTTGATCTTACATGTAGAAGTAAGCTAAAGTTGCTTCATGAGATTAAGCGAAATTTTAGAAATACAAATAAGGATGCCATGTTTAGGCGAACGTGTTTTGGATGGTTGTTTGATTTAGCAGAAATGCAAGAAACATGTATCCTTCTACATTATATTAGTTTATGTCAAGAGGAACTTGCCCAGGGAGACACGAATGTCGTTCCCTTGACGTATCATGTAAGAGGGTACGAGTTAAAATTCGGTAGACAGGAGTTTTGCCTCGTAACGGGCTTACGTTTTGGGATTGAATTTAAAGAATTTTTAGAATGTCGTCCTACTCCATTTAGGCGACGTGTCTTTTCATCCGTATATGATGGTTCTAGCATAACTGTTGGAATGGTGCATGATAAGTTTTATAGCGAGGATTTTGATAAACTTAGTGATATTGATGCCGTTCGCTTTAGTTTAGTTGGACTGTTGGTGCTAGTGTTGTTAGGGTGGGAGTTTAACTACAGAGTTGAGAATTGGATATGGAGCTTAGTAGACAATTTGGATGCATGGAACATGTATCCATGGGGTAATGTTGTATGGAGAACGTTGTACGATCAGTTAGCTGGCGCGGTTGATAAACGTCTTGAAGCTTTTTATGTGAAACCGCGACCACCGCCCGATGCTAAGGGTAAAGCAAAAAACCCTAAGTATACGTTGATGGGGTTTCAATGGGCTTTTAAGGTGCGCTTATTGATATTTTTGTTATTTATGTTTATTTATAATGTTAAAGAAATTAATCAATTAACTTTGTTTTTAGACTTGGATATTGGAAACTTATAGAGTCGGGGCTGTTAATTATTTTACTCGTGAAGACCGCTATCCTAGAGCGTGTGCTTGGGGTTTTAAGAGGAGGTTTAAACGCATTGTGCTCGATGAATTTTTGGTGAGTTGTTATTTAAGCATGCCCTTTACTCGTTATATATAATTTATATGAAATGAAATTTATTGTTCGATATTTTATATGTATACCCTAACAATATTGTTTATATATATATATATATATATATATATATATATATATATATATATATATATATATATATATATATATATATATATATATATATATATACTTTATAGGTAACACAACCTATTATTAGGCTTTTCCCCGATGAGCGTGAGTGTAACGAGGATTGGTGGGTTCATAGCTTGGCATACTTCGAGGGTCGTTGTACCCAACCACCGCCATTACCCCCTCCCACGGACCCTTATAGCCGAGATGACGTTCCGGAAGAGTTATATCGAAAACTAACGGAATACGAGGAAAAACATAAGCACTTTGAAGCTCTGAACGATAAAGTAGAACAACACGAGAAGCTGATCCAACAACTATTAGGTTACATGCAGGTATTTTTTTATTTTCTAAATTTGAAGCGTATACATAGATTAAATAATAGTTGTTTATTATTCCACAAGTAGTTGTTTATTATTCCGTTATAAAATTAGATGCAGACCAAGCAAATGGGTGTTAGTGGATTTACAGGGTTTCCGAATACACAGGTATATTTTGTTTTATTATAAAATTTGTTATTGTACTATACTTTATATATTTTGTATGACATTATTTTTTTTGTGTTTCATAACTGAATAAACATTCTAATATTGTATGTAGGGCTTCGGTCAGGCTAGTGAAGCATTTCCGAATACACATGTATATTTTGTTTTATTATAAATTTTGTGTTACATAAAAAAATGATTAAAAGAACTTACTAAACATTATAATATTCTATGTTGTGTTTTGCGCAGGCTAGTTCAGCATGTCATGGTCCGCCGAATAGTTCTTTCTTTCGCGGGATGTCTCATTTGTCGCCACAGGTGGCCTCACAGTTTACTATGCCTTCTGTTACCCCTATGCAACAACAAGGATTTGCACCGTGGTCAGGTATTAATATGCATGAAGCAGGTACATCAGAGGCCCCTGTACGTAGCCGTGTCAACACGGTAAAGTCATTATATACCTTTTTCCAACTTACTTGTATATTTTGAATTATGTCCGAGTAACAAATGTTTAATTCGCTTTCTTTTCATCAGCGGACTTCGCATAACAATGCGACCTCGTACACCCCTATCCCACTACAAGGATTTTCACCGTGGTCGGGCAAGAATATGCAAGAAGATGGTCCACCACGTGGCACTGTACCTAGCCATGTCATCCCGGTAAATTCACACGTTCATAAATATATATCTTTTTTGCAAAATTACTTGTATAATTATAAGCACGTGCCACTATTAAATGATGATTTATTTGTGCCAGGCTGTCATGAATCGAGAGAAGCGGGATGTCCGTCCTGGACCTTGGCATAAGGATCCTTACGGGCCTTTGCCAGATACTACTCCCATGCCTAAGAAACGGGTTGGACGGAGGAAAAATATTGACGATCCTAATGAGAACGAAGTTGTGGTTACACATGCTGCATATACCGGCAACTTTATTACGTTTTATAACGTCGACCCTAATAAGGTAATTGTAACATTACTTGATTAAATTATTTAAAGTGATTAACAAGTTTGTTTTGATATTGATATTGTATTTTATTTTCTGTAATTTAGGTCAGGCGGTTTCCTAATAATTATCCTAACTTAAACACTTTCTTGCTAAAACCCGAATATATTTTTTTGGACTGCCACACAAAGGGTAATCGTATGGAACCAAAGTTTTGGGTAGACCTACTCCCTTTTAACTTTCCTGGTAACCATGATGGTTGGTTGTGTGATGATGTAAGTTTATTACTAAATGTTTACATTTTATTTGTGAAATCTTATTCAAATGATGCCCAATAATATATATATAATTTTTTTTAATTAAAATAGCATATTAATGCGTGGATGGAGCTGCTAATACGAACGAGGAGAGATGGTGATGAATGGACAGTGGCGAAATCTACACTTGGAGCTACGCATGCCGGTAGTAATATCTTCATACTTACCACGGATAGGGCGTTGCAAGGAACCTTGAATGGGCAGACACGTCCGTACCCTTGTTGGTCAACGGTGAATACGGTAAGTATTTTTGTTTAATAACTTTAATAAGTTTAGCATTTAATAAGTTTAGCATTTTATTAGTTTACATTATTTTTTATTTTATTTTGTAGGTGTTTATGCCAATACATTGCGAAGGGAATCACTGGGTCCTTGGTGTGATTAGTCTACTTTGGTCAACCATTTCGGTTTTTGACTCGCTGCATAGTGACGATCGAAAGGATAGGTTGCACCAACACATTGTTTCATGGCCCGAAGTTCTCAACGAATACTTGACTGACCAACGGTATTTTCAGGTTACTAACCGAGCACCCTTTAACTTCGGTTTCACCTACAACGATAGCCAAACTTGGAGTTTTTTGACACCTCAACAACAAAATGGGATGGATTGTGGTGTGATAACATGTTGGCTTATAACACAATTTTGTAAAGGATCTATCCCGATTCCACATATTCCTAATGTTTCAGAGTTTTTTAAAGCTTTTAGATACACGATGGCTCATCATATCTATGCTACCCGATGCGAGGATACGACAAACTGTGGATATGATTAGGTAAACTTTAAGATTGTTTATATTTTGTACGGGTACACTGGGGTTTGTATGTATATTGTGAATATCAAGTTATAGCGTTGGTAATTAATTTTTTGTATAAGAGTTAAGCAAAACCACGGGTTAATTAGACGACAAAATAGTAAAATTTTTATTACATAAAATATCATAACAAAAGTTAAATTACAACATCACTCAAACATTTACTACATACTTATTAATTAAAAAACGGTATCTTTCTGGAAGACCCCCTCCATGTTTTTCAAAGTGATGTTAAGGTAATGGTTATGTGGTTTTGGTGTAAACACTGACACATTCTTTAGTATCAAAACAGCACCGACGTCGATAAGCTTTGCATAACCCTTTTCCTCAGCAAGGACTTTGTGATGGATTGTACCAGACATTGTTCCCGATGGATCCTTGAGTGTGACTGTTAAATCACCTAGAATATTTGGTGAACAACTCTTGACAACAGCAACAACAAGTTCAACCTTCCCTTTTTTAATAAATTTCTCAATATCACCTAGACATCCCTCTACCTCGATCCCAAAAGCATCACAGTATGCAAGGGCGCTTAGCCATGGGCCACGTGTAAAATGATCATCTTTAGACGCATCCTCCATTATTTTTCTGACATATTCTTGTGTTGGCATTACAGATGAAGGGCCAACGTCTGTAATGTCTCTCGATTTTCGGAGCCTCGCCGCCTGAAGAATACCGGCTGGACCGGGTATTATCCGTGTTTCACCAATAGTAGCTTGGGTTTCTACGTGTTCATAAATGTACAAATGTGCAATAGAATTAGGGGATTCATAAGCACACGTAACAAATATACAAACATCATCGTCGTTGTTAAGCGCCACCATAGTATCCGATGGACTTAGCTTACATAACAAACTGAGTTGTATATTAGGATTCAACTCGAATTTGTTAACCAACATTTCAACCAACAATGAGTATGTCATGTCGGTGTACATAATCACACCACTCTCAACATCATTGAAATGTAGCATACATTTGAATTTCTTGAAAGAATCAGCCATTAGTATTTTTGTTGGAATTATGTTTGTTGCTATTTAATATATTGTGGTTAGTGTTTTTTTAGCCGATGGATGTGTGGATGACACACACATACACATATATATATATATATACACATCAATGTTAGTAACACAATACAATGTGTAACTCACATACTTTTTAACACGATATATGACAACTTTTTATGAATGTGACGAGTCACTGACAATATATATCTCACATACTTATTTACACGAAATATGACAACTTTATTCATGAATGTGACATGCATGACATGACATGTGACATGCATGACATGACATGACTGTGACGCATCACTGACAATGTGTATCTCACATATTTTTTTACACGAATTATGAAAACTTTATAAACATGAGTGCGATGATTCAATGATAATATATATCTCACATATTCTTGAACACGAAATATGACAACTTTTTTATTAGTTCAAAGACCGGGCTTGGGGGTTGGTCTCAGTGGTCAATGAAAATGTCGAGGGGAAGTATATTTGGCTAAATGAAAAATACACTTAGCAATATTATGTTTAATTTCCATATGTTTTAGTTTTATTCTGGCATTCGTTTTCTGTAACATACGTGTATTTTTTTTGGAAGATATTTATAATGAAGCGGAATGAAATGAAGGTAAGTTTTATATTTGAAAGTAAGTTTTATATTTTGTATTGTCCTAAGTGTTATGTTATAATAAATGAAAGTACTTTGTAACATCTAACACGAAGAAATCACATTAAAGATTAAAGATTAAAGATTAAACGATAACATTAAAGATTAAATCCTACAAGTAGCTCTCTATGCTCAAAATTAGATAGAACTAGTGATTCTTTGTTGGCTCCAATGAAGAATGAACCAGAATCTCCTTCCACACCTACATTTTGAAATGATTCAGCATTAGGCACGAATACTTGTAGTGATCGACGAAGTTGTTGGCTTATATTTGCTTCAACTATTGGTTCCCCGTCGTTAGTAAAACCCAACAATTTTAGTACGTGGTCAACTGGGAATGGAATGTTGAATAACATTTGAAATGAGGTTACAAAACCACCAACAACTTCTAACACCCATGCAACCAGAAATCGGATGTCCTCTAGGTAGTAACTAGACGAAACTACGAGGGAGTTTCCCAGCTGGGAAATTTTAAATGGGAATGGGATCAAAACCCTTAACTCTTCAGGAAGATTGACAACTAGAAATCGGTGAGTAATCAAATCAAACGAAACAAGCATGTATATTTTGTATACCATACCATCATCGTTGACGAATCTTTCAGAAGCAGGCCAGTAAATTTTACCCCCACACATGCTTGCCCTGACCTTTTTAGGCGGATGGTTTGACGGGGTAAACAGAAATTAACAAGAACGTTCCAACGACCCGAGCTCAATGTGAACACCGAAACGTACCATGGTCCTTCACCATAGTAAGGGTAATTAATCTTTAAAATGGTAGGGTCTAAAGTGTCAGGACGGACACCAAAACCAAAAACCAATTTTGGTGAATCAGGAGGTTGATCCATGTAACTAGGAACTAAAACACCAACAGATCGTTTTATGGATGGGTTCCATAAAACAACCATAATATTATCCAAATACGAAAAACACCAGGCACCTTCAGAAGTAGCAATTGGCTTAACAGTGTTGAGCATCAAATCTGTAATTAAGGGTGTTAACCCAAAATTTTCATCGACGTAAAACATAAAGCCTATATTATCTAGCTTGTATGTTAAAATAAAGCTGTTCGTAGAAACTTCATGAGAACCGTAATGACGGATAAAGTTGTTACAGTCAATTGCCGCTTTCCAACTTTTTGAGACACTACGAAACTGCATTAAAGACTTAACAGGAAGTCGATTCATGATATTGACTTGAATATCAAAGGGTATGTAGTCTGACATTGTTACACCTTTTAACGGATTAATTTGGGGATGCTTACAAGTATTTGTTTTTGTAGTTGAAAGTGTAAAGTTATGGTATCAACATTCAACTTAAATATATTGTTTGTATGATGGAATAAGTACGTTATTCGGTTAAAAGTTTACACGAAATATGACATGATGTATGACATTTAGTCAGGTGTGACCACTGATGAATTTTTTTTTATCACATAAAACTGTACACGAAATCGTACACATAGTTTGGCATTTAGCATACACTTTAAGCACATTATACGGACATGGATGTGACAATTCAATGACAATTCGTATTTCACATGTTTTGTTACACGAAATATTACAACTTTAAGCACAGTATACGGACATGGATGTGACAATTCAATGACAATTCGTATTTCACATGTTTTGTTACATGAAATATGACAACTTTAAGCACAGCATACGGACATGGATGTGACAATTCAATGACAATGTGTATCTCACATGTTTTGTTACACGAAATATGACAACTTTCAGAGTTCCTTACTACATTTTCAATCTATAAATATAGACTTAGTTTATTATTTCATATACAACTTGACTATTATCAAAGCCTTTCAGTATTTTAAATTTGTCATTCAGTCCAATAAAGTCTGATATGTCTTGTTCGGTTCCACATAACCTTAATGAAATCACGGCTTTAGTTGATCAACTAATTGCGGAGGATAGAGCTCGTCAACAAGCATTGTATCAATTAGCCATGCAATTTGAAAAGGCATTTGAAGCTAAAGATGTTTTGAGACAAGCATACCAGAAATACCAAGACCTCCCTCCTGCAAACCGTGCTCAAATAGAGACTTTTTTGTCCGTGGAGTCAACCAAAGATTATGAGATGTATAATTCTATGTTTAGAAAAGCCGGGAAAATAGAAAAACAAGTCGAGGGGAAGTATATTTGGCTAAATGAGAAATACACTTAGCATTATTATGTTTATTTTCCGTATGTTTTAGTTTTATTCTGCTTTTCTTTTTTTGTTAACATACGTGTTTTTTTTATAAATGTATTCCAAATAAAAAAAAAAACATGTATGTTAACCATTTTCCGAGTTGTAATTTTAAAGTTTCTATTATGATTATATATTGTGTATTTCCCTAAGTTGAGAGCTAGGAATCGGTGAGTAATCAAATCAAACGAAACAAGCATGTATATTTTGTATAAGGGAGGTAGTACGTTAATCGATTAAAAGTATACACGAAATATGACATCTTTTGTAATCACATAAAAATGTACACGAGCTATGATAAATAGTATGACAATTACCAAACAGTGATATGACAACACTTATTTTTTCACATAATAAATTACAAGAAATGTGACAACTATGAAACATTTTTTTTTATTGTTCAATTGATAGTAAATTATTTTCTAGTATGAAGATTGAAAGTAGAAGACACACTTTTATTTTATAAATATAAGCGCGATACATAAAATAAATTGACGAAGAACACCAGACTCCTTCAGAAGTAGCAATTGGCTTAACCGTGTTGAGCATCAAATCTTTAATTAAGGGTGTTAACCCAAAATTTTCATCGACGTAAAACATAAAGCCTATATTAATTTGTAGTATGAAGATCCAAAGTAGAAGAGAACCTTTTATTTATTAAATATAAACGCGATACATAAAATAAACACACGAAGATTAAAACATGTAAAATTAATCCAAATAGTAGCACACCACCAAGTTATGCTAATGTTATAACTATTTATAGAAACGAGGTTTCCATATCGATTTTTGACGTTCATGTGCTTTAGCTTCCTCATTCTCAAAGTGTTCTTGTTCCGCCCATTCAACCATTTGATCAAATGTGTAATCTGTTTGTGATATAATCTTTTTTTCATCTTCGTTGTCACTTGTGTATGGTGTTATAACATGATCCATCATTGCTGCCAAGGTAGCATTTGGGCATATATATCTTGATATAATAAAATCCACACCAACATGGTCAACGTAAATTTCCAACCGGCCTTGTGATGCTGAAATATCAAACATCACATGCATATCATAGTTGTTTCTTAGTTTCACGATTACTGAATACCCGGTGTCTGGTACTGTGTAATAAATAGCATGAATCTTCCTATCAACAATGTTACACAAGTATTGCTTCAACTCTTCCATCTTCATTCTTGGAATAGTGATTTTCATCTTCCAACCGTTTACATAATTGGGGTTTCCGCCATTGCAAACCAATTGACCATTATTGTGGACAACGAAATTAAAATTGGTTTGGGTATATGGGGTAGTAGGTTTGCTTGTTTTCATCCGGCCAACTTTAAACCGGATACGCTCTTCACGTTTGTTTTTTCTCTGAACCATTTGATGCAGGTACGCGACACGCTCTTCACGCTTTAATTTTGTTTCTTCTGATATGACACAACCAAATGATTCTTCCAAAGAACCATCATCTGGAATCAAAATTGTGCTTATATCAACAGGATGCTCAGAAACAAAAATTTGAAGCTCCCCAACAACTTTTGCAATGTCAAACATAACATCAAGATCATAATCATTTTTAATTTCCTTCATACCCACTAAGTTGTTGTTTTGTGGCAATGCGTAATATACGCTGTGTACCCTTATTGGTAATTCGCTCTTGAGAAAGGTAACCATATCTTGAAAATCAATTTGTGGAACATTAATTTTCGTGCATGATCCATCTTGATATGTTATTGGGTTGAATATAAACTGTCCGTTGTAGTTTACATTCAATTCGAAAGTATGGTTATTAGATGTTGACATTTGGTTATAGAAAGAAGGAAATATTTAGTTTTATTCAATGAAACCACAAAGTGGTATTTATAGAAAAACGGTAATGATAATACAACATTACAAGCTGAACAGACCCGTACTTCCTATCTAGTCAAACAACTTTTTTGAACACGAAGGTTTATCTTGAGTATTCTTCTTGGTACCCACATGATTGCATTGAGCGGCCACAACGAGTGGGGATAACTCCACACGTGATACATACACATGTAGTTTGTTTTGATTAACTTGGGTATAGGCTAATTAAGTTTCGCGGTCGTCAATAACATCAGCCAAACATACGAGACCTGAATCAAGACAACAATTAGGTTTCTTTATATAAAAAAAGGTTGCGGACCTTTCATCGTAACCTAAAGAATCCGTTAATATTTTTTTCAATTGCTCTGCCGAAAAGGTTTCAATCTCAACTGGATCTACACAAGCAATTAAACCACCTACAAATTTTCTTCCAGGTGGGGAAGTGAACATTCCGTAATGGTGAAGTAGGACTTTGAATGTCATTTTAATAGCTATAGTAAGAATTTTAAAAAAAAATTCATAAGGTTTTCATGTAATTGAAGTGCAACAATATGGTTTATATACCCATAAAGTCACATAAAATTATACACGAAATATGACAATTATTAAAGTAAAGTGGTCAGTGATGTGACAGGTGATGCGACGAGTGAGGGGAAATTTCTGGATCACATAAAATTATACACGAAATATGACAATTATTAAAGTAAAGTGGTCAGTGATGTGACAGGTGATGCGACGAGTGAGGGGAAATTTCTGGATCACATAAAATTCTACACGAAATATGACAATTATTAAAGTAAAGTGGCCAGTGATGTGACAGCTGATGCGATGAGTGAGGGGAAATTTCTGGATCACATAAAATTCTACACGAAATATGACAATTATTAAAGTATAGTGTCCAATGATGTGACAGCTGATGCGACGAGTGAGGGAATTTCTTGATCACATAAAATTCTACACGAAATATGACAATTATTAAAGTATAGTGTCCAGTGATGTGACAGCTGATGCGACGAGTGAGGGAAATTTCTGGATCACATAAAATTCTACACGAAATATGACAATTAATAAAGTAAAGTGACTAGTGATGTGACAGCTGATGTGACAAGTGAAGGGAAATTTCTGGATCACATAAAATTCTACACGAAATATCACTACTACAAAAAATCTCATAGAGACCGGTTAGAATGGCTTATAAAGAGTGGTTTAGGAACCACTCTAGGCGGGGGGGTATTTCTATAACCAAAACATATAGAAACCGGTTCCACAACCAGTTTCTAATATGAGCATCGAAACCTGTTTGCTAGTAAGAACCGGTGTCTAAAACCGGTGTCTACATGCCTCTATTATAGAGTAAAGAAACCAGTTTTTATATAAGAACCGGTCTTGGTGAGAATTTCGTTTAAAAAAAAAATGATTTTTATTTTTTGCAAAAAAAATATAAAATTTTCATAATTCCATAATATACAACTAAAGTAAAGTGCATAAATCTTGATACATGACACGTCTCAACTTGACTCAAACTTGTTTAACTAATTAAGCTATAGTAGCAGCAAGCTCGCCCTTCAAGGCTCCAACAACAGCTTCATCAACGATTGCAACTCCTTCCTGCACAAATGTTTAAATATGACATGCTGATGACGCAGAATCCAAAAAAAAGCACAAAACTCGAAAGTTATTCACAAACCTGAGCTTCCGTGATAATAGCACCGAGATGAAGCTCAATGGTCTCGGTGTGGTTCAATGTAGTCGGCCAAGAAACCTGGGCAGAAAAATCATTTGGACTTGCTCATGACAATATAATAGATAAAATATTCATTAAGTAGTAGATTTTATAAGGTTTTAAGCTTTACCTTGAGGATATCAGATTTGAGGGTGTCATATACTAACTGTGAACCTTGAAGCACCATACATTTGGGAATAGCTTAAGAAGTTCTTCACGACTACGTTTCTGCAAGGGTATGAGGGTATGACATTAATGAATAGATTTTTAAGGTCAAACTCTAATAAAATGATGAAGTGTAAATAAGACACATTTTCACTTTTAAGGTCACATGTAAGCAAAATAAACTATATACCTCGTCTCATGAAAACTGCAATACTTCGCATTTTGGGATACTAATGATAAGTACAACATTTCCTTTTCTCAGATAGGTTCCAACTTACAAATCACCTTTTTTTCCTCAAACTAACTATTTAATACTGTATTATGCTATCCTTAAACTATATGTTTAATCGAAATTTCCCTTACCTTGATGCCAATACATCCATTCACGTCAAGCATTGTAATTGTGTTTGAGCAGGATTTCGAGAGGGCTTCTAAGCACTTATCAGTTACCCCAACAATTCCAAACAAGCTGCATATATTTCAACTATCAATAGCAGAAACCATGACAAGTAGCAAAATAATTTCCGAAAACAGTTTTTATAAAAATATCTACGGGCTCAAATATAGTATCCAGATGAAAGCTTTAACATAATTATAGATTGCAAGATACACGGGTTGAGGGAACACACTTTTGGGGTAAAACGAGGGCAGTTCAGATTGGGTTGGCCCGCAAACACTTTTTGTACATTAACTTTTTTTTTTAATTATTATTAAAAGTTAAAACCATCATTAACAGTAAAACGGTATCATTATTATAATGAAAACTAAACTTTAAATAAAAACAACTCCTGTAAAGAGTTTACGAGGTTGTAAGCACTAGCGAAAGACTTTTTGGGAGATTTCAACCTAATTATCTTTTCATTTCATCAGACCCATTCCCCAACAAACTACAGTAAATATTTCTATTAGACTCATTTGAGATAAAAGACAACAAAACTGATCCAATCATAAGTAACTAGCATGGCTATTAGTGTAAACCTTTATGGCTTTACCTAAGATATTCAAGAGATGTGCAGCCTTCGGCAATGGCTATGACGCCCGCATCGGTGACCCGCACACACCTTTAAGAAAGATTTAATAGAACATTAGAACCATATATATATATATATATATATATATATATATATATATATATATATATATATATATATATATATATATATATATATATATATATATATATATATATATATATATTGTGTTATTATGGAGAACAAAAGATTACCATGTCAAATTGAGAGTGCGTATATTTTTGCATTTGGCAATACAGAAAAGCCCTTCATCAGATAGATTCTTTTATTAAAGAGTGGAAGCTTAGATTCATTATCCATAGAATCACACAAAACTATTTAAGTCGGTGGTGTACCAAATATCTAAGAACTCGAGATGGGCCAAAAGAGATAGTATTTTCTTATAAGCTTCATCTGTAAAGCTAAACAAAATAAAAATAGAAGTCTTTATCAATCATATTGTCCAACAAGACATGGTTGAGTCAACATTTCACTTTGGTCAAGACACAGGGTACCTTGAAAGTGCATATAGATTTAGACTTTTGAGACCAGAGCATTTGACCATTACATGCTGCAAACCCCCGTCCGTTATCTTGATGCACCTGCATAATCCAGGATCCAAAAATCAAAATGTTTCTTTTTCGAAATTGTCAAATTTCGAAATTTTGAGTTTTGGTGTTATATTTGTCTTTAGATATTGTGTACGTGCAGAAACTCTAAGAATAACATACCGAGTGATATCTAGTGACTCCAGATGTCGATAATTATCAGCCACCATTTGCAAACCTTTATCTGATATACCGTGTTAACCACGAATGATTTTATCAGAAAAATAGTAATACAAGGAGTATGAGTAGACTTAATAATAATAATATACCTTACAACCACTTAGGTTCAAATCAACAATATGCTTGCAGTTCTTCACCAGATGTGATATACCAGCATCTGTAACCCTGAAGAAAAGTATAGTATCAAAATGTGCATAACATTAGATATGATAAGAAAAATGACATTATGTGGAAGTTTAAGTACCTTACATTCCAATAAATGGAGATTTTTCTCAAAGACGGAGAGGTTGCAGTTATAGCCTCGATTCCATTGTCAGATACTTTTTGGCACACGTTGAGATTTAAATGCTCCAAATATTGATGAGAATCTGAAAACTGAAGGTGGAAACGAATCTTTATTTACAAATAATAATGGCACAGAGTATGTTCTTCATGATCGTAAACTTGTACCAAACTCAAAGAGAAACATAATTTTTCTTTAAAACCTGGGGAAACAAGTGGATATGGCACAGAAGGTGATTAAGCAATCCATGGTTATTATGCAAGGAACAAGGAGGCAATATGGTTACTCTCTGAAAGAAAAACCTATCAAAATTATACCTTTCTGTTGTCCTTGATATAAGATCTTCTTCTGTGGTTAGCCTATTTATCATGCCACACCAACAGCAGCGCCGCAAGAAGGAATAGGACATCTTAATGTCATGATCCTGTTTATAGGAAATCGCATTTGCACATAGTATTAAGTGATAAACCGACCAATAATCTTGTGGAAAAAGTTGAAATCAACAACCCATATTGACAAAATACATCAATCCATATCATATAAAGCTGAACCAAAACCCAAATCCAGAAATCAACACGACTAAACATAATTCTGAATCCAAAGGTACACCAAAATTCAACACGACTAAACATCAAATAAATATCAACCGCGCCACAATGTAAACCATGCACCAATGACAGCGTCCAGTTCTGTATTCTCTAACCTCCGCTCTTCACCCCAAGGTATCTATACGTAATTCAATCAAAATAAAGATAATTACCTCACAAACGAGATGTACTTTCAGTTTAACAAACATCATGCAAAGCTATTTAAAATTACTTACTGTGTTCGGGAAATTGTCATTTTGATATTTCAGCACAAAATCTTGCAGCCACTTCATTACGTAATACCCACACTCCCACGTGCCCGGTTGTCGATTTACAATAGGGAGCTCCCACTTCAAGCTACTACCAAGAACACTAAATAGAAAATAAGCAATATAGATCGTTTAACGCTTTTCTATACTCAGCTTTTCTTTTTTCATCCTGTACATACAATGGTATTAATATGATCTCATTATACCCGAGAATTGAAAGGTCTAGTCGAGTTTAAAAACAAGTATGCCCTTTAGTATTAGATAAGACTTTCTACTTTCTTTAGGAAGCAAAAGGAAAATGCAAATTGTAAGATATTGTTATATTTCAATACATATAGTAGCTATAATGTTTTAAAATTTACCCGCTCCTTAGCTGTAAGTTGTTCTGCAATCTTAGTTGTCGCCATTTTGTGGTTGGTCTTTTCTTCCGAGGCTTTTTTCTTGTTCGTAGGTTCTTGAGCAGTCTCTATTCCCTTTCTTTTCTCTGTAGCAGCAGGTACTTTTTGGTGTTGAGGCAACACACTCTTGGTTGGCTCTCTTGATACTGGGGTTTTCGTCAATCCCTGCAAAGTCATGTTTATGTATGTTAATAAAGCTTACTACAAAGACACAATGAGAGAGATTCCATAAATTTAATACCTTAAAACGAGCAATAGCACTAATTGGCCATTGAATAAAGCCCTTTACTGCGTTCAACAAAGTAGGGAATTCATCATCCGGCACGGGAAGCTGCATAGTCTTATAAAAGTCAACAACTTTGATAACTGACACCTTCATATGCCCCTGTAGTAATTTCTTTCCGTGTATAAGACCGTCTCTAATTGGAAATACTGTCGCAGTAGCACATGTGACCTTCTCCTGAGTGGAAACAGAACTAGGGACGTACAAACAGCAGTAGGTTTCCTCCTAGATAAAATGTAGCAAGCATTGAATTAATCACGTGTATGTAACTATGTAAGTATGCACAATATTTATTAATACAAGCAAGACTAATATTCCATATAAGACCAACAATTTAGGATTACCAAATCGATTCCAAATGTGTCATCTGATATCTTAACTTACATTATGCAATATACACATTTGTAGAAAACAAAAACCAAAAAAACTTTTACCTTTATGCAACTTAAATTAATGATGTTTTTGGTCGAGGCGACACTTTGTCGCGGGAACTCAACCTCATCTTGCCTGGCAGAAAGCCCCTTATTTGATTCTGATTGTATTTCCCTCCTAATTTCCCCCCTCATTTGCTCCCAAAACTCGGGTGACTTAAATACTTCTTTCACTTTTTGCAACACTAGATTCTCTATTTCTTCCTTATGTTGATAGGTCCTCTTTTTTCTTATATAGCCTTCTATTCCTTTTTTATATCCAACGTTAGTCCCTACCCCCCTAGTGCGACCACCGTGCTCTGGTCCCATCACCAATATTAACGGATCTACTCCTGCTTTAGATTCAATAGTCCCTTCAGATAGTTGTTGGCTTGCTTTAGTCTGTTATATATGATTAAATATCAGGACAACATATTCAAAAACAAAATTTTTTATATAGTTATCAGTAAATTGGAAAAAAATAAAAAATGATAAAAATAAAAATAAATAAAATAAAAATTACCAAGTCCTTTGAAAGATCAACTAACTCAGGAACCAACGTCGTATTCCCGTCTTTGTCACGGGGAGCCCTAGCCAAACAATAATTACTACCACGAATGTCTGGTACTTTGTGAAGGTCTGTTGCTTTATCTGGGTCATTTCTTTCCTTTTCCCACTTTTCTTCAAAACCTCGATACCCTTTTGGTCCTAAGCGAGGCCGATCTATTTCATATTGTTTACCACGTTCACTCGCTTCCTCACGCAGTTTCTTCACATAGGAGTAACGACGAATTATAAACATGGAAAAATAATAATGTATCATAGTAATACAAAAGTAAATGAAACCTACAATTTTGTCAGGTGTGTTTTCTTTCCGGCAGAATTCTTCATACACATGAGGCTCTATGTACGTCCAGTTGTCCATAGGAGATTTGTTATTGAGCATGTATTTACCTCGTAGTTCTGTCTTCCATGCCTTCCACTTAGTGCCACATGATAATAGTGTAGGGCCTTTGACATCATTATTCTCAAGTCTAAAATGTGTCTGAATGATATAGAAATAAACATAATTGATTGTTAATACATGTACTAGTTAGAGTATATTGTAACTAACGATTTTAGATATTATACCTTGATATCCAACCATAAAAAGTCTTTCTCTTTTTCTGTCACATGCTTCCAGTCCTCTATGTTCATGGAAATTAACCTTCGGGTACGAGTTCCGATGTACTTTCCATATAAGTTTTGCCACTTACCTATAGCTTGGCCTAACCGATTGAACTCAACAACTTCACCTGGTGGAAGATCTTGAATCTTATTGATTCCTCTTGTTTTTCGTGGAATTGTGGGCGGGTCCTAAAAAACATGTAAACAATTGTAAGACAGTAGAAATAAGAACATGAAGCAAGAGATCACTGAGCAAAGTATGTTTACATAATTATCAACTTATATAGTGTACAACAATAAGACCGTAGAAATAAGAACATTCAACAATAGTGTATGATGAACTTAGCTGCTAAAATCATTGAATAATCTTGCATAGAGGTGGCAATTTCAACACATTTATTGATTAATGGGTCAATTTGGGTGTTCAAATGGGTCAAACAAAAGAAGTTAGTTACGGCAACCCAAAAGAACTAAACCATTGGGCATAAGTTTTTTAATAGGAAGGCTGATGAACGATTCCTGTAGGTTTAGCATGTAATGAGCTTTTCTTGATAAATCCTTTCATATGAAAGTCTGATATCATGAGACCAAGTTAAGCCAAGGAAACCCTTTTTTTTTCAACGGCTAATATATAATTATAGTAGATACTAATTGATACTTATATATACAACAGCAGCAATTTTATGCTTTCTTATCAAATATATGGTTATTCAATTATAAGCACAGCTCAATGCACCATTGTTTCTTACATATGAATATTTTCTATCTGTGCCCTGTGGTTGAGTGTTCGAACTTGGTCAGCGGATAAGGTTACTGCTTCTTTATTAGAGGCTATAGGTCCCGGATAGAGTGTAAAATGCAAGGGAATATGGAGCCTATCTAGGTATGATTGAGTAATAGACCATATCTAGCATAAAATTCTTATGCCCTTGATGTAAGGAGTTAGGTACTGTCATAATAAGCAAATCCAAACGCCATTTGTGTACAGAAAATAAGCAGACAAGCGCACCCTTTCGGTGCAGAAAATAACCAGAAAAACAAACCCCATTTGGGGCTGTTTTGCAGCCAACAAACGCACCCTAGTTGGGGCTGCATTTCAACAAACAAACACCCTTTTGGGTGGGCTGTGACACGACGAATCATTTACCCCCTGGTGGGGCTGGTTTTGGACAGAAATAAGCAAACAAAACACACCCTTTGGGCTGAAATCAGCAGGTCCAAATGAACCATTTGTGCAGAAAAATCAACAAACAAAACGCACTCTTTAGGGGCTGAAATAAGCAGATATAAACGCCCATGTTGGGCGGAAAATATGCAGAACCAACACCCCCTTTGGGTGGTATTTCCAGCCAAAAACCAAATAAAACCAAGTGCACCCTCGCTGGGCTGCTTTGGTGGACCGAGCAAAACAATACACAACTACCACCCTTGTGGTGTTGTGGTTGAACGAGGCAAGACCAAGACAAACGAGACCGAGCCGTGTTCACACGGGTCTCGACTCGAACCCACGTGGGTTACTATACATGACAGGAAACCAAAATATTATTTAACCAAGTATCCAAATAAGACATATGTTATAAAAGTAATCTAACAAGCATGACCACACATAAGTTATACGTATTCATCACCAAATAAGCTAGAAATTATAAGCTGTAAACATAAGTTCTCTCAGCTATTTTGATAAACCTAAATCCAACCCTAATCCAACACATATTAACCTTAAATAAGTAACAATTGTGTATCAAAGTTAAATTAAGAAGAAGGAAAATACCATTTGATGTGCTTAAACTCAGATGAATGGCCCAAATTGAGCTTGGTCGTGATGGCAGAGGTGGGTGTTGGTTTCGGATAAGATGTGATAAAAAAGATTGCGGTTAATATCTTGTCAAATGATGCAAACAACATCATGTATATTAAGAGCGTGGTGGTTAGGGCTAGATTGGCGGGAAATCAATTGAGAGTGAAGCTATGAAGGTGGAGGATCGTGGTGTTGTGGTAGCGGTAAAAATTGGGGGGAAAGTTTGGGGAAGAAGTTCTGGATCGTGGGTTTGTATAGTGATGATTTTTTTTATTTTTTTTTAATTTATATATATGTAGAAGATGAAATTATTTAGTGAGTTATTTAGTTGGAGAAAAGAAATTATAGCATATAATATATGCTATTTATTTAATTTATTCGGCTATGTCTTTGGTTTGTAGCGCCTGCAAAAATGCAAAAATATAATGTATAAAAACACATTAGTTGTTGAGTATAAAATAAGTATATTAGCTTAAATTTAGTTATAACTTGAGTAAATTGTTTTATTAGTTGTTGATAGGGGTGAGCAAACGGACCGACTAACAAAACCGACCGGACCGGACCGACCACATTCGGTCCGGTCCTCGGTCTAGGTTTTTTGGTTAATTCGGTCGTCGGTCCGGTCCAGACCGACAAAAAAAACAAAAAAACTTGCCAAATCTTGCCTATTTGGACCGGACTGACCAAGACCGGACCGGACCGACCACATTCGGTCTCGGTCTCAGTGCCGATTTTAACCTTAATTCGGTCTTCGGTCTTGTCGGTCCGGTCCGGTCCGAGACTGATGCTCACCCTTAGTTGTTGACTATAAATTTAGTTATAACTTGAGTAAATTATTTTATTACCTGACTCGTCATTCTTCGTGTCCTTCTTGATGATCCGATCTTAAATAAACAGTATCATCAAGAATTTCATCTAAAGACTGAATGCCACTAGAAAATGGAGGTAGCTCGTCAAATTGATTATAGTCGTCCTCGTCCACAACATCATCAACACCAACTATATGTCGTTTACCATGCATGACAATGTGCCATCTCTTGTCTTTTAAGTCCTCGACAAAAAATACTTGGGTGGCTTGGTTTGCTAGAATGAATGGGTCAGATTTGTAGCTGTCTGTGGAAAGATTGACACACGTGAAACCATCCCTATCAACTTTAACACCTCCCCTGTCATTGACCCATTTACACTTGAATAGAGGTATAACAAACAAATTGTAATCCAATTCCCATATTTCTTCAATGACACCATAATACGAATTTTTTGAGCTTGTCATCCTCGATGAATCTGTCATTGTTGCTACAAGTGTCACTCCACTATTTTGCAATGTACTTTTATCATCTTGTTGTTTGGTGTAGAACGTGTATCCGTTAATGTCGTAGCCTTGATATTGAAGAACACGACGTGGCCGGTACCCCAATTGTGCCACTTCTGGATCAAGATTTGGAAACATACGACTAACTTTATCTGCAAACCATTGTGAAAATGTTCTCGTATGCTCAGCTTCCAACCAAAGCTGACCTCGATGGCTGTTATTTTGTTTTAAATATGACATGTGCTCGTGTATGTATGGGTCAACACATGTCATATTTTGCAATACGGTAAAATGCGCTTTCTCTAAATCATTGTTGTTCGGTGTGACATCTTTGCGCCCAATTGTCCCTTTCCCATCAAGTCTACCCGCGTGTCGAGATAGCGGAATGCCAATATTTGGGACACCTTCCATATAGTTTGTACAGAACTGAACTACTTCTTCGGAAGCATACCCTTCAATAATACTACCTTCTGGTCGAGATCGGTTCCTTACATACCCTTTTAAGAAACCCATATACCTCTCGAATGGATACATGTATCGCAAGAATACAGGACCGCAAGCCTTTATTTCTCCGACAATATGAGATACAAGGTGAACCATGACATCAAAAAATGAAGGTGGAAAGTACATCTCGAGTTCACAAAGAGTAAGAATAATGTCACTCTGCCATTCATCCAACTTTTCCGGATCAATAACTTTGGAATGAATCATGTTAAAAAAGAGACAAAGCTTTGTGACTGTGTGTCGTACTCGAGGTGGCAATACTCCACGAATAGCGACTGGAATCATCTGCGTCATTAAAATGTGACAATCATGGGACTTCATACCAAGCAACTTCAAGTCTTTCATCGAAACCAACTTCTTAATGTTAGCAGAATAGCCAGATGGGACCTTAACACCGTGTAAGAATTCACAAAACATGGTTTTCTCAGCCTTCGACATGGTATAACAAGCCGCCGGCAAATACATTTTCTTACTATTCGTCTCTTGTGGTGCGAGCTCGTCTCTAATTCCCATTTCGACCATGTCTTTTCGAGCTTTAACTCCGTCTTTAGTTTTTCCTGGAATGTTTAATAATAAGCCTAACAAGCTTTCACAAACATTTTTCTCGATATGCATAACATCAAGACAATGTCGGACTTGCAAATGTTTCCAGTATTTCAAATCCCAAAATATTGACTTTTTTTTCCAAATATTTTTTTGAGGGGCCTTAACTTTTTTTCCAAAAACAATATTTAAATCCGCAACTTGGGAAAGTAAATCGTATCCGTTCAATGGCTCCGCCATCACTCTTTCCTCTATAGTACCGTCAAACAAATTATTTTTTTGACGGTAAGGGTGATCTTCTTCAAGCAATCTTCGATGTCCCATATATATTGTTTTCCTACAATTAGTCAACCATTGAGAGTGGGTGTCCTTTTCACAAACTGGACATGCCTTCTCCCCTTTCGTACCATAACCTGACAAGTTACCGTATGCTGGAAAATCACTTATAGTACAATAAATCATGGCAAACAATCTGAAACTCTCTTTCTTGTACGCATCATAAACTTCAACGCCCAAATCCCACAAATCTTTCATGTCATCTATTAACGGATCCAAATACACATCAATATCGTTCCCAGGTTGTTTCGGACCTTGAATTAATAATGACATCGTGATGTATTTCCGTTTCATGCACAACCATGGTGGGAGATTATATATGCATAGAAGAACCGGCCAAGTGCTATGACGAGTACTCAGGCTTCTAAACGGATTAATTCCATCTGAACTAAGTCCAAACCGTATATTTCTAATCTCAGATCCAAATTCATCAAACTCTTTATCAATATTTTTCCATTGAGGAGAATCAGCCACATGTCTCATTTTTCCATCCTTTTTGCGCTCTTCAGCATGCCAACGCAACAATTTGGCATCCTTGGGGTTTGAATATAACTTTCTCAATCTAGGTATGATAGGAAGATACCATAACAATTTAGCAGGGGGGCCATTCTTTGTCACGTCGCTATTTAGTTCCGTTAAATTCTTTTCCTTATACCTCGATTCATTACATACAGGACATTCGTGTAGGTCTTTGTACCCTTTTCTGTACAATATACAATCGTTTGGACATGCATGTATTCGCTCCACTTCCAATCCCATGGGACACGTTAGTTTTTTCGCTTGATACGTTGAAACAGGCAACTCATTATCTTCAGGGAACGCTTCGTGTAACAACTTTAATAGGGTGGTGAAGCTTTTGTCGCTCCAACCATTTTTCGCTTTTATGTCCAGTAGTTTCACCACTATAGAAAGTATGGTGAACTTCTTACATCCGCTATACAATGGTTTTTCTGCATCGACAAACAATTATTGTAACTTTTTAATATCCTTTTCAGCAACATCACGTTCCACATCACGTAACATCTCATCTATATTAACATGATGGTCATTGTTAGAATTATCATTCTCATCGTGATCAATGTCTGAAACAAATGTGTGACTCTCAACTTGCGATTCACCGTGAAAAGTCCAAGCAGTATACTCTTTGTCAAACCCTTGTCGTATGAGATGGCGTCTAATAATCTTAGTATCAGCAATGGACACATTATTTCTACACTCTTTACAAGGATAAGAAATTTTTGTTTCTCCTGTCTTTTCTCGATGATCCTCAGCGCATTTAAAAAATTCGGCCAGTCCTTTCATGTATTCAGGGGTAAAACGTCCTATCTTGTGCATCCATGTACTACGATCCATCTGAAATATATAAAGAAAAAAAGTTATATTTGAAGATTAGTTTTGCATATATACTGCTACAAGTGTTATAAATTGTGCCTAGTTGACGACATTGATTCAATCAAAGGTATGGTCAATAGAAAGTACATCTATTAAATTAGTTTAGGTATTTTATTACATGTCTCTACTAGGGATGTTAGTCGGGTTGACCCTGTCGGATTCGGGTCAATTCGAGTTGAGGCAAATACCCGAACTCGACCCTATTTAAGACGCGAGTTAACCAGGTTGACCTAAATTGACCCAAGTAAACCGAGCCGAATAGGGTTAATCGGGTTCAACAAAATAAGCCTAATGTCGACTTTCAAATTGTTTAAACTGTACAGTAAAAAACATGCCTTAGGTTCAAAAAAATAAAATAAAAAACATTCCTGTACAATTTACATAGCAAGTATTTAACCCGCCAAAAACTCCCCATCCTAAAATTGAAGCGCCATTTTTCATTCTAACACTCAAATGAAAATTTTGAATTCCCTCCTGTATTGTTACTTTCTCTCCTCTCCTGATACTCCTATTCAATTTGTTCTATTGAAAGCTCTCCAATTCACAAGTCACAACCCATAGCCTGAATGTACTCGCACTTTCCAAAGGTAATCAAAATTTCGAATTCAAACTTCCAAAATATGTGTTATATCAGTCTCTTATGCTTAATAATTGTGTAATATTTGGCTTTGTTGTTGTTATTTGATGATATGTTTTGACTTTTCTTGTTGAACACAAGGTGTTCGATTAAAATCCCCACTAAGATCGTTAATATTTATTGCCTTTGATAGTGCAAAGGACTCTTAGATTAGGTTCAACTGTTGAGTTTTAGTTGATAAACAAAATAAAGTATAGTTGTTTATGATGCTCATCTATCTGTTATTGGTTAATATGTTGAGGTAGTTTGTTGATTTTTTTTATTTTTTTTAAATTTAGGATAACTGAATGTTGATAGTTTACGCTGTTCTTTGGTGTGTATTGGATGTTAGTTAGTGGCTGATAAATGTAAATACTATTGGTGAATTGTTATTATCGATGCATACTCAATTACTGTAAATTGTCGTGCTTTCGTTGTTTGAGATACTGTATATGTGTTTATAATGTGTGTCACCTCTTAGGGTGAGCAGGATTTACGGATAGGGGTGGGGAGAGGGAGAGGGAAAGGGAGAGGGATGAGTGAGAAGAGCAGGTTGAAAAGTAAGGGGAGTGGGAAAAGAAGGTCTGATGAGGATGCCAAAGTGAAGGAGATATGGGAAACGGTTGCTGGAGGCGATTTGGAGGTATAATTTAGTTGCTAGTTTGATATATGTATGGGTTGACTTTATATAAATTGCAATGTTGCACGGATAAGTTGTACATATTTATAACTAATCTAACAAGGGATTAGTGAATGTGCCAACTGTTGGGTTTTTAAATCTGAACTTACACAACATTGTTCAGTTTTGAATGATTGTTTAGCTAGGTTCTAGGTGTTATGGTTCGTAAGAATATAGTGGACCAAGTAACAAGTTTTTTGCAGGACTAATAAGCTCAAAGATCTATCTTTGTTTATCCAACAAATAACTCAATGTGTAGGCTGTTGTTGTAGTCCTCGGTTAAGTTATGCAGTTTGCAAGCCAAATATAGGAGGTTCCCACTCTTATTCATTTGAGTATATTCCCTTTCTGTGCTTCTTTTCAACATATGAGACAAACCTATGCTTGTTTTTCTATGAATGTTTTGATTTCAGTGTATGATTGAGTAGTTAGATACAACTAGGATCATGTAAAAATTGAGCGTTTCTCTTTTATTTGTTTTCCATCTGTGTGTTACAAATGAATAAAAGATTGATGATGAGTTTGAATGATCGCATACATAATTCGTGATTTTATTTGCTTGTGATCATATCACTGCATGTTCTTATATTCTCGTCCATAATCAAAAGAATTACTGTAAGCTTGTGTATTATGTATATTATGTTGATAAAAGTCTCATGAAAGAATTAATCGAAAGACTCATTTGGTTTAAAGTTTGATTGTATTTTGGAATATTATTGTTAATATTGTTAGCATCTTTGTTGTTGTTGTTGTTGTTAATATTATTAATATTATTGTTAGCATCTTGATAAAACAGCAGCAATTCACTTGCATCTAATAAGAGGTTTTTTAAGCTCCAAAAAATAAAAAATAAATAAGAGGTTTATTTTTTATTATTTTAGTATCACAAGCATACTTTGGGAATAGACTTAAAAAACAAGCATACGTTTGTCTTATATTTTGTAAAAAAGCACAGAAAGGGAATTTACTCTATCCAGCATTAAGGTATCACCAACTGTTTGTTTTCCACTATTATCTCTTTTGAAATCATGTTTGATATTACTTCCATTAGGATCAGGGGGGCTACTAATTATGGGGCGTACCATCGTCCTTAGTGTAGGACCAGGAGAAACATTTCATCACTTATCATGTGTATGTGGCCTTCATGAATCTCTCAATATTTTCTCGTTTCAGGGTTGAATTGGTATTATGTGGTAGACAGTCTCCGGGAGGGCACATGTTGTTTGGGGCCTTCATGAATCCCTCAAAATTCACAACCTCAAAAGAACTTTGCTTGGGTTTTTGGGTAAGTATTTCACAGCAACATGTTTGGATTGGACCCCCTTGATTAGTTGATTTGTATGAGAAAACTGCTTACTGTTACAGATTCAGTAATATACTACATGAACTAAATGAACTTGTTATCGTTGTTCCTAGCTTCCTTATGTTCTACAAGCCATTAGTTTAGTGTGACCAGGAATTGCTCTTGTTAGTTAATTTGATGTATGCTTATGATGACGATTCTCTTTTGCATCTAATAAACAACGTGGTTCTGAAGGTTTATTTGCTCAAATAAGGAACTTGCAATATTAGCCGTGACACTCAAAAGTGCAAATTCTTTCTTTTGGTTTACTATGTAGGGGGCTTTTTGGTAAGTCATGTTTTGCGTTGTTTTTAGATTAGCCAATGGATGTGTTTGGGTTATTGGGAAAGTCTCGGTGGTCTTGCGAGTTCAAGTCTTCTTGTGATTTGGTACCATATGTCGTTTCTAAATGCTATTATTGTGTGTGTCTTAGATGGTAATAAAAACAACATTTCAAATCTTTTTAGATGTATGTAGTTTTTAGATATCACATATTGTCCTTGCCTTCCTAGTATTATATATATAGGGACTGTTTGGGATCGATTGTAGACTATCGTATGAGGCGTTGAGGTAGTTTGTCTTAATTAGTGGTCCCAAAGCTGAAAATGTTTGCCTAATCTGTCTGGTTTTTTTTGGTACAGAGTTGACATCAGTAATGACACATGTTAAGAGCAACACAAATTTACTTGAAGGAGCTTATCTTGAAGCAAAGTTTCAGCTTGAGAACAAACCGATTGAGGAGATTTTATGCATGTTGATACAGTTGACCCATTGAATTTGGATATTACTTGACCATTTGACCAGTTGACCCATTGAATTAATATACAAATGTATGATTTACTTGACCAGTTGACTCATTGAATTAATATACAAATGTATGATTTAGACTCAACATATCTGTATTATAGTAAATAACTAAAAAAACTACTGGTACAATTTATAAACTAAAGCAGGTGTAGCTGGATGTGCATGCACTACATTGATACAGTTTGGCTGACTTGAGTTTTGGTGCATTTGACATGCTCAGCCCATTCAACTCCTTTTTTCATTAATACCTCAAATTTAATCCCATCCAAAGTTTTGTCGTGGTCATCAGTAGCAACCCAAAGAGCAGGTAATAGATTTGTTGAAATATTAGTAGCAAGGTTGACTTAGCAAGGTCAAAAAGTAGCAAGGTGGACTTAGCAAGGGCTGATATACAATTTGTATTTTGAGCATACTAAATGCATAAATTTTGCAAAAATATTAGTTAACTCAAAGGTTTTAACGAAATACCTGACTTCAATGGATAAATATGGGTTTAGCTACCAATGTCATTCAAATGATCAATACAAAGCAAAATCTTTAACTTGCCTGTATATAGATATTAGAAAAGGAACATAAATTAACAAAGCAATCATTCAAACATGTTATAACACCAATGATAAAAATTATATACTTTTGATCAAAAAATAAAAGATAATGCCTCTTACCTTAAAATAAAGATGAATATTATAGAATCTTGAATTCGTTTAGCTCTTTTTGGAAGTATTTATGATGTGTTTAAGATGTTTTAAGAGGTTTTTAAAGCATTAATTGTGATCTCAAGGTTTTTATAGAGTTTAAACTTGTATTTTCGAAATTTATGGGGTGGATCCATTGGTATCAAATTCAAAAGACAAAAAGTCCGTTGATATCAAATTCAAAAAAAAAAAAAAAAAAAAAGGTTCAATAAGACCGGTTTTTTCTAAAACAACCGGTCTTTATAAGTGAAATACAAAAAAATCTCGTTGTTTTAAAAAAAAGGTGTCTTTTCATATGTTTAGAAACTGGTTTTTTGTTTGCACAACTGGTTTCCTTTTATATTATTTTATAGAGATTGGTTATTGTATAACAACCAGTTTTTTACACTTTCCATACCTGCTATTTTTCACAACAGAGACTGGTTATTATATAACCGGTTTCTATTAGGGGATGTTTATGTGCTTTTTTGTGGTAGTGTATGAAATTTAACTATGAGAAGTTTAGTATCACATATAATTGTACATGAAATATGACAATCGAAACAGTGACTTTATAAAAACACACACGCTTACTAAGCCAACTATATATAACACATCAACAACTTGATGTGCATACACACTTTCACACACAAAAGAAAAACAAATTTGAAATGAGTTGTAAAAAAATAAAATGCAGGTTACATTATCATGATATAGATCGTGGTGTCATAATTTATGATGATGTAACGTATTCCGGGTTAGTTAATATGGTGATGAGCAAGTTTAATTTGAACCATAATGACCGGGTCAATTTAAAGGTTAAACTTCCTTCAATTGACTCTCTACTCGATATTACTGATGACAACGAGGTAATTTTTTTGGTTGAATGTGCTTTACAGTCTCCTAGTGAAATTGTAGAATTGTTTGTTTCACAAACAAAAAATTTTGAAGCAACAAAATCTTTTACTACAACCCAGCAAGTGCCACACTTTCATAACTTTTTTTCATCAAGAATAGATGAACACATTGGCTCAGCTAGTGATGTTCCATTTATGTATGCCGAAAAAGATGATTTTCAAAACAATGACTCTGGTTATAAACATGAGGCCAATTTCACAAAAACGGACTCATCATTTGCTTTCAACTCGAATAACGAACAAGAAGATGATTTTCTAAACAACTACTATGCTTATAAAAATGAGGCCAATTTCACAAAACCTGGGTCATCAAGTGCTTTCAGTTCTTATAACGAACAAGAAGATGATTTTCTAAGTATTGACTCTGGTTATAAAAATGAGGCCACTTTCACAAAACCAGGGTCATCTTGTACTTTAAGTTCGGATACCGAACAAGAAGATGAGCCAAGTAATACTTACTTGGATTTAAATAATCAACCGCAACCCATTCACCAAAATTGGACAAATTGTTTTAAATATATCCCCCAAGTTCCTGAAACACCATTTTACAAGTCAAAACCATTTTCTACAGAGGTTTATGATAAAGAAAATAGAATAAAAGTCAATGAGCTTTTTTTAGATAGGGCTACGTTAGACATGGAATATAGGTTGAAATCTCTAGAAGATGGTTTTGAATTTGTTTCCAAAAAAAGTAATCCGAGTACGCATAGTGTTAAATGCGTTCAACATGGAAAATGTGCATGGTTTGTTAATGCAAAACGTTGGAAGAATTCAGATGTTTTTCAAATTACAAAGATGAATGATGTTCACACCTGTGATAGAACTCAAACATTTCCTAACCATCGAAATGCAAACAAAAAAGTTATTGCTCACATTATGAAATGCAAATTACAAGATGGTAGCCGTGATTTGAAACCCAGAGATATACAAAAAGATATCTTGGCACAATATAAAACATCTATATCTTACAAACAAGCATGGAGAGGTAAGGATTATGGGTTAAAAAAGTTAAGAGGTTCACCATTAGAATCCTTTGAGATGCTACCCTATTACTGTTACAACTTAGAGAAAAAAAACCCAGGGACTGTGACACGAATCAAGACAAACAATGCAGGAGTTTTCGAAATATTATTCATTGCAATTGGTGCATCAGTAAGTCTCGTTATTTTTTTAATTTTTTTTATTAATACATTTTTTTGAGATACGTGACAACACGTTTGCTTGTAAAAATTGTTTATATTCAGTTGCGGACGTTTCGGAACCATCTTCGCCCAATACTTATAGTGGACGCGGCGCATTTGAAGGGTGTATACAAGGGTACCAATTTCCAAGCTGTAGGGATGGACGGAAACAACCAAATTGTGCCAATTGCTTACGGTATATGCAGAGGAGAGACTGGAGATTTATGGTCGTGGTGGATGTCAGTACTTAAGGAGTGTGTAGGCGATAATCCAAATATGGTTATCATATCTGATAGGCATCCGTCGATAGCTTTATCAGTAAGGAATGAGTTTCCGTCGGCGTTTCATGGTATATGTTGCCGCCATCTAATGATGAACCTTAAACTAAAAAATAAAAAAGTTAAAGGTCTATACTGGGGCATATGCAAAGCGTATACAACAGATCAGTGGCAAAGAAAGATGAACATACTCTTGTCTGTTCAACCAGAAGCGTACCAGAAGCTAATGGAGGCTGATCCTACACGTTGGTCTAGAGCGCATTGCCCACGTACTCGTTACAATTACTGTACATCCAATAGTGTCGAGTCTCTTAATTCTTGTACTGTTAGGTACAGAAACCTACCGGTCACAATGTTGACCGACACGTATCGAGATATGGTGCAGAAGTGGTATTTTAACCGTCGAAAAGCTGCAGGTATTTCTTGCTTAAAAAATTAAGTATATATTAAACGTGTGAGCTGGTGGTAAAATAATTAACGGGTTTATATTCACGTTTTTTGTAGCAACAATGAAGTACGAAATCACTGATTGGGCAGCAGATAAGGTGGAAAAAAGAAAAAGAAAAAGCGTCAGATGGGTTGTATACGGAATTAACCAATTTCAGTATCAAGTTTCTGATGGGCTATATAACCGTGAAGTGAACTTACTGACCAAACAATGTGAATGTCGGAAATGGGAGCTTTTTGGGATACCTTGTGGGCATGTTATTGCTGTTAGTAGGTTTTTGGGTCAAACAAATTGTGTACAATATGTCGAGCACTGGTTTAAAAAGGAAAAATATCAAGCAACCTACGCGGAGTCAATTCAATTTGTTGGCAATTTTAACGAATGGGAGTATCCAAGCCATATACATCCTGTTACTCCTCCAAACATGAACAACCCTCAACCAGGTCGTCCAAAAAATACAAACCGTATACTATCACAAGGTGAGGAACCAACTACAAGACATTGTAGTAGGTGCAATGAAGTTGGCCACACACGTGGGCGTTGCAACAAATCATTCATCCCTGATCCGCCTGTACGCAAAGGTAAACAAAAGCAACAAGAATTTGCAATGGATGAGCAACCATATGCTCAAAACTCGTACTTTTACCAAGAGTATGGTCAAAACACATACCCCACAAACAATTGTGATCAAAACCAATACACGCAAGCATTCGATCATAACCAATACACGCAAACATTCGATCATAACCAGTACGCATCTCAACAATATGATCAAAACACAAATGCTTCACAAATGTATGATCACAATCACACACAACCATCATTCAACATGTCTCAACAATACGATTCCCAGCAGTATGCCTCTCAACATATAGATGATCACAACACGCAACGTTCAAATAGTTGGTTTAATCACCTTGGTTTTTAAGATGGTAGAAGAGTTTATGTGTTTTTAATATTTCCTACTTACTATGTAATGTAATTTACGTATCCTATAATAAATTCCTTCTTTTTTAATATTATTATAAAAATGTTGTCGTACTACAATTTACCATTGTAATTGCTCTGACAAGCTAAAAACCCTAAAAAAAATTATAACCTAAACCATATACCTAAACCCTAAACCTAAACAATAAAATCTTACAAACAACCCACTAAAATATAACCCTAACAAAACTTAACACATTTCGGATACATTTATATAAGAATTGTGTTTATTAAAGTTGTATTTCGCTGCATAGCAGCATAGAAATACATTTGTTTTTTTTTAATTAATAAAAATGCAATATAATTCCTAGTGCGTAACACGTGTCGAATTAAAATGTATCTCGCTGCAATTTCTTGCAGAAATACAACTTTGCCTGTAAACGTGGGTCCCAAAAACAGCTATCTCGCTACAAACAAAACAAGAGATACAAAAAATTAATTTTTTTTAATATTCAAAGCGGTATTTCGCTGCATCTTGACCAAGAAATACAAAAAATTAATTTTTTTTAATAGTCGGGTGGGCCAAAAAATGGGTAAGTAAGTGGTGGGACCCTTTGCAGTGTATTTCGCTGCAAAGGGTATGTGAAATACATTTTTTTTATAATTTTTTTTTCTAAAAATTACGAGATGCTGACACGTGTTGGTATTAAATTTCTAGAATAAGTTGCAGCGAAATATGTGGCCTTTTTGGGAATAAAAAAAAAACCCGCCTCAAAAAAGGCAACACATTACTGCAGAGCCCTCTGCAGTAATTTTCTAATTATTCTCTCTGCTTTCACAACCATGTCAAGGGTGAGAGGAATGTAACTTATACATCTAGTCACATGAAAACAACTATATACGCTGACTAGACAAACAACTATATACGCTGACTAGGGGTGGCAAATGGACCAAGTTATACATCTAAGAGCATGTGGTAAGATGACGTTGAGTTAAAACTTAACGCACTGCCACCTCAGCGTCACGTCAGCTTTTCCCTTTTAACTTTAGCTCTTGACTTTCCACCCCGGTAACATAACTCACCTATAATTCACCTTAACTCACCTCCACTCCAAATATTTTCAATTTCAATCCCAATTTTCAACAAATACTTCATTTAAATAAAACATAAACATTTGTAAAACACAAATTACATAAAACATCTTAATTAAACTACTATAATTAAACATAAAACATCTTAATTAAACTACAATTATTAGACATAAAACATCTTAACTAAACTACGATTAATTAATTAAAACATCAAACAACGAAACGAAAATTAAAAGCCCTAAACAACGATACGACAATGATAATAAAACTACTATTCAGTAAAACGAATCATCCGAGACCCAGCCCTCGTCACTCGAAGCACTCGAATCGTCGTCACTTGTTGACACACGGGGTAATCCATGTTGGATTCGCCATACACAACGAGCGTTTCTCCGAGCCTGTTTTTCTCGTAAGTACTCCTCACGAGCTCTTGCCTCTTCTTCTTCCTTTGCTTGAACCTTTAACAATTCTCGCATAATTTGCTCATACAATTCGCCTTCGGTCAAAGGATGTGGTTAGTTTTGTGGTGGATTGTAGTGTGGTGGATTGTTTATAGGTGGAAACAGAACTTCCGGTGGAGTGTTTGGTGGTGGATTGTCATAATCGAAAACGGGAAACAAATCTTGTGGTGGATTGTTGATTCTCGTATGGGAATACGGGGATAAGTTCTTCTGGTGGGGTGTTGTAATCTGAAGCGTTATCTTGTGAATTGTTGTTAGCCATTGCTTTGAATCGTATTGTTATTTTACGTTTCGTATGCTTTCACTTTCGTGTATTGTATTTGAAATTCAATGAATCGTATCGTTATTTTACTACACCATTATTTAAAGCCCAACGTTTTTTTTGTTCGTATTGTTTTGTATTCGATAATGAATTTTAAGTTGTGATTTGATTTTTAAATCGTAGGGGTTGAATTTGTAATTTTTTCATTTTTGTATTCAAAAAATGAACTAATATTACAAGGGCCAAAAGTGTAATTTTTTTTAAAAATGCTGCTTAACGCACGTTAAGCGCTTAACGTGCCGAGTTAACATGCGTTTGCCTTTCTGTCGTGGTAAGGTAACTCGGTCCAAAGTCAAGGTGCGTTAAATGTTAACGTGGGTGAGGTAGTCACCTTACCGAGTGGTCTAAGTCACATGATGTACGTGAAGGCAACAATGGACCAATTGAACAGATGTTAGAAATTGTAATATCACATATGTAAAACGTATCTTATTAAGTTCTACAAGATTATTATAACAAACTCTTGTGTGCTTCGCATTCTTATAGGAACCTGTGAACTGCTTATTCTCCGTTCATTCACAGAGCCGTTTTGTGTGATTACATTCTTTTTTACTTTTTATTTAAGAAACTTGATCAAAGTGAGCAAAAAGAAAACCCTAATTCATTTTCTCTCTCTCTCTAGGAATTCCAGCCGTCACCTATTCACTATTCCGGCCAAAAACAACTCCTAAATCCGCCTCTCTACCATTATACCACTTCGTATCTTGGTATGCAATCGTGTTTAGGATTGTTTATTCTATTTAGGTGTCGTGCTATTGAAACCCTAACCATTCTAATTCATTTTTTTTCATCATATTCTGGTGAATTGTGTCTTTAGGGTTTTTGAATCGACTTTTGGGATTTAAATCGCTCCTTGTCTGTTGATTATTCATAAGTCGGTTTTGCTACTGATTTTAATTATATAAGGAGCGATTTACTTATTGTGTTTGTCATTCTTAATTGTTTAAATGGAAACCTCTTTGGTTTTCATATAATCGACTGAAAGTAAACCTTTTTAGGGTTTGTTCCTGGTATGTTCCTTATGGATTCGCTTGCTATGTTCGTGGGTTGATGAGAGAGATCGTGGTTGAATATATGTTAGGGTTTTGATTAACCCTTGTGTTCTTTCGTTGGCAGTTGTTTGTTCTACATGAAACCCTAACTTTTAGGGTTTGTTTCTCTTGACTGCTACAACGTTATTGAAGTTAGGGTTTTAATCTATTGTTCGTGGATCTACTACCTTATTCTGATTCGATTAGGTGATTAGTTGCGGATGGGTGCTGCTGCTAATCTATTGCAAGTTAAGTTTTTGGGTAACTTGTTCAAAAAACCTAATTTATCTTTACCATCGCAAGATCTGCTGCTGCTTATTTAATTCTGTGGTCTGGTGATTGGTATATGCTGCAAGGTAGGGTTTTGTTAACCCTATGATAGTCACACAATGGTCCTTATGCTCGTTGCTGGTGTAGTGTGATGTGGTTGTGTTCATTCAAGTTCCTAATGATTTAGGATTATTTGTATGGTTGGGTTGCTGCTGGTCGTTTGGGATGGTTAGTTTTATTGGTTTCTTGGTCATAAAACTCCTACGATCATTATTGGAAGTTAGGGATAAACCCTATTATATGTACAAGTCCATTGAATACACAAGTTTGGTTTGTAATGATATTTTATGTGCATGTTCAGACTTGGTGGATGAGGCTTGTGAATTGGTCTTTAGCGTTGTTTTTCTTCGTATTCTTTGGTGATGCTTATTGGGATTAGTTTTGCATCTATACATACACCTTTGGAGCGAGTTTGCCCTTGCTGCTCTATCCGTGGTTTTAAAGTCCCTCACCAACTGTTGTGTGGAATTTGTGAACTGATTTCAATTTTGACGAGCCATGAATGTGGAAGTTAACAAGATCAAGACTTTGGGAAGTTAGGGGTTCACCCCATTTGTTACCGATCACCTTTCTTGGACATAATTCTGATCATGAGGTCCTTGAGGGTTGGTTAATTGGAAGTTAGAGATCTATGACGTCTTTTGAAGAATCAAGTGTGTCTACTTGAAGCGGTTAACTTGTTATGTTTATTAGGCGTCGTAGTTTTATGTTCTATTATTTGTTATAAGTGTGGTTTGTCACTCTTATATAGTGGTTAGTGGTAAGTTATAAGAATGTTTTGTCGTTCTTATATTTGTGTCTGTAAGTGTCCTAAGGGACTGTGGCGAGGGAAATCACCCTCGTCCTTTGTACTTCAACGTTTTTTTGGATAATATATTTTACCAGGGTGAATTAACCCTTTTACCCAAAAAAAAGTTAGATACAACAACCTAGTATAAGGACGAATATTCCTATTATGTCTTTTTAATGGTAGAATCTCGTTTGTGTTTTGTTGATGGACTATGACGGGACGAATAAAAATGGCTTAAAACACTTAGTGTTAGGTACATGAGCTGGTAACGTGCTATTCCAATTCACTTCTTCAGACAGAGCTCGAGCAACTTGATCAACGTTGTATTCAAACTCTAGTGGAGATGTGGCACACGTCTTGAACTCGATGAAACCAGCTTTACGTATATCAATGATGTCAGACAACGTTAGTTTCTGTATCTTCAATATTTTCTTTATTCTTTTGGTGAAATCAATAATTGATCCATCAATAGGCTCGTCTGACTTTGAAGGATCAGCATGAGCATCAACCATTTCTTCAAACCAGTTAAAAGTTGGACCAGAAGGATTCATCCATTCGGGAGCAGGTTCCATTTGAGCATCCTTTGGCGGTTCTGGAATATTCTCTACTATGGTAAATAGGATGTAATCCATGGTTTCTGGATCATCAAGTTCTTCATTGGTGTTCATAGGAATTTCCTCACTTGTTCCAGTATCGTCTCTTGAAGGTTGTGATCTTGAAGTGGGTGAAGAAGTCTTTCTTCTTTTCTCTTGAGGTTTGGGATCGTCGTCTTTGTCTGAATCATCATTGCGACGTTTTGAAGGCTTAGTTTTCTTGCATGACTCGTATTTCTTTTCAACTTTCTTCATCGATTTGATTAAAGCCTTGTAAGCTCTTCTTCTTTAGAATCATCGTGTATCAATTCCAACAATTGACCTTTGAGATTACTTTTTGATGGTTTTGGTGGTTTAGTCCGAATAGTGAGAGGAGTGGTCTGAAATCGGTGTACAACTATTCCTTCAAGTTTTTCTTTGACATATAACTTCATTACTTCTGGAAGAGCATCATGTAAGTAAGAATTGACTTCACTTGGTAGAATATCCTTGACTGCATTGTCAATAGTTTCCTTTATCTTGAAACTCTTGTAATCTTTAATATCACGTTTTTGATCTCTATCTTAAGCTTGTAGTTGGTTGAGTTGTTCCTATAGAGTCTTATGTCTAAGGTTGGACTGGTGGAGTTTGCTCACGATCATCAAGTCCAGTGACATCAACATTTTGATCCTCTTCATCATCGTCGTCATCCTGATTTTCTTCATCATTCTAAGATTCATTATGAATTCCTTCATGATAGCCGTTTTTGAGTGCGTATCAAAATAATACAAAGTAATCGTGAGTGGAATTTACGAATCAACCTTTGTGAAAAGACCGATTTGCAAAACTCGTGAATACGATATATATAAGTGATACCGGGCAAGTTTTTACCCGGGTCGTGTCCCAACAAGGTGTGAATGGGCGATATCGTGTGAGATTTGAAGATTAAAATGCTTGTAAGGATGATTGAGAGTTTATTTAGTATTGCAGTACTTTTACAAATTCGGGAAATTATGAAATAAACGTAACTAGAATGCAAATTCAAACAAGAAATGAAAATTAAAACCTAAAATCTACTTAAAATGCTAAGGGAACAATAATCGGAAGCTAGGGAAATCCTAAAACGCAAGCTAACCTAAAAACGCAAAAGTTGATTTAAGAAAAACATAAACGTACCAAGTTAAACGTGAAATTTAAGCTATATAAGTTATACGGATGTAAAAATGAGTTTTCCACTATCTAAAAGGTAAAAGAAAATTTTTGAGAAAAAGGAAAATATTTTTTTTCACTTTTTAATTATTTAATTTGAATTAAAAACAATAAAAGTTAATTAAATGCTAAATAAATAATTAAACTAATAAATTAAGTCTAAGAAAATTAGGGCGGATCTATAATACTAAAACAAAACTAGGAAATATATGAAAGTGAAATAATCAGTCAAAATAGGCACACAATAAGCAAAACATAAGCTAAGGTAAATAAGCTAACCAAATTAAACTATATTAAATAACAAATAAAACAATTACTAACCAAGAAAAGGGCCTAGCACAGATGGCTGGAATGTTGGGAGATGCTGCTCAGTTAACCATGAGATGCCAGGTTCGATTCTTTCACCCCACCTTTTTTTTTTCCTATTATTATTTTTTTACTTTTTCTTTTGGAAAAACTTAACAACAGGTAAAAATAAAAATAATTTATGAAAATATTGTGTTCACCAACTAAGAAATAAGCTGGAAATTGCTTGTTGTCTTAGCAGATAACACAAACAATCCCACACCTTAACTGTTGTGAACTTAAGAGCTCGCGGAAGCTCAAAATAAACCTAATAAGCTAAAACCTATTGATACTACTCCTAACACACTAGAATAAGCTGAGATGGAAGGCAATAAGCACAAGAAACTTGAATAAGCTCAACAAACTCCTAAACCAAAACAGGCCAATGGGGGCAGATTTGGTGCAGCAGGTTTAAGGAGCTAATTGTAGGGCACATAAGCTAACAGATGGCTTCAAAGACTAAAATAAGCTGCAAAATCTGGCGTCTACAATACTGTTGGGAATAAAATGCACAAAGTAAAGAGTCTGCCAGAAGAGCCTGCTAGTGATAGTTAAGCCTGCCTCTTCAGTTTTGCTGATGTTGAAGATATACTAACAGTACCTTCTGGGTAAGAAGGTACTGCTAGTTAAAGAAGGTCCTGCCAGTTTTCACGACAAGTTGTTGTATTTTAATTAGAGATATTTACTTGTATTATTAGTCTTTGTACAAAGTTATACGTTAAGTAGAAGTAGTACAGAAGTCTCAGTAGATATAATGGAGTGTTTTACCTTGAAAGGTGTAATATTAGGATAAGATAAATCTCTAATATATTATATTAAGCAACTTGACCACTTGTAATAAGGGCTCCTTATACTATAAAAGGAACCCTTAAGACACCATCTTAGACACAACTTTTCCATCTCTTACACTCATCTTTCCCATGCATAACTTCCATATTTAAACCCTTTCACGTATCAAAGATTCAAGGTTACACTTGTAATCCTGGTGATAGTTTAGATCACCCGTATTATTTCATCAATAATATTGAATCATTTTGTGTTATTCATGTTGTGTTCATTCTCATTTACTTATTCATCACCTTTGTTCCTTTAGTGTGTTTTAGTAAATTCCGCGTGATAACTCACATTCATTCATAAATATCCTAAACACATTACTGAGATTAACATCCCAAGTGTTTGCACAAATCAATATATATATAAAGAATCCTTCCACAAGTGGTATCAGAGCTAGGCTGATATTTACGACATAAAAGAACAAAGCAAAAATGGATGTTGAGCACATTCAAACCAATGTGGCTGCAAAACTTCCATTACTCAAACAAAATGAGTTTGAAATGTGGAGACTGAGGGTTGAACAATACTTCCAAGTGCAAGACTATGCACTTTGGGAGATCATTGAAGAAGGAAACTCATTTAAACCAGTAACCACCACCTCCACAGTAAATGATGCACTTGTCACAACTGTGCAAGTAAATCTAATAACTGCTGAAGAAAGAATTCAAAAGAGAAATGACCTTAAAGCCAGGAGTATGCTTCTCATGTCTATTCCAAATGATCAGCTTCTAGTCTTTAACAAATACAAGTGTGCTAAAACCCTTTTTCAAGCTATTGTGGCTAGATTTGGTGGTAATGATGCCACCAAGAAAACCCAGAAAACACTTTTAAAACAACAGTTTGAAAACTTTTCAGCCACACCAAATGAGTCTTTGGACAACATGTTCAATAGACTACAAAAGCTTTCTAGTCAGTTAGCCATTCATGAAGTGATAATATCTCAAGAAGACTTAAACTCCAAATTCCTTAGAAGTCTACCCTCTGAATGGGCCATGCATGTCATTGTCTGGAAAAACAAACCAGATATTGATTCCATGAGTCTCAATGATCTTTACAGCAACTTCAAAATAGTAGAGCATGAACTAAAGAAGTCTACTAGTTCAAGCTCAGGAAATATGGCATTTATGTCATCTCATGGTACTTCCAAGAAAGTTGATGAAGAAAAAAATGGTGAAGAAGAAGGTACTGCCAACACAAATTTTGGTACTGCTAGTACTTCCAGCAGTACCAAAACCATTTTAGATGAAACAATTGGTTGTGCTTTCCTAACATCACAACACAATGGTTCCACATTGACCTTTGAAGATCTTCAAGAGATCAGTGATGATGATCTTGAAGAAATGGACATAAAATGGCAGCTTTCACTTCTTAGCATGAGGGCTAAGAAATATTTGATGAGGACTGGAAAGAAGATTGTCATCAATGGCAATGAACCTGCTGGGTATGACAAGTCTAAAGTGGAGTGCTACAACTGCCACATGAAGGGTCACTACTCAAGAGAATGTAGAAGACCAAAAAAGCAGGGTGATAAGGGAAGAGGTTTTGAGAACAAGAACAGGGGAAACAATGAGAACAAGAGCAAGGAAGTGGACATCACTGAAACAAAAGCTATGGTAGCTATTTATGGGCTGGGTTTTGATTGGAGTTTTATGGGTGAAGAAGAGTCATCCTCAAATGAATTAGCCTTAATGGCTCTCTCCAATCCTGAGGTACAAATTACTAAATGTTCTGCTACTTGTGAAGTTTTTAAAGAACTAGAAATCTTAAGAAAACTTTATGATGAACTGAAAGTAGAACAAAGAAAAACTTATCAAGACCTAGTTAATCATAAGTGTGGTATGTCCAAACTTGAGAAACAGATAATTCACTTTAGAGAAAATGAACTCACCTTTTCTGACACAAAAGCTATTCTTAATAGAGACATATTTCTTAAAGATGCTGAAATAAACCTGTTAAGAACTGAGTTTGCTAAAGTGAAACAAGCAAAAGATAATATTCAACTAACTATTACAACATTAGAAAATGCTTCTGCTTGTACTAAAAGTATAGTTGAGAACCAAATGAACAAGAAAATCAAATCTGGGATTGGATACAACACATGTCCACCTCCTTACAAAGGAATTCCCTGTCCCCCAGGTTTAGATCTTGCTGAATCAGGTTTACATGAACTCACAAATAAACCACTAGAAAAGGTAACACCTGTAGAAAATAGTGAACCTTTTGAGAGTACAAGTGATACTTCTCTCTCCAAAGAAAAGGTGCTCACTAATAAGAGCTCAGATGTTACAACTATTGAAGGTTGCACATCTGATGAGAATGGAAAAGAGACTGTTTCTAAGAAAGGAAACAAAGTAGGACCAATCAGTCCTAAAAGTGTAGAGAGTATAACAAAGACTAAAGTTGTTCTAAAAACAGTTGAATGTTGTGCTAAATGTAATAGCAAACCTAGAGGTAGTCAAAGAAATTGGAACAATCTTAAGTCACCTCAACTTGGTGATAACTTTGTTTTGTACAATAAGGCATGCTATTACTGTGGTAGTTTTAATCATACTCATGCTTATTGTAACAATTGGGTTTCTCGGAGTACATCAAGGTCTAAAACAAGTAAAACAAACCCCACAAAAGGTTCTGTGAAATCTAACACACCAAAAGTCAATCATACTGTTAGAACAAATGAGCCTGTTTACCCAAAATTCACTACTAAGGGTGCAAGTAATACTTTCAAACATACACCAAAAGTTGTGAAAAGTCATATTGAAAGGAATTTTGTGGATAAAACACAAGACTGGAAACCAAAACCAAAAGGTTCTGCTAGACCATATGGTCCTGCTAGACCAAATGGTACTGCCAAATTTGGTACTGTCAGACCAAAAACCACAAAATGTGTCAAAAATGAAAATGCTGTTAAGTCCTCAGCATGTTGGATTTGGAGACCACTCCAATCAAATGGTGCATCAACAGTCCTAAAAAGATTTGATTACATTGATGCACGAGGCAAACCCAAGTCAGTCATGGCTTGGGTACCCCAAGGAAACTAATATGTGTTTACATGTGCAGGAACATTCAAATGATATTGCAGATCAAGGATATGTAGATAGTGGGATGTTCAAGGCACATGACAGGCAACATGTCTTACCTCACAGACTTCAAATCATTTGATGGAGGATATGTTACCTTTGGGGGAGGAATCAAAGGAAAGATTACTGGTAAAGGTACAATTAAAACCAGTAAATTAGATTTTGAAAATGTGTACTTTGTGAACTACAGTTTAATCTCTTAAGTGTCTCACAAATGTGTGACACAAAGAACAAAGTTCTTTTTACTGACACTGAATGCATTGTACTTTCTCCTGATTTTAAAATCCCTGATGAAAGTCAGATTCTTCTTAAAATCCCTAGAAAGAACAATATGTACATTGTTGATTTAAAGAACATTGTTCCTAAAGAGAGTTTAACCTGTCTAGTAGCAAAAGCCTCATTGGATGAATCTATGCTTTGGCATAGAAGACTTGGTCATGTAAACTTTAAAACAATCAATACAATTGCAAAATATGATTTGGTTAGAGGTTTACCCAAAAAGATTTTTCAAAATGACCAAACCTGTGTTGATTGTCTAAAAGGCAAACAACATAGAGCTTCTTGTAAGCCCAAGACCCATAACTCAATTTCTCAAGCTTTATACATGCTTCATATGGACCTCTTTGGTCCTACTTCTGTTAATAGCTTGAATGGTAAAAGATATTGTCTTGTAGTTACTGATGATTACAGCAGATTCTCTTGGGTTTTCTTTTTAAAAACTAAGGATGAAACAAGTGAGATCCTTAAGTCCTACATTACAGGGATAGAAAACCAAATTGATAAGAAAGTAAAAGTAATTAGATGTGATAATGGGACATAATTCAAGAATAGAGTTATGGATGAATTCTGCAAAGAAAAAGGAATAAAAAGAGAATATAGTGTAGCTAGAACCCCACAGCAAAATGGAGTAGCAGAAAGGAAAAATAGAACACTTATAGAGGCTGCTAGAACAATGCTAGTAGATTCTAAGTTGCCTGTTTCATTTTGGGCTGAAGCAGTAGGTACTGCTTGTTATGTACAGAATAGGGTTCTTGTGATTAAACCTCATAGAAAGACTCCTTATGAACTTTTGTTTGGTAGAACACCATCTCTAAGTTTTATGAGACCTTTTGGATGTCATGTCACTATTCTCAATACCAAAGATCATCTAGGAAAGTTTGAAGGAAAAGCTGATGAAGGCTACATGATAGGGTATTCTTTGCAAAGTAAGGGCTATATGGTGTATAATAAATGCACTAGGCAAGTGGAAGAAAACCTGCACATAGAGTTCCAAGAGAAACTACCAAATGTTGCAGGCACTGGACCAGATTGGTGTTTTGACATTGATAAACTTTCAGAATCTATGAAATATGTGCCTGTCACAGGTACAAATACTAATGATAATGCAGGTTTTGAAGACAATGATGAAACAACTGAGGATCGAGATTACATCTTGATGCCAATTTGGACAGGATTGGATTCATCTTCAAGTCTTGGAGAGCCTTCAAATACTACAAATGAAGGTGTTGAAGATGATCATGGAACTCAAGATCAAAGGAATCAACAAAATTCTGAAAATGAAAATGGTACTGCCAATTCACAAGATGGTACTGCCAGTTCAACTGATGGTACTGCTAGTTCACAAATTGGTCCTGCTGAACCATTAAATGTTCTATCAGATGATTCCTTACCAGAAGATATAGGGATTGGAAACCTTCCAATTTCCTATGATGTTCCTACAACACACAACACAAGAATTCTCAAAGATCACTCCATTGAAAATGTGATTGGCAGCATTGATTCTGGTGTTAAAACAAGAACTCAAGTCTTATCTTCAGACAAAGATGGGTTTGTCCTAGCTGTGTATGAAGAAAAGAACCATGAAGTTGCCCACATATGCCTGTTTTCATGCTTTCTCTCTCAAGTAGAACCCAAAAACATTACAAAAGCCTTAGATGATTAAAGCTGGGTTGAAGCAATGCAAGAAGAGCTACTTCAATTCAAACTGCAGAAGGTTTGGGTACTGGTTGATTTGCCCAAAGGTTACAGGGCAATTGGAACCAAATGGGTTTTCAGAAATAAGAAAGATGAAAGGGGAATAGTGATAAAAAACAAAGCTAGATTGGTGGCCCAAGGGTATACTCAAGAAGAAGGAGTGGATTATGAAGAAGTTTTTGCTCCAGTTGCAAGAATTGAAGCAATTAGGCTATTTTTGGCCTATGCTTCTTTCATAGGTTTCACTGTTTACCAAATGGATGTCAAAAGTGCCTTTTTATATGGTACTATTGAAGAAGAGGTGTATGTTTCTCAACCTCCAGGCTTCATTGATGCAGAATATCCAGACAAGGTGTATAAGGTTACCAAAGCTCTTTATGGTCTACACCAAGCTCCCAGGGCATGGTATGAAACATTGGCTTTCTATTTATTGGAAAATGGATTTCAAAGAGGCAAGATTGATCCAACTTTGTTCATCAAAAGAACCAAGAAAGACATCTTGCTGGTGCAGATTTATGTTGATGACATTATCTTTGGATCCACAAATCAGGAATTGTGTGTAGAGTTTGAAAAACTTATGCATAGTAAGTTTGAAATGAGTTCCATGGGGGAACTTACTTTCTTTCTGGGTCTCCAAGTGAAACAATCAAATGAAGGCATATTTATCAGCCAAGATAAGTATGTAGCTGAGATCCTAAGGAAATTTGGGTTTGCAGATTCAAAGGTTGCAAGTACACCAATGGATCCAGAAAAGGGGTTACACAAAGATGCTGAGGGTGAAGATGTTGATGTGCAAAACTACAGATCAATGATTGGGTCACTAATGTATCTTACATCATCAAGACCAGATATCATGTTCTCAGTATGTGTATGTGCAAGGTTTCAAGTCAATCCAAAAGTTTCTCATCTCACAGCAGTCAAAAGGATCTTCAGATACCTAAAGGGTCAGCCTAAGTTGGGTCTATGGTATCCAAGGGAATCATCTTTTGATCTGGTAGCTTACTCAGATAGTGACTATGCTGGTGCAACCCTAGACAGAAAATCCACAACTGGTGGATGTCAATTTCTTGGTTGCAGACTCATATCATGGCAATGCAAGAAGCAAACAATGGTGGCCAACTCTACAACTGAAGCAGAATATGTTGCAAGTGCAAGTTGTTGTGGCCAAGTTCTTTGGATCCAGAATCAATTGCTTGACTATGGGTACAATTTTATTAACACCATTATTTACATTGACAACAGCAGTACTATTTGTATCATTAAAAATCCAGTTCAACATTCAAAAACAAAACACATTGAAATCAGACACCATTTCATAAGAGATTGCAATGAGAAAAGGTTAATTCAAGTTGTCAAAATTGATTCTGAAAATAATTTTGCAGACCTTCTCACCAAAGCTTTTGATTTAGGTAGGTTTAAATACCTGGTAGCAGGTATTGGTATGATAAATCTTTGAAAAACATGTGTTTTGTATATAAATAAACAAATTCTGGCCTCTAATCATGGTACTGCTAGTTAGTCATAAGGTACTGTCAGTACAAAATTGGTACTGTTAGTTCAAAATTTGCTCTGTTTTTGCTCATCTTGATGTTTAAAAGTTAACAATGCTATAAAACAAGTGCTTTGCACTCTGTTCTTTTGGTTTACAACTAACCATTTCAGGTTACTCAAGATTGCTAACAAAATCAGGATGTGGAAATGGTAATCAGTTCACCAAGTTTTTCAAACTTTAAGAGTTGACTAGTCCAAAGCAAACGGCTCTTGGTAAAGACTTCTCAAATCCGTTGATAGCTGATAGTTTGCTAAAAACTATAAGGTAATCAGTTCACACAGTTTCAAAAACTTAAACGAACTGACTAGTCCAAAGCAAACGGCTCTTGATAAAGACTTATCAAATCCGTTGATAGCTGATAGTTTGCTAAAAACTATAAGGGATATTTTCTAAAATTTCAAAGAGACTGCCAAGTTTTATTTCAAAACAAGGTACTGGTAGTTCAAATTTTAGTACTGGTAGAGTAAAATGGTACTGCTACATAGCCGTTGAGTCTGTCAGGTTAAAAGATAGCCGTTGTTTTTAAAGGGTATTTTTGTGAATTATTCATGTTTTCCTCGAATTAAGGATATAATTATTATAATAAAAGATCTTTTTGACCGCCTCTTCAATTACTTATCCATAACTTTTATAGTCGATCAAAAGTCATTTTTCTCATAATCAATCCTTATCATAATTCACACTCACCTTTCATCTTCTACCAGTACAACAATAAAATTCCACCAACGAAATCAAAATTTTCATCAAACCTTTCACCATGGCTCGTCTAAGTTTTGTCAAACGTCACAACCAATTAGCATTTTTGGAAAAGTCTGATGACAATGAAACTTTTCATCAAGCAGTGGATTTTCTAAACAAGTCTTATGTCAGGTTTGCTTTACTCGTGAATCCCACTATTTTTGAATCTCAAATTTCACAATTTTGGCAAACTGCTAAAGTTAACACTCTTAGGGATGGGATTCAAGAGTTAATGGTCACAGTGGATGGTAGAACCTTGACTTTTACCGAATCATCCATTAGAAGACATCTTCGTTTGGATGATTCAGATGGCATTAGTCAACTACCTGATACTAAAATTTTTGAAAATTTGACAAAAATGGGGTATAATGTAACTTCTACAAAGCTTACATTTCTTAAAAAGCATTTTACCCCTCAATGGAGATTTTTGATTCATACCATCCTTCATTGTTTAAGCCAAAAGAAAACCTCATGGGAGCAATTTAGTGGTAACATGGCTGCAGCTCTCATTTGCCTGGCAACAAACAAGAAATTCAACTTTTCAAAATATATTTTTGAAGGATTGGTTAAAAATGTGGACAGTGAAACAAAATTTTTGATGTACCCAAAGTTCATTCAGTGCCTCATCAACAAATCCAAACATTTGTTACTTCCCCCAAACAAACCTTTTAAAACTCCCAAACTTACACACAAGGTGTTTTCAAACATGAAAATTGGTTTTCAAGGAGAAGAAGTACCACTTTTTGAGGAAATGTTACCACAACATTCTGAAGAACCTGATCATTCATCACCACATCCATCACCAGTACCATCACTCACACCAACAGCACCATCAGTCACACCACCATCACCAGTACCATTACCATCTCATCAACAAACACAAACACCATCTGCAACATCACCATCATTATCACACCATAACTCACCACCACAATCTCCTCCACAACAAAGTGTAGATGCTCAGACTATAAGGGAATTAAAGGAGCAAGTGCAGCACTTGCAATCTTCTCTTGAAAGTCAAAACAAACATTTTACAGAGATCAACACCAAGTTAGTTAAGAGGGTTGAGAAATTAGAGTTGAAGGTGAAATTGTTGAAGGGTAAAGGAACATCTTAGTTGGTTGTTACTAGTTCCTCAAGTTCAGATGCAGAGGGTTTGGGTCTCTCTTCCAAAAAGGGGAGGATGGGTAGTTCTAAAAATGAAGAAGAGATTCAATTTCAGTTTCATGAAGGAACTCCAGTGATTGATGAGGAGCCTGCTATTCAAGAAACAGAGGCTGCTACTCAAGAAAAAGAGCCTGTTAGCTTGAAAGATACTGCTGAAGCAAAGCAAGTTGCTGTTGAAGCAGAGCAAGAGCCTGCTGGGATTCAGAGGCTATTAGCTATGAATTTAAAAGGTTCTGATCAAGTGTCTTACAAAAGAAAGAGGGGATCACAGCCTCAGGGGAGGTTTCTTGTCTCTGATGAACAATCTGCTGCTCCAAGTCCAGTATCATTACCAAAAGACAAGGGCAAGAAAATTATAGTTGAAGATGAACCAAAGCCTAAAAAGATGAAGCAGAAAGAGCAAGCACAATTGATTGTAGATGAAAAATTGTCCAAACAGCTTCATGAAGAAGAAGTTATGAGGGCTGAAGAAGAATCAAGAATGTTGCAAGAAAAGTTTGATGCTCAGCTGCAATACATCATTTCCATTGATCCAATTGTAAGAGGTGAAGCTTACACTCTGGTGTGTGATGAGTCTCTCAGCTCAGATGAAATGACAATCAAGCTCAATGATTTCGTCACCAAGAAATACAATCAAGAGGCATTGGATGATGTCTATCAGCAAATCCAGAAGAATCAGAAGAAAGGATTCAAAATGCCACATTCTGAAGCAGATCAAAAGAAATTCTTCATGATATATCTGAAAAGAGAAGTGAACATGAAGGATCATCAACTCAAAGGTAAATCTTTTGATGAATTGAAGCTTCTATACTTAGAGGCTTACAGAAGAAACAAAACCAGTTTTGTCATGGATACACAAGAAAGACCTTCCAAAGGAAGAAAAGATGATCAGAAGGAACAAGCAGAGAAAGCAGAATTGCCTTCTGTTCAGACAAGAGAAATGGTTGTCCATGTTCCACAAATTATTTTTGCTGAACCTTTACATGCAAGGCATCCAGTCATAGATTGGGAAATCTACAATGATAAGTTTGGCAAAGCATGGAAGATAACAAGAGTTGGAAACAAGGTTGAGATTTTCAAGAACTTTGAAAATCTTCTTAGAGCATGTAACAGAATGGATTTAGATGAATTATGGGTATTAGTTCAAGAGAAGCTGAAAACAAAGTATAAGCCAGATGCAAAGGAGCAAGAGCTATGGGTTGAGTTCAGCAGACTATATGATCCAAATCCTTCTGATACTCATTGGAAATTTCCTTACTAAGATTTATCTGTTACATGGGAATACTTCAGCATGAGTCATGTTCATCATCTTTCCACTCAGAATGGAATAGAGCTCTTTATGCTAGGTGAGAAGGAGTATCCTTTAAGCTATGAAGTATTATCAGTTTTGATCTCCAATAAGCTCTTGTGTGAAGAAGAGACTGATGCAGTCAAAAGATTGAAGGAGAGCATACTTGATCAGTATGAAAGCCTAAGAAGAAAAAGATAAGGTTTTTGGAAGAGTTCCCTCAAATCCTCAAGGTATGAATTTTATTCACAAAGAAACTTGGTTATTTTATATGGGAATAACAAGTTTAGGGGAGGATTGTTGGGAATAAAATGCACAAAGTAAAGAGTCTGCCAGAAGAGCCTGCTAGTGATAGTTAAGCCTGCCTCTTCAGTTTTGCTGATGTTGAAGATATATTAACAGTACCTTCTGGGTAAGAAGGTACTGCTAGTTAAAGAAGGTCCTGCCAGTTTTCACGACAAGTTGCTGTGTTTTAATTAGAGATATTTACTTGTATTATTAGTCTTTGTACAAAGTTATACGTTAAGTAGAAGTAGTATAGAAGTCTCAGTAGATATAATGGAGTGTTTTACCTTGAAAGGTGTAATATTAGGATAAGATAAACCTCTAATATATTATATTAAGCAACTTGACCACTTGTAATAAGGGCTCCTTATACTATAAAAGGAACCCTTAAGACACCATCTTAGACACAACTTTTCCATCTCTTACACTCATCTTTCCCATGCATAACTTCCATATTTAAACCATTTCATGTATCAAAGATTCAAGGTTACACTTGTAATCCTGGTGATAGTTTAGATCACCCGTATTATTTCATCAATAATATTGAATCATTTTGTGTTATTCATGTTGTGTTCATTCTCATTTACTTATTCATCACCTTTGTTCCTTTAGTGTGTTTTAGTAAATTCCGCGTGCTAACTCACATTCATTCATAAATATCCTAAACACATTACTGAGATTAACATCCCAAGTGTTTGCACAAATCAATATATATATAAAGAATCCTTCCACAAATACTAACAGCTTATGGAACTAATTTCAAGGACTAATTCCTACAACAACTAATCTAAATTTAGAACAAAAAAAAAAACGGTTTCAATCAAAAGTACAAGTTTGAGGTTATGCAAAAGCTATCAAAAGGCTGTTAAATGCTAGTCTAGGGGGAATTACAGCTAAGTCATACTAGGGAGACCTAAATAAGTAATAAAGGTACAGATACGCAAGCAAAAACAGGCTACAAACACTAATAAGCAAAACCTAAGCTTATGGCATGCATAGCTAAAAACATAAAAGTGGACAAAGGGGCAAGTTTGATGGCCTGAATAAGTAGTAAAAAAATCACAAAAATAAAATAAAAATAGTGGCATGAAGACAAGCTGTCAAACTAATTGTAAACCAATTTTTAGATCATAACTCCTACAGATGAGGAAATTAAAAATGGAGCTTTGAGGGTGTTTGGGAATGCTTGGCTGCTGAAACAGGAGGGGTGAAAGGTGGGTGAAAATGGGTCACCTTGGGTGTTTTAACCACAAATACCTAAGTACCAGGCATTAGAAAGTTGTACAATCCTATGGTGAGCCAAACTACACAACCAAGTACAACCAAAGGTGCTAATCAAAGCATCTATCCTAAGTGCTATCTAAAACAGCTTATAAAAAAGAATTTTGGGAAGCAAACTCAACTACTTGAAAACTTTTGAAAAATGATTAAACTTACTTTAAAACTACTAACATAATCAAAACAAAGCTGATTGAATTCGAATATTTTAGCAGAAACTAATTTTAGACTAAAAATTTCCTTGTACCAAACACCTCCTTAAAATTGAAACTGCTATGATTTTGGATATGAAAACAGGTTCAAACAAATATAGGCTCTCATAATCTATAAGTGAAGTAATAAGAACTTACAAAACAGTAAACAAAGAGAATGAAAACAGTCAATAATCTCAAAAAAATGAGACAGATAAGTTAAACTGAAAATTTTAAATTAAAAACTGAGTTACAACTATTTGAGAATCAAAGGCTGAATAAAATCTAAAGCCATAACTAATCTAAAGCTATATTAAATTAAATACTACTCCTAATGCCTTTAAAAGGCTTACAAAGGGTTCTATATATAGCAATCTAAAAGAAACTAAGGTTTTCCTTTGTCTTGTGCTTCTTTGCTTGCATAATAGCCCTTGGATGCCTAAGTCTTTATCTCAGCCTTCAATTGCTATTTGGCGCCAAAAGTAAGTGACTTTGATTGCCAACTTGGCACTTGGAGGGTTTGGCATCTCGTGAAGTGCTTTTTGCTTGGGATAAGGTGGAGTATGCTTTTGAGGGGAGAGATGCGTGTTGCAGGTTAAAGTAATGGGGGATGGGGTTTGTTTCGCAGGTAAAAGGGGAGTAGGGGAAGGGTTTGTTTGGCAGTTAATGAGATGAAGGAGAAGATGGGGTTTGACTATGGTCAAAGGATAAAAATGTGAAGGGGGCGTTTTTATTATTAACGTGGGTTTTGGGCTTGGGGAGATAAGGTGGGCTTGGATGGTTTTTGGACTGGATTTGGAATTTGGGTGGATTGGATTTTGGAATTGTTATTTTTAAGCTTAAAATCACAAGGACTATTCATGCCAAAAGCTGAAATTCCAAGGACTGAAAGTGTAGTTTTTTCCAAGTTATCAAAAAGGGCTAAAGTTGCCAAGATGAATAGTATAAGGACCCTTGATGATATTTTTCCAATTTAAACTTCCAAGGACCATTTATGCTATTTTTCAAAGTGGAGGGACCTGTTTTGCCAATTCATGAAAACTTTCATCCAAAATATTCTTCCAGGGACCAAATCTGTCAATTTATGCTCATTTTTTGTCTGTTTTCTATCATTTTGTACCTGAAACACATAAAAAACACAATCCAAGGATATTTTTAGTTTTATATGACATATTTGTGTGTTTTCATTTGTTTTTATAGTCTAAATGGGTATAAAATGATGAGTATTTACACACTCATCAATCCCCCACACTAAACTATTACTATTCCCTAGCAATCCTTTATGAAAATTTAATGAATTTGATGTCTCTCTACCAAAAGCCATTACTTCTGGAGTAGCCAAATGTTTTAGTGTGATACTTTGGTACATTGATAACCAAATGATTTTGAGCAAACCATCAGCTATCAACAGATTTGATTTATCTTTACCAAAAGCCGTTTGCTTTTGGATTAGCCAACTCTAAAATTATCATCTTGGTGAGTTGATTACCAATTATGGTTTTCCACTACCTTTACCACAAGCCATAACCTTGTGGGCTAGCCAACTCTTCACTATCATAGATATGGTGAGTTGAACACCATACAATTTTTGGCAAATTGTCAGCCATAAACGGATTTGAGATATCTTTACCTAGAGCCGTTTGCTCTTGGACTAGCCAGTCCTTATGTTAGACTTGGTGGACTGATAACCATTTGTTGTGTTAGTGCAAAGCAATTCCACTAAAAAAAGTTTTTGGCCAAAACGGGGGTACTAGGGCACTAACAGGTACATGTGTGATCAAATTTGCCAGAATTCCCCCCCCCCCCCCCCCCCCCCCCCGCACTTAGAATTGAATATTGTCCTCAATATTTAAAGTCCCGGCTATTATGCCGACTCTTTGAACGTAAAAACGCAACATTACAAGCTAAGCGTGCGAAGGAAAATTTTTTTTACAAAAAGATTTTATAAGATATCCCGAGATAATCGTTAGCAAAAGGATAGTATATTGGGCGGCTGGATTGAAAATAGACGCGTCAATCATCACAATCCAAGGGAAACCTGAAAACATGAGCAAACATACAACAAAGCAAACAACAGCAGAGGACAACTCCCCCACACTTAGTGTTAGAAATAAGAAAGAAGTCAGAAACATGGGTGGAAACCCATGTTGTGCTAATGTTTTTGTTCACCGAGTCACAAGCTTGACTCAACCCCGAATTCATTGTTTCATGGGGAAGCAACATGTGGAAGAGACAATCTCCATCGGACTTTCATTCAAGATGTTTGGATAAATATTGAAGTGCCTGAAAGTTCCACACCGATGAGATATATAGATAGACCCTGGCTCAAGATAATGAAAATGTGAGGGTCAAAGATGGTATCCTTACTCCTGAAAGAGTGAAGAAGAGAGGAAGTCACCAGGTAGGTGAAGAAAAGAAAGAAAGTCATGGTAACAATCATGACAAGATCTTCTTCCTCAAGATCAGGTTTAGCTTCCTAAATTTGGATTTCATAGGTTAAGCTCTTTGGTTTGGACAACATCTCGGGTGGTAGGGTGGAAAAATTTGTCATCAAAATACCAATTCTCATGATTGAGAACTTTTCCCCCAGATCATGGTTTTTCTTGTCATCCAAGTAATCATACTCCAGAGGAGTCATGTTATGAGTGAGTTCACCGGAGAACTCCTCATGAAGAAAATCAATCACATGATGTAAATCAGTGAACTCTTGTTCCGTTGTGCACTCATCACTATCCTCGTTCTGAATATCAAAGATTGGATTATCAGAAATCAAAGTGAATTCAGATTCGAATTCAAACAAAGGATTAGTGAAGTTATTTTGAATGCTTCGGGAACAAGGTGATAAACATTCTCTATTGGACTGTTGGGAAAAGAATTGAGTGATGGATCATGATATAAGAGACTTTCAATTTTGTTGATATAAATAATGCGTAAAAACGCTATTAATATTTCTCGATATCCGTATGTTTTGACGATCACAAAATATAAAATCATTAAACGTAAAATCATTACGTAAATAAGTATTTAGTGACAAAATATCGTTATATCCAACCAATTCACTTAAGGTATGAATAAACAAGTGCCTAATACATTTTATGATCAAAGGAAGGTTTATTTACTAATTAAAAATTAATAAAATGATATAAACATTTTATATATTTAAGAAAAACACTTTTAGTAATTAAAGGAAAATGTTTATTTCACAATAAATAAATGAATTCAAATTTTTAACCAAATTCAGTTAAACTTTCACCAAATAAAATTTTCCCAGAAAAGACAAAGAAATCTGGCCGTTACAGTGGGCGGCCCCCTTAATTATAAGGGGTGGCCCCCTTAATTTTAAGGGGGGCGACATACACTCCTGTGTCAGAATTCTTTGCCTATAAAAACTGGTTCAAATCTGAATTTTTTCCTCACCTTTTGAACTAAAACTTTCTGTTCTAATTCTCTCAAATCATCTTCCTAAATCCTTTGATCATAAACATATTAGTTCTTGTTTCAAGTGATCCAATCCTTCATCATTCAAAGTGCAAGAGAAGAATACTCCTCCAACATCTTGTTAAGAAGTATTGTAGGCTTGTGTATATTGTAAAGGTGTAGAAGTTGTGTAATAGATAGATCTAGGTGTGTTAGTAGTTGTGAATAGAAGTAGTTGTGTTGGGTAGAAGTAGAAGTAGTGTTGTGAAAGAGAAGTAGTGAAGTTGTGCAGTAGTAGTGGTGTGCATAAGTTGTGAAGAAGGTGTGTAGTGGTGTGAGATTGGTTCTAGCTACTATTAGGACTCGACATTTAGCTTAGTGTCGTTAATTGGTGTAAGCAAAAGTTGTGTAAGGTTTTCTCCGCCATAAGGGAGCTTGTTGACGTAGTGAAGAAAACTCTCGAGTTAGGTGCTCAGGGAGTGGAGTAGGGCGAAGAGGTGCTTCGTAGCCGAACCACTATAAATCCTTTGTCTTGTGATGCGATCTGTCCATCTCTATCTCTTTACTTATTTACTTACATTGTTGTCATTTTATTTCGTAGATATTAGTTTATATAAGTATTGTTTATTGATCTCACATAAAACTAGAATCGATTATTTTGCAAACAAAGTTTTTATAAAATAAAAATTGACGTAAAACTATTCAACCCCCCTTCTAGTTTTCCACAATTGGCATCAGAGCTATGTTAAACAAGACTTTTAAAATAAATTCTATTTTAAAACTTGAAATCGATCTATGGAATCAGAAAAATATTTAGAAGGGAACATGACATTTAAACAACCATATTTTGAAAACACAAGTTTTCTTGAATGAAAAAATCGATTCGAAAGTTATGTGAAATTGATAGCTTATGATCTTTGGCATGTTATTTCAATTGGTAATTTTCAATCAACAAAAACCACTTTTGAAAAACAAGATAATTATTTCGAAGTAGTGCTTGATAAAAATGATATTGATAAAATGATTATATACAAAGCCTTACCAAATATTGAATATGAAAGAATATTTTTTTGTCAAACGGCAAATGATATGTGGAAAAAATGTCAAGCCAAAGAAAATTTTATATATAAAATAGTTGAAAATGAAAGTATAGTAGATAAGTATTTAGTTGAAATGAGTACAAGTGCTACTAGTTCAAATTTTGCATGTGTAGGTAATAATGACGAAAACCCCAAGAGTCATACCAAGAGCAAACAAGAAGGGTGTACAAAGTCAACGGTCGAATGTAATAATGATAATTATTATAGTTCTGAAAGTGAAGATGAAGAGTATGCAAAGGTCGTAAAGAATTCAAGAATATTATTAGGAAGCGACTAAAAGCACAAGATAAAAGGAAAACCACCCGAAGAAGAATATCTAGCGACAAAGACGAAACAATGAAGCACAAATGTTTCGTGGCTCAAGCACCTGATGAAATATGTCTAGGAGTAGATTTGGAGCCCGATGAATGGATAAAGGATAGTGGATGCTCAAGACACATGACGGGGAATCACAAGCTATTTTCTACATATAAGGCATACAACGGAGGTAATGTTGTTTTTGGTAGTGATCGTCGTGGAAAAATCATAGGCAAAGGTACGATCTCTCAAGACTCTCTAACTATTGAAAATGTCAAGCATGTAGATAATCTAACTTATAACTTGCTTAGTATAGGTCAAATATGTGATAATAAGTGTAGGGTTACCTTTACCGAGAAAGATAGTGAAATAATTAAGGATAAGAAAGTTATAGGTAGAGAAATTAGGAAAGGAGGTATATATGTTATGAAATTAGGAGACAAACCGGAAGATAAGATATGCCTAGCTACTATAGATGAAAACTCCACTTTGTGGCATAGGAGATTAGGTCATGCAAATATGCAACAAATACAATCTTTAGCCTCTAAGGAACTAGTTAGAAATTTACCTAGCCTAAGATATGATCAACACTTTTGTGATGCTTGTAAAATTGGAAAACAAGCACATGCTAGTCACAAAGCTAAAAATATGTTATCCACAACTAGATGTTTAGAATTACTTCATATGGACATTTTTGGTCCATCCGCTGTGCGGAGCTACGGTGGCAATCGTTACACCTTAGTTATAGTAAATGATTATTCACGATACACGTGGACTAGGTTCTTAAGTGATAAAACCGAAGCCTTTGAAAAATTTGAGATATTTAGTAAAATGATACAAAATAAGTTAGGATGCTCTATAGTCTCAATTAGGACGGACCATGGTAGGGAATTTGATAACGAAGTACAATTCGGAAAATTTTGTGATAAAAATGGAATATCTCACAACTTTTCCGCTCCACGTACTCCGCAATCAAATGGCGTAGTAGAAAGAAAAAATAGGTCTTTACAAGAAATGAGTAGAACAATGTTAAATGAACAATCTATCCCACAAATTTTTTGGTGTCACGCTGTAAATACATCAACATATATATTTAATAGAGTTTCCATTAGACGAATCTTAGGGAAAACTCCATATGAATTATTAAGAGGTAGAAAACCTAATATAGGCTACTTTATAGTATTCGGAAGTAAATGCTTCATCCTTAATACAAAAGACTATCTAACTAAGTTCGACCCTAAGGCTTACGAAGGAGTTTTTCTAGGATATTCTCAAAATAGTAAGGCATATATAATTCTTAATAAACATACCATGAGAGTAGAAGAATCCCTAAATGTAACCTTTGATGAAACTCCTCCACTACCTAAAACATTACCCTTAGAAGATGATGATGTTATAGAAGAAGAAGTTATTGAGGTTAGTAAAACTAAACCCTTAGGTAATGATCTTGAAGTAGAAACTTTAGAAGAAAACGAAGTTGTAAATGTTAAAGAATCAAAGTCACATCCATTAGATAACATAATAGGTCACCTAAATCAAAGAACACTTAGATCACAAGCTCAAGATAAAAATAACTTCTTTTGTTTTGTGTCAACAATAGAGCCTAAGAATATGAATGAAGCCTTAAAAGATGAAAGTTGGATTATGGCTATGCAAGAAGAATTAAATCAGTTCAATACAAATGATGTTTGGGAACTAGTCCCAAATCCTAGGAATGCGACCATAATAGGAACTAAGTGGGTATTTAGGAATAAATTAGATGAAAATGGAATAGTAACCAGAAATAAAGCTAGGTTAGTCGCCCAAGGTTATAATCAACAAGAAGGAATTGATTATGATGAAACCTATGTTCCTGTAGCTAGATTAGAATCCATTAGAATCCTTTTAGCATATGCATGCGCCCTAGACTTTAAGTTATACCAAATGGATGTGAAGACTGGATTCCTCAACGGTTTTATCAATGAGGAGGTTTATGTGGCAAAACCTCCGGGATTCATTGACTTCACAAAACCTGATTATGTTTACAAACTAAAGAAGGCTTTATATGGTCTTAAGCAAGCTCCAAAGGCTTGGTATGATAGACTTAAAGCTTTCCTAGTTGAGCATAATTATTCCATGGGAATGGTAGATAACACTCTCTTCACTAAAAGAATTGACCCAAATATCATCATTGTTCAAATATATGTCGATGACATTGTATTTGGATCGACTTGTCAGGATATGTGTGATGAATTTGCCAATGATACGTGCGAATCGAACCAGGCTTTACCTTTCGAGGGATCTCGAGAAGCTTACAACCCCCACCAGGCAGTGTACCTTATCGTTGTAGTATAGTATAGTGACAAGTACCGGGGGATTGATCGTTCAACTCAGGAATAGTGTCGCTAGGATTAGAAAGCCTAAAAACTAGGTCTAGAGGTGAGAGATAATTCTTTTTGTATTTTTATATTTTTTATAAAGCAAGTAAAAATCTCGGTTTTTGGAAGAGTGGGCGGAATTAGTTGCTAATCAACTAACCCAATAACTAAGATGCAATCAAAATAAAATAACAAAAATGAAAATAAAATCTAATTAAACTAGTGGTGTGAACAATAATAGGGAGAGTTGTGTTTACTTAGGTTTCATTACTCCCTAGATATCTTTTACAGGTTGATAGTTTGTTACAATTGCATGGATGACGGGTCGTATTCCTTAATACCAGTCGTAGGGCCGTGTACAATATTCCCTAACTCTATAGGATCCTACTTCACTCCTATGTCGAGCCGTTAGAAGCTCCTAACATGGGATCATTAGAATTCTCCTACGCATTAAATACAACCAAAAATCATAGTACACCTCTGATCATGTTTCTTAAGACGTTCAAGCGTGTCACCAATGGAAGTCTGCCAGTTTTCTTAAGCCTAACATCGAATACAATCATCCGTGACAACTATAAACAAACAATAAACCCACAATTAACATCTAGGTTTCACTACATCTAAGCAAACACACAAGAGATCTAGCCTACCATGTTAAATTCAAGACAAGCGTAAGATATATTCAAACAACACATAGACATATTGAATGAATGGAAAGAGTACTTATCTCAATTAAACATGAAAGGGTTCAAAGGGTAAAAACCCTTGAAAAAGCTGTAATATTCGTACTAGGGTTTCTCTCCAAAGTTACACCCTACTTGTTCCTCTCTAATGAATGAAAATTGCAAAACTATATATAGATTTTACAGGGTGACGGCGTCAAGAAGGAAATTCTGACCCCGTCAACTCGCCGCCCATAATGAAATCGGATTGCCTAGATCCACTTTTGACGCTGTCATGTGTAATATTACTCTGGGCCGTCACTAACATTTTGACCATGACGGCCTTGGGTGACGCCGTCATGTCCATAGTGTAAAACTCTTCTGGATCGTCACGAACTTTATCCACTTCCATCTCTTGTATTACTCTTGACGCCGTCACATAAGAACTCTTGATGCCGTCAGGTACTGTTCCTAGCAAGGAAAATTAAGACTTTGCCGTTTTCTTCACTTTTATGCTCCAAAAACGTCCAAAATGCTTCCTTTTCCAGAATTCACTCCAAAAGTACCTAAAATGACAAAAGGAACGATTTAGGGCAATATTTGTTCAAATAAATTCGAATTCGGGCTTAAATGACCCCCTAAAAATGGTTCATTTTTCACCTCATCAAATACCCTTACACTTGAGATTTGCTTGTCCTTAAGCAAATGCGCTTTTATTCTAATCAAAATACAAGTTAGGGGTCATTTAACACTAATATAAAAGTAATTACAACAAATAATCATTCCACTAAAGACCAAAGACAAGCACGGAGGTCATACACTAGCACCTCACAAATAGTGTTTAGATACTCACATCTCTCGGGTGTAATAAAGTATATATCACAATATGGAAATGGAAAACATCTCTCACTACTTGTCATAGCAAAATAGATTACCACAGGCTTGGGAAAGGATCAAACTTCCACCACTTGGTGTAAGCACCTAGGATAAACTATCAAAGAGGTCTTTCAAAAGGTTATAACGTTAGGTGTAGGGATATGGAATACACGATTTTGTTGGATAAAGGCAATTTTTACTGGTGGCGAGTTAAGCATCTTGGTTAATTACATGTACAATATGGCGTTGCTAAGCCAAGACTAGACTTGACTTAAGCTAATAAATGAAAAATAACAAAAACATAAAATAAACATAGAATGAAACGGGATGGTAGTCCGTATGTTTTTTCTCTTTTCTTTTTCTATTTTTTTTTCTTAATTTTTTTTTCGATTTTTTTTTTGTTTTTATTTATTTTTTATTTTTTTTTGCATACACTTTTACCCTACCAACCAAAATAATACATCATAGGGAATGAACATTCCCCTTACACTTGAATTTTTACATACTTTAAAATAAACTAATCTAATTACTCGAATCAAGATAATCAAAACACTTGGAGTACTTTTAAGATTAACGCACATATGGGGGTAATATATGATGTTCTTCCCCATTACTCCATAACACAAGTACTTTACCCATGAGTCCAAATCGTCCCAAAACAATATGTACAAGGATATGACTCGACTTAGCAACCATGTAATCAATTAGATAATTAACTAAGGGTTTAAACATGTAACAATAATGCACTAAAGATGAGTGCATACACGGAAGGCTAAGGCGATTTGGTTGTACATTTGGGTGGGTTGTAACAAATTCTTCCTTTAAGTAAGATGCTTGAAGTTAAAACGAAAAGATAGGCTCGGAGGGGTGTACTAGGGGTTTCGTGTACTAAAAATGAGTACAACGCTAAGGTGTGGGGAAAATTATTTGACTTTACTAGCCAAGTAATATAACTTAAATGGTCAAGTAATTATGATACGGGTTTAACACAAGGGTGATCCTAATGCCTCTTATCATGTAGTAAATCCTACTACACGAATGTAGTCTCACTAGCGGTCTCGAGATGCATCACTAACGCAAGTTCTAGAATCTAAATGCTACCGGTACACTCATAAGCACTAATAGTAAATGTTTTTCCTATCAAATCTAAAGGCGAACCTCACATATTTGGGTGGAAAATTTTTCTGAATAGTACAGTTTTGTGCTAGTCATACAACTCCTATCCATGAGACGCTTGCTAAGGCTAAAGTTTCACTCCTAAATGTTGTAAAAAATTTTAAATTTGGCGCTAAAATTACACTAACAAGTATTTCTCATAGTTTAAAACAAACTCAAGTGCAAGTGTATCCTATAAGGTATCATCATTTACCCTCCCCTTACACTTAGGATGAACATTGTCCCCAATGTTCAATTAAAGAATGTAAAAGTGAAACAGGTAAAAGAATGAAATCAAATACTCCCTTGATTCATTCGGTGTGGATAGTGTGGTAACAAGGTTAAATCTTCCCCCAAGAAAATGAACAATCAAAGCTTCCCTTCCAGAAATATAAATCATCTTCTTGTCATATGTAACCTGTTAAACCTGAGAAAACAAACAAGACAACCTCGCGTAAAATCGGCGGCAATCTATATATACTAACAAGTCCTTGAAAACAAATTAAGATATAATGCTTGTGGAATGAATGTTTGCAGATTTCCTGGAGTTTATAAAACTAAAGAATTAACAAAAACTTCAAGACTCCGTTAGAAAAACAAAACTAGCAAAATTTCCAGAATTTTACACATGACGCCGTCAGGAGTTAATTCCTGACGCCGTCAGAAGTGACCTGCAGAAATCTTTACGTTATGTTTCCGGAAAATTTCTGGAAAAACTTATGTCCTACTTCCTGGAAAATCCTACAAAACATCATTATTACTCGATACAAGCATTTGACTCTAACAAATACTAATACACATGTTCATTTAATATTGTGGAGAATCATGATCAATTTCATTCTTAAAAACATATTTAGGGTTTCCCCTTACACTTATCTTTTGCAAAATACCTTTGTATGAAGTTAGGACGAAGTTAAACGACAAAATAAAGTATTTTCACAATTTTAGTTTTGAAACATGATCTACCAACAATAAAAATAAAGCATGCATACGGAAGCAAATAACAAGCAAACAAATAATAATCACACAAAACATGGGTTGCCTCCCAAGAAGCGCTTTTCTTTATTTACGAGTCTTGTAGCTAGACTCAAGGTCATGCGCAATTACGTTTCATGGGTGAGTTCCTCATTGAGGACATCTTTGGGATCAAACTTTGGTTTCAACTTCCTATTGGTTTTCTTGGTATGGTATGACCTTTCAAACTTTTCTCCATCCGAATCATATAAAATCATCTTCATATGCCATGATCCGTCACCTTCCTTAGGTGGCTTGTCCCCCCCTCCATTTACACTTATCCCCCTCTTTTTTCCACTTGTTCATCTCTATGTTAATAGGCATTACGCATAAGAACTCAATCATTTTCCTAAAGACTAGGGGGTCCTCAAAAGGGTCTAGCTCCTCATCTCTAGCTATGATTTGTTCCACCGAATGTGTTTTATCGATGAAATCTTTTTCTAGATAGAATGGGCGTTGAGGTCCTATAAAGTTTCTTTCTATCCAAGGTCCATATCTAGATGGTCTCCTATTCATCTCTACCCAATGTGGTGTCGGTTCGTCCTCACAATCGTAGCTATGCTTCTTAACATCATATACCGACCAAGTATCGCCCTCACCTACCGCTATCTTAGACTCCTTACAATCTATCATGGCGCTAGCGGTTGCTAAAAATCCTCTTCCTACTAACAATGGACATGTAGTATCACTAACCATATCTAGGATGTGAAAATCCGCTAAAATAGTTTACTTCCCTACGTGAACAACTACATCCTTGTTCATCCCAACCGGGTGGGCAATACTCCCATCTGCTAGACCAATTAGTACCTCCGTCTCCTCTAACTTTCCTAGCTTAAGAGTGGTGAAAAGGGATAAGGGAATCAAGTTGAGGCTTGATCCTAAATCGGCTAGTGTGTCGAAAGCTTCAGATTTTCCTATCTTACAAGGCAAAACAAATATACCCGGATCATCAAGCTTCTTAGGCAACTTGTTTTGAATGAAGGCGGTCCCATTTTTACCCAATTTAAACTTCTCATATTTTTTTAGTAGGGCACTATAGTAGGGAGCACGGGCTAAGACATCAATGACGGGGCGTTCAAGGTGGAGCTCCTTGAATTCATCGTCAAGGTCTTGTGTAGGAAGTGTTTTAACTTTATTATTGACCAGTTTGATATTGGGTGTTTCATTCGATTGGCCCTTTTGAAGAATTTGGTTTTGCTTGAAACATGTGCTCATTGATTTAACCGAGTAGTATTGCGGACAAGAATTGGGTGACGAAACCGATGATATGGATTTAACGTTTAGTTTCGGGTTCTTGACCGTGTCGCTTAGGAGTGCTCCCATTTCTCGGTCATTGAGAACTTTCAACAATGTCTCAATTTTGGTGGTCATCTCGCTTTGCTTTTATTTGAAATCGGCTTCAAACTTAGATATGCGAGCTTCTTGAGATGCCATAAACTTGGACATCAACCCTTCAAGATTGTTGGTAGTACCATAGTTGTTGGAAGGATTGTTGTTGAAAGTACGGTTGGAGGGTGGACCATTTGGTTGGGGACGATTAGGCGGATTGGAAGAATTGTTTTGGTTTTGTTTCCACCTAAGGTTCGGGTGATTTTTCCAAGAAGAGTTGTAGGAATCACCGTAAGGGTTTGGCTCGGGTTTGAAAGTGTACCACTTATCTCCCGCTTCGTCGGTACGCGAGGATGCGTAGTTCGTAAAAGTTGTTCCGGGGAGTTCCACGCAATCACGAGTGTCATGGGGACCACTACATAATTCGCATGAAGAAGTGATTTTGTTTACTTGGCTTGAAGGCTTGGGAGCTTCGTAAGATTTCATGAGAAACTTGACTTGGTCCTCAAGTTCCATGATCCTACGGTTGGGAGTGCTAGAATTGTTCGAAGGCAAAGATATTGCCTTGACCGTTTTGTTCAAATCACGGGGATCGTTCCAAATTTCATTGTCATAGAGAGCAAGATCTTCTATGAGTTCCCATGATTCTTCCACACTTAGATAACGTAGCTTGCCATCGGTCGATTGGTCAATGGTTCGCCTTGTGGAGAGATCGATATGGTCATAGAAGATTTGGACTTGGAGCCAAAGATCTATGCCATGATGAGGGACTTTTTGGAGTAAGTCCTTGAAACGAGTCCATGCTTCATATAGAGTTTCACCTTGACGTTGTTGGAACATCAAGATATCATTTATAAGCTTGGTAGTTCTCCCCGGAGGGAAAAATTGAGCAAGGAAACGAGTGGTGAGATCATCCCATGAGGTGATGGATCCCGCGGGTAAACATTCAAGCCATTGACTAGCTTGATCACGTAGAGAGAATTGGAATAGGCGTAATCAGGTCGATTCTCTAGTTGTAACCTCAAGGTCTATAGAATCTACGATTTTAACGAAATCCTTGAGATGTTGATTAGGATCTTCGGAATGAAGTCCATGGAATGCACATCCGCTTTGCACCAACCGGATGGTGTCGGATTGCAAGGGGGACACATTGGCTCCATGAGTGAGCTCAATAGTGTTTCGATAGCCTTGGTGGCTAGGACGGGAATACTCTCCTAGGGTTCGGGGCCTAAGAGGTTGTTCGCTAGTGGTGGGTTTTGTGGGTGGTTTTGTTGTGGTGGGTTGATGGGTTCAAAGATGTTACCACCTTCCATGATGTCGGATGGCAAAGATTACAAACAAAGACACGAAGAAATAGATAGATTAAGAGAACCTAAAAAAAATAAAAATAAAATCTTACTAGAAAGGAATCTAGCAAGTAGACCTAATAAAAAGAAATCCTAACCTAGAGAATAACTATTCCCCTGACTGCGGTGCCAAAAACTTGATAAGTGGGAATCGCACCAGGCTTTACCTCTCGAGGGATCTCGAGAAGCTTACAACCCCCACCAGGCAGTGTACCTGAACGTTGTAGTATAGTATAGTGACAAGTACCGGGGGATTGATCGTTCAACTCACGAATAGTGTCGATGGGATTAGAAAGCCTAAAAATTAGGTCTAGAGGTGAGAGATGATTCTTTTTGTATTTTTATATTTTTTATAAAGCAAGTAAAAATCTCGGTTTTTGGAAGAGTGGGCGGAATTATTTGCTAATCTACTAACCAAATAACTAAGATGCAATCAAAATAAAATAACAAAAATGAAAATAAAATCTAATTAAACTAGTGGTGTGAACAATAATAGGGAGAGTTGTGTTTACTTAGGTTTCATTACTCCCTAGATATCTTTTACAGGTTGATAGTTTGTTACAATTGCATGGATGACGGGTCGTATTCCTTAATACCAGTCGTAGGGCCGTGTACCATATTTAATAACTCTGTAGGATCCTACTTCACTCCTATGTCGAGCCGTTAGAAGCTCCTAACATGGGATCATTAGAATTCTCCTACGCATTAAATACAACCAAAAATCATAGTACACCTCTGATCATGTTTCTTAAGACGTTCAAGCATGTCACCAATGGAAGTCTGCCAGTTTTCTTAAGCCTAACATCGAATATAATCATCCGTAACAACTATAAACAAACAATCAACCCATAATTAACATCTAGGTTTCACTACATCTAAGCAAACACACAAGAGATCTAGCCTACCATGTTAAATTCATGACAAGCGTAAGATATATTTAAACAACACATAGATATATTCAATGAATGGAAAGAGTACTAATCTCAATTAAACATGAAAGGGTTTAAAGGGTAAAAACCCTTGAGAAAGCTGTAATATTCGTACTAGGGTTTCTCTCCAAAGTTACACCCTACTTGTTCCTCTCTAATGAATGAAAATTGCAAAAATATATATAGATTTTACAGGGTGACGGCGTCAAGAAGGAAATTCTGACGCCGTCAACTCGCCGCCCACAATGAAATCGGATTGCCTAGATCCACTTTTGACGCCGTCATGTGTAATATTACTCTGGGCCGTCACTAACATTTGGACCATGACGGCCTTGGGTGACGCTGTCATGTCTATAGTGTAAAACTCTTCTGGATCGTCACGGACTTTATCCACTTCCACCTCTTGTATTACTCTTGACGCCGTCACATAAGAGCTCTTGACGCCGTCAGGTACTGTTCCCAGCAAGGAAAATTAACACTTTGCCGTTTTCTTCACTTTTATGTTCCAAAAATGTCCAAAATGCTTCCTTTTCCAGAATTCACTTCAAAAGTACCTAAAATGACAAGAGGAACGATTTAGGGCAATATTTGATCAAATAAATTCGAATTCGGGCTTAAATGACCCCCTAAAAAAGGTTCATTTTTCGCCTCATCAGCATAAATCATGCATGATGAGTTTGAGATGAGCATGAAGGGTGAACTAAACTTCTTCCTAGGATTACAAATAAAACAACTAAAAGATGGAATATTTTTTAACCAATCAAAATACATCAAGGAAATGCTTAAGAAATTTGGCCTAGAAGACTCAAAACCCCTTAAGACACCTATGTCTATGGAAGTGAAACTCACAAGAGATGAAGAAGGTGAGTCCGTAGATAACACTAAGTATAGAGGAATGATAGGTAGTTTACTATACTTAACGGCAAGTAGACCCGATATCATGTTTAGTGTTTGCCTTTGTGCCCTCTTTCAAGAGGATCCCAAAACCTCTCACCTAGAAGCGGTTAAGCGTATCTTCCGATACATTAAAGGCACTATACACTTAGGATTATGGTATCCTAAGGGATCCGGCAAAGAAACAATTGTCTATGCAGATTCGGATCATGCGGGAGACTACGTGAATTGAAAAAGCACTAGTGGTATTTGCACGTTTATGGGATGTTGCCTAACGTCTTGGTTTTCCAAGAATCAAACCGCTCTTGCCATTTCGACCACCGAAGCTGAATATGTAAGCGCTGGAAAGGCATGTCAACAAGCACTATGGATGAAACAAGCTCTCGTAGATTATGGCGTTAGGTTAGAAAACATTCCTATAATGTGTGATAATAAAGGAGCCATAGATTTAAGTAAGAATCCCATTCAACACTCTAGGACTAAACATATAGAAATACGTCATCACTTTCTTAGGGATAACGTACAAAAGGGAAACATAACAATAGAAAAGGTAGCCTCGGAAGATAACAGTGCGGATATATTTACTAAGCCCCTTAAGCGTGAATTATTTAACCACTTGCGTTTAGGATTCGGAATGATGGAACAAATAGATTAAAATCTTATTTCTGAAATTTCATGATTCTGAAGTAAAAAAAATTTTGACTGTCAGATGGGCTGTTGGGAACGTACTTTTATATTTATTCATGTCTCGGTCATTACATTTTGTAATAAGATGATCACAACTACATCAACTAAGAACAAAGAACGATGAATGATTTAGAAGACGTCTAAAGCATTGAAAGTCAAAGATTAAGACGAAGACGTCAAGCAACCTTGATGACCGACCCTTAGGGGGAGATTGTTGGGAACGTAGTTTTACTATTTATCAAGTCTTAGTCATTTACTTGTAATAGGTTGCTAAGGCTTGTATGTTTATTATAACTTAAGGCTTATGTAGCAAGCCCATGGGCCATAAGCCCATTTCGTTTTCTAGATAGGGAGGAAGGGAGTGTTGCCCTACTCCTTCCCTATATATAGTCTTGTAACCCCTCCTTTGAGGTGGTTGGTTCTCTAGGAATTTCATCTCTTTCATTTTCAATCCAAGGGTTCCTTCCACTCTCTCTCTCTACTCTCTTTCTCTCTCTAGATCTCTAAGTGATTATGTTATAAAATCATGACCTAACAAGTGGTATCATTCGCCAAGGGATAATATAGGTTGATTTAGGTTTGATTTGGTAGAAAAACTAGGTTTCAAAGTGATATTCTTAAGATTCGGTTACTGTTCATCGCCTTTCTGTCGAGTTTGAATTTTTTTTGGTTCTATCGAGTTTGCCTTTTAACTTAGCGAGTTTGTAATTTTCTTGCGAGTTAGGCATTAATTTTTTGCGAGTTAGAAATTTCTGTCCTAGCGAGTTAGAGATTTCTATCGAGTTAGGGGTTTCTTATCGAGTTAGGATTATTAAGTCATATCGAGTTAGGGGTTTCTTATCGAGTTTGGACTTTGGCGAGTTTGCCTTTTACCTAATCGTTTATCGAGTTAGGTTCTTTGTGGCAACCTACTAGGGGAAACTCTGCTCAAATTTCATCAAGATACCGAGTTTGAGTTTGATATTCATCTTACTTACCGAGTTTGATAGTTATCTTTAACTACCGAGTTTGAGTTATATCAGGACTTATAAAGTTTGGATGCTTATCTGAACATACCGAGTTTGACAACTTATATGATCATACCGAGTTTGAAACAAATCAGAACATACCGAGTTTGAAACATCATCTGAACATACCGAGTTTGATATCAAGTTTTTCAAATCTAATTACAACCTTTATTTATCTTTAACGATCTAAGTTTACCATAATCACGAAAGATGTCTCAACCACCCAATTACTTCTATTCTCATCCTCATCCTTTGCAACAATCGTATCAACAACCGCAACAATCATTTCAACAACCGTCTCAATCACACTTTCATCAACAACCGTTTAATCCACAACCACAATATCTCATGATGCAACAACATCAAATCATTCCTCAACAACAACCATATCAAATGTCTCAACAAAACACTCAGTTTTCCTCCAAACAACCTCACTGGTTTGACAGAATGTGTGAAGTTATTACAACTCAACAATCCCGACATGAGGCAGGATCACTTGAAACACCTCTAATGCTAACACCTGGGAACTATGTTCAATGGTCAAGTCGATTCCTACGATTTCTTGAACTAAAGAAACCTCATGGGATATTCTTGAAACAAGTGATACTTGAAAGACCATTTGAGTGGCCAACAAGATTTGAAATTGGTGATCCAACTGCTGATCCTCCACGTCCTCCTGGAGATAGACCTCTTCCAGAATCTCAACTAACAGAAGAACATAAATTACATCGTGAAGCTGATAAGTATGCAATGGCTTATATACTCCAAGGTATACCTAATCTAATTTATTCGAAGTGTCGATGCTCAGAAAACAGCCAAAGCTATGTGGGAACATGTTCATCTCCTTATGGAAGGCACTCAATTGAACAAAGATGATATGGAATCCAAACTCTACATGGAATACACTGACATCACAATTAAACCAGGAGAGTCACTTGAATCCTACTATCATCGTTTCACAAATGTGGTCAATGATCTGGAACGTCACAAAATCACAATACCTAGGATCGCAGTGAACTCCAAATTCGTTGGTAGTCTTGGTCCTGATTGGCATAAATATGTGACATTTGTTCGACAAACAAAAAATCTTCATGATGCATCATATGGTTTGCTGAATGATTTTCTGAAACACCATGAACCTGAAGTGGAAAAAGATAGAGCTCTTCGAGGAGGATACTCACCATCACCAACACCAAATTCTTTGGCACTCGTAGCTCAATCTCCCTATGCTCCACCACCTATGTCTAATCATGCATATGTTCAAGAGCAAAACTACTTCAGTTATCCACAATCTTCTACCTCGAACCAAATGGTCCCTTATGATTCATCTCCCAAGAATACTTCTACTCAACTTGTTCCATTAAACAACAATGATGCAGTGTATTACTCCAACTCCAATGAAGATGACGATGATGACTTTAATACATTGAACCAGGGACTTGCTCTTATTGCTCGTGCTTTTAGCAAATTCTCCAACAAAACAAACAACCGTCAACGTTCATCTTCTAACACAAGGAATCAAGCTGTTGTCAATGATGGAAGAGTGGAAATTCAGAATCGTAACTTTGGTCGATCTGGTTCAGGAAGTTCTTCAGGAAATTTTGGGAATGGTCAGAGGTTTAATAACAATGGAGGGTTCAGGAACAACTCAGGCTCTTCTCAGCAAAGGTCTGAACCAGTTGCAACTAGGAACTCAAACTCAGGGAATGCAGTGTGGTGTTATAACTGTAATGAACAAGGTCATATAGCGATAGCATGTCCTAAACCGAGAACTCGGGGTAGTAAGTTTCACAAGCAGGCATTACTCATGGCTCTTCAAGATGAAAAATATGGACATTTCCCTGAACAGGATAACAACTTCATGGAAAATGTGAACAATGACGATGACATGGAAGATCTGGAAGCCAATGCAGCTGTGATGCTTATGGCCAACATGCAGGAACTTCAGCTTAACGATTCAGGTCCAGTGTATGATACTGACGGCTTGTCTCAGGTACATGACCTCAATGCATGCTTTATACATGATATAGCCTCACCTTCTGCTTTTGAATCAGATATGGTGCAAGTTGTTCCATCTGACTCATCTTCATCTTCTCAAACAGATGAACAAATAAGCACAATTGTCATATTTGATGATGACACAGTTGTTTCATTTGATGATCCTGTTGAGAATGATAAACATGATCATATAGAACAACATGAACCATCATTTGATCTAGACCCTGACCTCATATTGTTATCTAAACAACTGAATGCTCAACAATTGCAAATCATAAAATGCAACGAAAAAAACAAAGTTTTAAAAGAAACAAATGCGTCACTTGCAAGAGATATTGAGTGTTATAAAATTCAACTTTCAAATCAGCAAGACAAGATTAAACATGCAAAAAGTTTTGAAAAAGCTTTTCAAGAATCTTACAACAAAGAGCAAGATCTTCAGCACAAAATGCAAGATTTAATTGAGTCAAACGGAAAGTTGATTTCTAAACATGAAAGTGAAAAATGTGAACTGAAAATGCAATTTGAACGTCTTCAAAGAGAACTTTCAAAAACAGAAACAGAATTGTCTAGTTGCAAAAAGGAGTTTTGTGAACATAAAATACGAAAAAAGAAGTATATAAATAACTTACTCGGTGAGATTGTTGATCTTGAAAAACAACTCAAAGAATTTCGTAATATTGTTTACAAACACGGGAACTCTATCACAACAATTCAGAAATTTACTTTAAAACCGAGACCCGATAAAGGATTTGCACTTGGCGATTACAAATCAATGTTTCTTCACACGGCATTCAAAGAAATTCCTAAAATTTACAGTATGGACCATTTGCTTGATAATACGATTGTGCGTGCTGTTGTTTTTGATACTGAGGAAGAGGAAGAACTTGAAGACGAGAGTCGATCAAAAATGAGTTATGTTCAATATTGGACACCATATGATTATTCAAAAGCTCCTCATATTTCTAAATCTTTTGTTCCTCAAAAGGAATTACCTGAGAAATCATGGTATGTCACTGAGTCATATGTTTCATCCTCTAATGCGGCCCCTGTCCAAACTGTAGCACAAATAAATGGTCCTTTACCATCATCCGGTGAACTTATACCTTTACCGAAAAATTGTCGTGTCTTAAATTATTACAAAACTTTTATGGAAGACATCGAAATTTTGGAGGAAACAATTGAACGTAATTCTGAAATAAAAATTGAAACTTTTCAATCCGCTTACGAGCGAGAAAAGAGAGATATTTTTCAAAAACAAATGTTGCCAATTGTCAAACACCTCCGTCTCTGTGCTACACGTTGGGAACATGAACTTCAAAACGAGGTCAAAACTATGATAAACGTTTTCAACTCTACTGAAAATGAGATTTTGGTTTAAAAGCAAAGAAATAGAGTTTTAAAAAATGATGTTGATCGACTCTTGGAACAAGTTCTCAATGCTGATATTTATTCTGTTATCATGAATGATCTCTATAAATCTGGTACTTCTATGCTTGTGGATGATCTTTGTGTTGATAATAACTTGTTGAATGTGGAAATCGAGACACTTAAACATGAAAATGACAAGCTGAGAATACAGAATGATGATGTGACAAAACAATTTTCAAAAGAAATTTGTCTGCTCAAACAAAGGCTTGAATGGTGTCAAGCTCAAAGTATTGAAATGGAATTGAAATTTCAAAGGAAAAATAATTCAAACTCTTGTCATCTTTGCAAAAACAATGAGTCTTTAAAAAGTCTGTGTCTCAAATACGAGAAAGAAATTGCGGATTTAAAAATCGAAAACGTCGAATGGCAACAAAACCGCGATGACATTAATTATTGCAACGTGAAACTTGAGTCTGAAATTCAGGATAAAAATCACATCATCATTGATTTGAAAGAGAAAATTAAGCTACTTCAAAAAGGAAAGATGGTTGACACCACGGTGATAGCACCAGGAATGTATCAATTAGTCAAAACTGCTAAAGGAAATGTTGTTCAAAATACTAATGTTGATAACTCCACTTCTACAGGACTAGTCTCCACTAATAGCGTTAGCAGACCCAAGCGAAAAAGTAAAAAGAAGAATAGGCTCTGGCAACGTAAAAGAGGACCACTAGAAGCTCAAGAAGTAGAAGATCAACTTAGGAATTTGAATAAAACTCATGTTGCATCAGATTTAGATTCTAATATGGCAAATTCTAATCAAAATCTAAATGTAACGAATGATGAACCTTTGAATGTTTTGAATATTAATGCATCTTGTGTGTTTTGTCGTAAAAACGTATCATCTGGTGATCATACAAAATGTATAGCTAATTCTCTTCTTAATCGTCATAAGAAATGTAGGACACGCATTCCTTCTAGGCCCACTACTGCCTCTAAGTCTATCTTAGGAAAACCGCCTTCTACGGTTTCTAATGAAGTTGAAGTTACCCTCATAAGTGCAAAGAACATATCTAGGAATAAGCCAACTACTAGTGAATTCACCATTAAGAAAGCAAAAACTAGTTGGAATTGGCAACGTTGGTTACAACATAAACCAGACTTCAAATGGATTCCTAAATGTTTGAATACATGTGCTTCTAACCAACAGGAACCCACACTTTCTTTGGGTTCCACCCTTACTTCTGTTCCATCCGTGTCTTCTTCTTGTGATGCAGGTGGTACAGATTGTTCTCTGGATTGTTGATAGCGGATGCACCCGACATATGACAGGCAATCTCAAACTGTTACATAACTTTGTCTCAAAGTTCATTGGTACTGTCAGATTCGGGAATGATCATTACGCTTTAATCATAGGATATGGTGACTATGTCAGTGGGAACATTGAAATCAGTCGTGTTTATTATGTGGAAGGCCTTGGACACAACCTTTTCTCTGTTGGTCAATTTTGTGATGGGGATCTAGAAGTTGCATTTCGTGAGAAAACTTGTTTCGTTCGTGACTTACAAGGAAACGATCTAATGTCTGGCTCACGTGGTTCTAACCTTTATACAATATCAATGTCAGATATGATTGCTACATCTCCGATATGTCTTCTCTCCAAAGCAGAATCGACTAAATCTTGGTTATGGCACAAACGCACTTGAATTTCAAAACTATGACTGAACTTGCTCGTCACAAACTTGTTGATGGATTTCCAAGATTCCGTTTTACCAAAGATCACTTTTGTTCAGCCTGTGAACAAGGAAAAAGTACTCGCGCTCATTTTCCTTCTAAAACTGAGTACAATATGAATCATGTTCTACAATTGCTTCATATGGATTTGTGTGGACCGATGCGTGCTTAAAGTATCAACGATTAACGCTACATTCTTGTAATTGTAGATGATTACTCCAGATGGACTTAGGTTTATTTTTTACGAAGTAAAGATCAGGCTCCTTCAATGATCATCACCTTTCTCACTAAAATTCAAGTTCAGTTACGCAACACGGTACGAATAGTCAGAACTGACAATGGAACTGAATTTAAGAATCAGACACTTCGGTCATATTTTGAGAAAGTGGGAATTGAACATCAAACATCTATTCCTAGAAGCCCAGAACAGAATGGAGTTGTTGAAAGACGCAACAGGACGTTAGTGGAAGCTGCTAGAACTATGTTGATTAATGCTCAATTACCAGATTACTTATGGGCGGAAGCTGTTTCAACCGCATGTTATACCCAAAACCGTTGCATGATCACAAAACGCCATCGAAAAACACCTTATCAAATTGTTCACAAAAGAAAACCGAACATCGATTACTTTCATGTATTTGGAGCACTTTGTTATCCGAAAAATGATCGTGATGATTTAGGTAAACTTAAAGCAAAGGCTGACATCGGAGTGTTCGTTGGATACTGTGAAAATTCTAAAGGTTTTCGGGTATGGAATCGTCGAACAAGAGAAATTCAAGAAACCATTCACGCTAATTTTGATGAACTCACACAGATGGCTTCTGAGCAACACAGCTTAGGACCCGAATTCAACCTTCTGAACTCTCCGAACTCTTCGGCTGAACCATTGCCACTCAACCGCAAAGAATTGGAAACCTTGTTTGCTCCACTGTTTGATGATACAATTGAATACCGTTCTACTGAGGTCTCACCTAATTCCGTTGCTCAACCTAATAATATTCCAGTACCTGACTCACCTCAACAAACAACAACAACTGTTGAGAAAGACGGTCCTCCAATTGCATCACCATTTACAACAGAACAAACTGTTTCTAACTCCCGACAATCAGCTAAAGATCCTACACCGCAATCAGTTCCACAACCCGCAGAGCATGATCCTGATGCATTCTTTAACCCGTTCGCACCGGCTCCTACCTTTCCTGATATAGCTGAGTCATCTACACGCAATTTGGATCCTGCTAATATGCGAGATACTTATCAACTACACCCTTCGACACACAAATGGACTCGAGACCATCCACTAGTTCATATTATTGGCCATCCAGATGCACCTGTAATGACAAGACAACGACTTCACACTGATGGAGAAACTTGTATCTATGCACTCACAGTTTGTCAAGAGGAACCAAAGAACATTAAAGAAGCAATGACTTATGACAACTGGATTGAATCTATGCAAGAGGAATTTCAACAGTTCATTCGATTAGAAGTCTGGGAATTAGTTGAAAGACCTTACGGAGTCTTTGTCATCGGGTTAAAATGGATTTGGAAAAATAAGCTAGATGCAGAAGGCACAGTCATACGTAACAAATCACGCCTGGTAGCGAAAGGATACTCCCAACTAGAAGGACTTGATTTTGCAGAATCATTTGCTCTAGTGGCTAGACATGAAGCTGTTCGGATCTTTTTGGCCTATGCTGCACACAGGAACATGGTTGTTTACCAAATGGATGTGAAAACAGCATTTCTTAATGGAGAACTCCGTGAAGAAGTTTATGTAAGCCAACCAGACGGCTTCGTTGATCCTGAGCGTCCTAATCACGTTTACCGACTCAAGAAGGCACTCTACGGACTTAAGCAAGCCCCACGGGCGTGGTATGACAAACTGTCTACTTTCTTGCTGACCAATAAATTTTCTAAAGGTTCAGTGGACCCAACATTTTTTACAAAAACATACGGGGAGGACTTACTTGTTGTTCAAATCTATGTCGATGACATTATTTTTGCTTCAACAAAAAGAAGTTACTCTAATGATTTTGCAAAACTAATGAAAGATAATTTTGAAATGTCCATGATGGGTGAACTTTCATTCTTTCTAGGACTACAAGTTCATCAATCACCCCATGGAATTTTTATAAATCAGTCCAAATATGCTCTTGAAATTTTAAAGAAACATGAAATGATGAGTTGTGATACCTACAATACACCAATGGGCTATACCACAAAACTAGATGCTGACTTACATGGGACACCTGTTGACCCTACTAAATACCGAAGTATGATTGGGTCACTCATGTATCTCACAGCTAGTAGACCTGATATAGTATTTGCTGTCTATATGTGCTCTCGTTATCAGTCCAAACCAACTAAAAAACACCTCAGTGAGGTCAAAAGAATCCTTCGATACATAAAGGGAACCATTAACCTGGGAATCTGGTATCCGAAGGATTCTGGTTTTGAACTAATTGCTTATTCAGATGCTGACCATGCAGGATGTTTAGACACATGCAAAAGTACATCTGGTGGATTACAGTTTCTCGGAGATAAACTTGTGTCATGGCAATCAAAGAAGCAGGACTGCACATCACTGTCGTCAACAGAATCTGAATATGTAGCCATGTCTGCTTGTTGTGCTCAAGTCATCTGGATGAGATCACAACTTAAGGATTATGGCTACCTGTTCAACAAGATTCCAATCTACTGTGATTCCAAAAGTGTCATTGCTATCTCCTACAACACAGTTCATCACTGCAAATCCAAACACATTGATCTCCGATATCACTTCATCAAAGAGCATGTTGAAAAGGGTACCGTTGAATTATATTTTGTTGGAATTGAGTACCAATTGGCGGACTTACTTACCAAATCCTTAGCACCATCAAGGTTTGCTAGTCTAGTTCACCAAATTGGTATGCGATGTTTGACTCCAGATGATCTGGAAAAGTTTTTAAAACACAATTGATCGTCAAACACCAACATATATCTTTGTATATATTTAGCAAAAAAAAAAAAAAAAAAAAAAAAAAAAAAAAAAAAAAAAAAAAGAAAAAGTTTTCCTTGTTCAAGATATGCCGTTCACAACGTTTTTATGAAAAATCATTATAAAATGCATATCTTGAGGGGGAGACAGAAATCTTTTTTTAAACTTCTTTATTTTAAATTCTTTCTCATCACTACAAAATCTCATTCTCGACACCTCTTGAACCATTGATTGTTAAAATTTTCTGAATTACTTCTTAAGGTTGGTTCAAGAGGGTGCCACATCCATTATTCTCGTAACCGTATTCCATGGTCTCATAAGTCGTTAAGTTCTTTAAAACTAAAGGGGCTAAATATGGACAATTGAGATAAGTTTTAGATAATAAACAAGTAGAGGGACCAAATGTGTCAAATCTTCAAAGTCCCATGTATATCATTTGGTTTCTCAAATCTGCTTCACCTTTTTTTCAATCTTTCAAACACCATACGCGCCTCACAATTTTTTTCTAAATCAAGACTTTCAAGATTTAAGATTTTCAGTGATTGTGAGTGTTTATGTTCATTATTTTGTACTCCTAACACTCGCCATTATTTTTCTTTGATTAATATGTTGTTTAATTTGCTCCTAATCAAACCTTAGGGTTTATCATCATTGATTTTTAGGGGTTTCTATGATGAACTATTTTAGGATAATTGATTGTTATGGCCAATTGCGGCATGTCCTTAAGAGCCTATTACCACCTTTGCATTGATTATCGTTGCTACATTTGTGCGAATATTAGGTGTTTTAGGTTTCATAAGCTCGATTTTTTTAAGTCACTGGGTCTTGTGCTTATTTGATTAATTAGTTTGTTAGGAAGTTGCTTTTGGATGTTGCTCATGTGCTTATCGAGTTTCAATTAAACATGTTATCGAGTTAGCCTAGATTTAGTGTTATTGTGTTTAAATTTTAGGATATCGAGTTTGCAATCTCTGTTGTTATCGAGTTTGGATCTCATATGGTTATCGAGTTTGAAAATCTTTATGATTATCGTGTTTGAAATCTTGATGGTTATCGAGTTTGGAAAATTTTTGAGGCTTATCGAGTTTGAAAATTTTGAGGCTTATTTAGTTTGAAAAATATTGAGGCTTATCGAGTTTGAAATTTTGATGGTTATCGAGTTTGGAAATTATGATGGTTATCGAGTTTGAAACTTTTTTTTTTGGTTATCGAGTTTGAAACTTTTTTGGTTATCGAGTTTGAAACTCTTGTGGTTATCAAGTTTGGTAATGATTACTTATCGAGTTTGGAGTTAACATTGAGCTTATCAAGTTTGGATTTTACATGGTGCTTATCGAGTTTGGATTTAACATGGTACTTATCGAGTTTGGATTTAATCTGGTACTTTTCGAGTTAAGTCTAAACATTTTCGAGTTAAGTCTAAACATTTTTTCGAGTTAAGTCTAAACAGTTTCGAGTTATGTCAAATTTTTTTTGAGTTAAGTCTTTAGCTATCAAGTTTCTTACTTATTTCACTCCGAGTCAGGAGTTTCTAAATGGAACCATCACGTATGGGTTCTAGTTTTTCCTTTTTTATGAAAAGAAATGCTGCCGAAATTTTTCAAAATTTATCAAGTTGTGAGTTTCTAAATGGAAAGATGATCGCGTTACATGTTTATCTAAGTGTTGTGTTGATTCATCAAGTTATGAGGGTTGTATGTGGATCTTGGATTGATTTATCAAGTGTTGTATATGTGATGTTGGTTTTGTCCTGGGTGTTTGTGTTTTCGGATATTATTCTTTTGTCTAACACTAACGAGCTAATCACCACATGGCATTTGTTGGTTTATGAATCATTTCAGGTCTCAATATGGCAAAGAAATCAACACCTAGACACGAATTGATTCAAGGAGATGAAAGAGTAATCGCTAAGACAAACCATAGGATAGATCTTGATTCAATCACATGTCATCCTACTTGTGCTATCATCCTGGAAATACTTAAAAAACACTTCATTTACAACCTCCTCACCATCACCACTACAGTACCTGAAGTCTATTTAACACAGTTTTGGGAGACCATTGAAATTAGCAAAGATGAAAAGTCATTGGGTGTTCATCTTGCTCACAAACTTCTTGTGTTTGATGTACAAACTCTCCGCACTGTTCTCAATTTGCCGAATCTCAAGAAATTCTCTCCTTTGCCATCATTATCAGATGTTATCAGACTTCTTCGAGAACTGCAGTATGATGAATCAATAATCCAACTCAAAAATATATCCCACGTTGACAGGAAATACATTCCACAACCATGGCTCACACTTTACTCAATTCTCTCCAACAGTTTAACGGGCAAAGAAACTGGGCATGAACATCCTAGTCTAGAATTGATGCAGATTTTCTGGGGGGTTGTCAAACAAGCCAAAATTGACTATGGTCAACTTATTTGGATGGACATGGTTAATCATGCAAAACAGTTTCACAAATCGCCTACCATAAGAATTCCATTCTACATATTCACAAAGTGTCTCATTGCTCATTTCATGGAGAAATACCAAGATATTGATCGTAGATTGGAAGATAAGAAACACCCCCCCTCTGTGGATTTTACATATCCTAAAACCAGGATTCAGAAGACTAACACTCAAAAACAAGGAATGAGAATTCCTGATAATCTTATACCTGATGCTGTTCATGACACTGAGGCATATATTTTATATGATGAAGCTCAGAGAATTGACAAAGTTGGTTTGACTGAGACAAAGAAAGGGAAAACTTCTAAAAGGAAAACTTCAAAAGTTGCTTCTACAATCAAAACCATTCCCAAATCCAGAACCAAAAAGGTCACAAGAGAGCCTAAGAAGAAAGTGACAACTATTCGAGATGAACCAACGGATGATGAAGGAGATGCTCATCAGGGAACGGAAACTGAAAAGCTCACTAAGACTATAAGTAAGAAGGTAGATAAGGGAAAAGCTTTAGTAACTCAAGAAGAATCAGTCACCTCACCAATGTCAGAATCCGAAGAAGATGAACAACTGCAACAAACCTTAAGAAAAAGCAAAGAATCGGAAGAGGAAAGAATCGCAAAAGTTACAAAGAAAGGTGAAGGTTCTGGTACTCAGGAGCTGGTAAGCCCAACTCCAGAATCAGAAAGAGATGATCAAACATCAGAAGAAACACATCCACAAACAGTATCATCCTCTGAACCAGGTGATGATAACTCTGAAGATGCAGCTGAGTCATCAAGTTCTGATTCAAAAGAATCTCTCGGTAAACCGGCTGAAACTGAAATTGAAGATGAAGCTCCAAAAGGCAAAGATGATGAGGCATCCGAGAATGAAGATAGTAGCGATGAGGAAGATAAGTCGGATAATGAAGAAGTTAATGATGAAGAAGATGTGAATGATGAAAGTAATGAGGAATCGGATGGTGAGAGAAAGGATGAGCTACTCGATACTAGTCAAGATACCTCTATTGACATTGTAGGAATTGATGAAGGACCACCAAAAGTTCAACCACAACAACAACCTTTATCACAACCTCAAAGTCATCCTCTGCAAAGCCCTAATACAACTGTTGTTCACTCAAGCTTGTTGAAATCACTACATGATCAATACAACGCGCTTGAAAAGCAAGTTAATGAACAAAAGCGTGATGTTGAAGCTTTCAATATTTACAATGTGGATAAAGCAGTTGAGGACCAGGTAAAACAGAGATTACCAAGGGAAGTTCAGAAGTATGTTCAGAAGGAACTTCCTTCTGCTGTGAGACACTATGTCAACAGGAATCTTGCAGAGATCGTTTCTCAAAGGTTTCAAACTACACCAATCACTGTTCAGACTCTACCGTCAAAACCTTCCATAAGTGATCTCAAAGGCAAATTATTGGAAGCAATTGTGAATGATCAGGATGAAAATGATCTACGCAAGGCACTTATCAAGTCTATCAAGAAAGCTGAAAAGAAAAGCGAATCCTGCAAAAAGACTGTTGCTACTAAGCGTCGACATGATGATTCCGACCCAGATGATCAGCCACAACCAGAAAAGAGGAAGAAAGTGTCAGGTTCCACCTCCAGATCTCCAACTAAAACCGCAACCATTAACGTTTCTGCTGATCCAAACCCTCCACAATCAACCGAGGATCCACACCCCTCACAATCTACCGAAGATGCTGATGTAGATATGGATGACATCCCTCCACTTATCACCGAAACCATTACGGAACCTCCCAAGGAAGCTCAATTAATTCCAGCTCCTGAATGGATTAACCCCGATGCTCCTTCTTTTAACTGGTTTGATGAAATGGTTGATGCTCACCCAGATGACACTGAAGCTGAAGAAATGACTGAAGGATCTATTATAAGCTTCATAAAAAGAATTAAAAAGGTGATGCAGACTCAAAGACTTCAGCTTTCTGACTTGGTCAAGATTCGCAAAGCAGGGTTCACAGAGTTCAAAACATGCACAACTACTGAACTTGAGTTCGAATACAACGTGGATGAGGTTGTAAGAGCTCTGTCAGAAAACATTACTTGGGAAAAGAGACCATCTTGGGACAAAATCTATCATGGCACGGATCCCCTTGTTGATGAATTCAAATATCAAGATTTTTCTCAACCATTACCCCTCGTTGGTCCTCCAAGTGATCCAAAACTTCCCAAGCAATACTTCTTCAACAAAGATCTCCAGTATCTTATCCATGGGAACATGGATCCTGATCACCGTTATGCTACATCTCTCACAAAGTTCAAAGCTGCGTCATATCCTCTGGAAGAACTTGATGATCAAATGAGAGGATTATACTCCGATTCAGTCAGCAGCTACAACATTGAAGCAGCTTTGTGCAACTCTCACTGGCCAGAGATGCGCCAATGGTTTAACAAATACAAGCTGTCATTCCGATCCAAAAACAGAGTCTTCTCTAATCGTCGCATTCTTATCATCACAGCCGTTCCACGAACACAGAAAAGATTTGGGTATAATTTTCTTGATGAAATTGAGGTCAAACGAAACGATAATCAACTATATAAATTCAGTGAAGCTGACTATCATCGGTTGAACCTCAATGACATTGCTGACACATACTTACTTAAGGTTCAAGGCAAACTTCAGCACTTGCCCGGCAGCCTTCAGTATGACGTCATCAACTCCATCTTGCTTTTTATGCGTCAAACAATCATCAAAGCAAGAGTAGAAGATGCACAATTAGGAGTCGAAAGTTATCAGAGAGCCCTCAACTTTACCGCTCCACAAAAACTTACTCATGCCATCAAGAACCCTCGACCGTTAACCTTCAACAACAAACCCTTTGGAGTTATTTATCCGTTAAGGGATACATTCAGAATCATGAGATATGAAGAGGTTCATAAGTTTGGGGATCGGACTCTTAAGTATGTCAAAATTCAGTTGAATGAAAAGCTCAAACAACACAACAGTGGGATTAATGTGGGATGGAGTAGAAGAGATGTGAAGGAAGCACTCAAGTTTATGGCTAGGATTGATCAGAAATTAAGGTTCAGGGATCAGATACGCAGATTGGAGAGCTTGATTGGAGCGAGGGAACCGATTCCTGACATTCTCACTTACCGCCGTCCGGATACTCCTCGAGCATGATCATTCTGGTATAACATTAACTTTGTTTCATCTCAATATTTTCTTCATCTATAACTATGGTTTGTACACACATAACAGTGTACAACCCGTGCTTGTAATTAAAGGACCCTGAGGTACGCATCAGTGCCTCAATCCTTAGATAAGGAGCGAAGGCTTCTTACTTTTGAGTAGAATTAATCAAACATTTTCTGATTTTCATAATTCTGCTCAAAAGACAAGTATTTCACCTCAATGAGTATTCACTTGTTGAGGGGGAGCACTTGAAAACTCATCGTTCTCAAAATCAAAAGTTCTTGTTGATTTCTCCCCATAACACTCAAAAAGCATATTTTAATCAAATGTTTCTCAAAAACAACATCTTATATGCTATTTTTGAGGGGGAGAAAAGAAAAGTGATTAAAATATGAAAGTTAAATGTTGCTGAAAAGTCAAATCTCATGCGAGCTAGACTCAGATTCACCCAGGAATTGACGAAACATAAAAGTTAGTAAATTCGAAAAGACTTTTCCTCGACGGGTAATAACATCAAGTTAGTTACTAGAGCTAGTTGTCACCTAAAAGCTGACAATGGAACTCTCTAACTAGCCACGTAAGCGTGTCTCGAAAAGGATTTGTCTTAGTAGAAATGTACCATTTCGAGAAACTTTCTGTGGACTTGACCAGGCCGGGTAATAACTTCAAGCTAGTCTAACTAGTGATGTAAGCGTGTCTCGAATCGGTCTTGTTCACTGAAAGTGGATCAATTCCAAAAGTGCTCGCTCCTCCCGCATGTGCAAATTTATTAAATACTTATGAGCACATGTGAAGGGGGAGCCCTTCATAAGTTAACACAAAACTTTCAAAGTGTTAAACCAAATATTTGATAATTACAAACACTTTTGAGAGATTTTCAAAGGTTTCTTGGCTATTGTCGGATAATCATGGAGTTATAAGGTGATTAAGATAGGAAAAACCGTCCTATGATCCGCCAGAGCCGGAGGGATCTACCCAAGGACATCACCAATAGTTAGAATTAGAAGTCCTTAGGTATGATACGAAAAAAAAGAGAAAAGAATGAAAGGGGAAAGAAGGAGTTGAAGAATTAAAAAGAAAAGTAAAGAAAAGGGTGAAAAGAAATAGCCCTCCATATGTTCAACCTTAGGGCAGACACCGGGTTCAATTCGTATGCTACTGGTTGTTGCTAAGGCAACACCGGTATTGAAGATAAAGTCGTCATGGACCCAGTGACGCAATGCACTAAACCTTCTTAACCACTCAAGTTCTCTTAAAAGAGCTTGTTTCATTCTCACGGGGAACCAGTGTCATCTATCGACTTATCTCTTAGAGATAGTTGATATTGAAGCAGGAGACCCCTCCCTAGTCTCAGTATAGGAAACCTAAGTGGGCACTTATCGAGTCTAGAGCCATGAGATACATCAAAGATCTCTTAGGAACACTTAGTATTTCTACAACCGGTGTTCTGCATCAATGGGCACTAGCTGTAAATTATCGAGTCCTTCGCAGATCTGAGCAATCTGCCGATAACGTTTATGAGAGAATTACATATGTATTTCTCAATGATTGAACGGAAATTCCTGCCAGGGTCAACATCAAACAGCCCTGACAGCAGGTTACTTCGGTAACTCCACAAGGGTTACGCTTAGTGTTCACGGTGGTTCTTTAGCGGTCTACAGTCGTGGAGTGATCCCCAGCGACTCACCCAGTCATTGAGCTACCTAGTAGGTCTCGTAAGCTCCTTTGGGAGTATCTGATATGGGAACGGCCTGGATAAGGATTAGAAGGAGTCTTCACAATATGCTGTTGACAAGCTCTAATTCCTTATCTGTAAGTACCGGTTGATTATTGCTAACTGTTTATCTGCAGGTACATCTCCTCCATGATGGTAGATTCCAGCATGCTTATACATATATCTTGAAGCAAATGAAAGCTCCCCCAAAGATCTTAGCACTACAAAGTTCAAAGAAAGATTCTACGCCAAAAAGAAGAATCTGCAAAGTATAAAGACTAAAGATCAAAGTGTATGCAAAGGAACTTCGTGCTTTCAAAAGTCTAAGTCCTAAGATGTATGAGCATGTTGGAATGGCGGACAACCACCACAGACACAGAAGTGACGATCGGCAGACAACTTCATAACATAATCACCATCACATCAACAAAGAACAAAGTACAAAGAACGATGAAAAATTTTGCTAACTATTTTTTGAGGACGTCAACTACAAAGTCAAAGTATAGAAGATGACGACGTCGAGCAACCTTTGATGAACAACACTTAGGGGGAGATTGTTGGGAATAGACTTTATTATTTCAAGTGTCGTTCATTGAATTTTGTTATAGGTTGCATTATTTAGTTAATACGTTAGTTATTTTATAAGTTTTATAAAGTTTTATGCTTAGTTTATATGTTTGGATAAAGTCTAAGGGCTAAGTATGTAATATTATCTAAGTGTGGTGAAGCCCTAATCCTTACCTATAAATAGTATTGTATAACCTCATTTGAAGTGGTTGGTTCACTAGTAATATCATTAGTCTCTTATTATCATATTAGGTGTTCCTTCCACTCTCTCTCTCTACTTACTTTCTCTCTCTAGATCTCTAAGTGATTATGTTGTAAAATGGTGACCTAACATGGGCGGACCCCTTAAATTTATAAGGGCGGCCCCCTTAATATTAAGTGGACCGGCCTCACTTTAAGGGGGCCGACCATCTGAGCATAAAATATTAAATTTTCTTTTCTTTGTTCTCAAGTCTGAGTCTAGGATTTTGTTTTGAATAAAAATCAGGAATTGAGATATTTTGTTTTTTCATATATACTATCAAAAGAAAACCTCAATTCATTTTGAAATCATTCTCACGATTAGGAAAACTCATCGTTTTCAAATTTTGTTTATATACATTGTTGAATAATGTTAAAAATGTTTTTCTAAAATCATGCATAAGAGCTCACATGAAGTGTCAAAATATATGATCCTATATATATCTTTGGCAATCATAGACTAAGCAAATTGAATCAAGGAGTTTTTGGATTGCTTCTTAGGATACATGTATTTCTTTGCATTAGGTGTCGAAGCAATCGCATCTCCACATTTGTTGCATATAGGCACACACTAGAAAAATGTCAAGTATCACTTGGTCCTAATTTGTTCCATCATTAGTTTCTCCCTCACTAAGTTGCCTTATACTTCATTTGTTGCCTTAGGATACATAACTTGCTTATTTGTTTATTATCATTATTGTCTTTGCATGAAAACTATAATATATGCTTAGTTGTCTACATATATATACTTTCCATGCATACTTCATCAAGATAATATTTGTTTAGTTGCCTAAAGAGATGGACTTGCCCAAAACCAAACCTCAAAACAAACATCTTTCTGGAAAAATCTGTGCCAAAAACCATTTCTCGCAATCTGGGAACCAGACATTAGGCGGCCCCCATAATTATAACGGGTGGCCCCTTAAAATTAAAGGGGCCGGCCACCTGATGGTCGAGATTCCCTGTTTGCTTTCTGCTTTTTAGCCCATTTCACCCTATTTTGATTCCCCACTTCCCTAAATTCACAAACATTCTTTGTCTATCAAATCTACCACATATTATCCTTCCATAAACACCAAATCATCACACTATAAATACCCTCATTCATCATTAATCATCACTCAATCCATCATGTATTCCCCCAATCATCCAAGAACCAAACCCACAAGAGGTACAAGAATCACCGTCAAACCCGTATGGAGAAGAAAACTTGACACATGTCAAAAATTCTCATCCATTAATGATGTTGTCTCCAACCAACCAACAACTAAACATTCACTTCACCCAAATGATACCTTCACTTTACCTCCACATGACAACCTTACTATCTCACTCACCACAAATCTTCCAAATGATCCTTTTGAGGAACATACTCAATCCCAAAACCACATCCATCATTCTCATCAAGACATGAATCCTATGTCTAATATCCAAACCTCAATCCCCAATAATAACCCAACTCCTCCATCATCACCTTCCTCCGAACATAAAAAGTTCGTTGAGGAGCTCAAAGAAGCCCATGAGCTTAGTGCTCTCCTTGCCCTACATCTTGCTCAACCCAATTTGGTTCAACAACCCTCTACCACTCCATCCTCACCATCCAACAACATTGTCCCACTTGAGAATCATGTCAACAATTGTCCTTGTTGTATTTTTCTCCAAAAACAAACCATTGCTCTCAATGAGCACTTCACTTGGATTGAGTATCTCCTCACAAGGTCTTCCCCATCACCATCTCAAACACAACAATCCAACTCTTCCGCTCCAAGCTCACCTCCATCAACCACTCCAAACTCTCCAAACAAAATCCCCACAAATGTCTATCTCCACTAAATCCATGCTCCATGTTTCAAATCTCCAAGCAAGTCCTAGAGACCTCAAGATGGCAACTTAGTATTATCTAGTGTAGTTTTCTAAGAAAAGCATATATGTATGCTTATGTAACATTGATTATGTTTTTCAACATAATCTATTTTTATGAATAATGAATGCTTGAGGAGATTTATTATTTGCTTTTTACATGTTTTCTAGTTATATATTTAGTTTATTGTATTATATATATTGTATGTTATAAATATTTTTGCAAGCATTTCATATCTCGACCTGTCTTGTAACCTTAAAACGAGAGGGAGTACACATCAAGGGGGAGCTCATCCGACTTCGGGACAACCTTTTTGATGTTCACAAAAAGGGGGAGAAGTGATATAAACTCACTAAATACTTGCATATATAATAATTTTTTATTTAATGAGTTTAGTGATCACAAAATATAAAATCATTAAACGTAAAATCATTAAGTAAATAAGTATTTAGTGACAAAATATCATTATATCCAACCAATTCACTTAAGGTATGAATAAACAAGTGCCTAATACATTTTATGATCAAATGAAGGTTTATTTACTAATTACAAATTATATAAAATGATATAAACATTTTATATATTTAAGAAAAACACTTTTGGTAATTAAAGGAAAATGTTTATTTCACAATAAATAAATGAATTCAAAATTTTAACTAAATTCAGTAAAACTTTCACCAAATAAACTTTTCCCAGAAAAGACAAAGAAATCTGGCTGTTACAGTAGGCGGCCCCCTTAATTATAAGAGGCGCCCCCCTTAATTTTAAGGGGGCCGGCATACGCTCCTGTGTCAGAATTCTTTGCCTATAAATACTGGTTCAAATCTGAATTTTTTCCTCACCTTTTGCACTAAAACTTTCTGTTCTAATTCTCTCAAATCATCTTCCTAAATCCTTTGATCATAAACATATTAGTTCTTGTTTCAAGTGATCCAATCCTTCATCATTCAAAGTGCAAGAGAAGAATACTCCTCCAACATCTTGTTAAGAAGTATTGTAGGCTTGTGTATATTGTAAAGGTGTAGAAGTTGTGTAATAGATAGATCTAGGTGTGTTAGTAGTTGTGAATAGAAGTAGTTGTGTTGGGTAGAAGTAGAAGTAGTGTTGTGAAAGAGAAGTAGTGAAGTTGTGTAGTAGTAGTGGTGTGCATAAGTTGTGAAGAAGATGTGTAGTGGTGTGAGATTGGTTCTAGCTACTATTAGGACTCGACATTTAGCTTAGTGTCGTTAATTGGTGTAAGCAAAAGTTGTGTAAGGTTTTCTCCTCCATAAGGGAGCTTGTTGACGTAGTGAAGAAAACTCTCGAGTTAGGTGCTCGGGGAGTGGAGTAGGGCGAAGAGGTGCTTCATAGCCGAACCACTATAAATCCTTTGTCTTGTGGTGCGAACTTTCCATCTCTATCTCTTTACTTATTTACTTACATTGTTGTCATTTTATTTCGTAGATATTAGTTTATATAAGTATTGTTTATTGATCTCACATAAAACGAGAGTCAATTATTTTGCAAACAAAGTTTTTATAAAATAAAAATTGACGTAAAACTATTCAACCCCCTTCTAGTTTTCCACAAATTTCTCCCAGATCAGCTTCGAAATCAAAGAGACCATCATCACTTCCCAATGGAAGTGGATTGATGTGAGTGAGTTCATCTGTGAACTCCTCAAGAATAGGATCAATATCAGAATGTGGAAGTGATGCCTCAACATATTCAATGTCTCCATAAGATGCACAATCTTCGTTAAAATCGGAGAAAGTCTCGAAATGATATTTTGAACACTCAAGAAGGGAAGGAAAATCACACATATGATCAAAAATTCCCTGTGACTCACTTGGGATTGGAACAAGGTTCTCAAAACTAGACTTTATGAATTCGTCCGATTCCTCTTCAGGAACAGTGTTAAAATGCACGTCCCCCATGCTCAGAGAGTGAGTGGGAACTTCGGGTGCGATAACAACAGACTGAGGGAGTTGAGAAAGACTAGCGGTTATGGATTCTTCAAGTTCCATTTGATCAACGGCTAGTGACTCCGTCACATTATTTTCTCCCTGATTTTCCATGAAAAGAATTACAACTGATGAATTTGATGAACCCTGATAAAATTGAAGAATATCAAGCGTATCTTCATCATCTTCATCTAGAAGAGCAGCATTACGAAATATGGAACATTTTTTAGCTGCTTTTTCTTTGACAAGTAATTCCTCTATGCTCTTTTCGTTTCTAGCATCTCGTTCTTCTGCAAGTAATTCTGCCATAGATTTCTCACGAGAGTTTTGAAACTATATACTAGCCAACTCCTCCTTAAGTTCTTTCAATATCTCAAGAGCCTCTAGATAAAGGTCTTGCTGAATTCGAGGAGTTGTTTCAATCATTTGGTACTGTGGAGGTGGGTCATAATACGAATAGTCGTAATTGTTACAAGGAAATGGATTCCTTGTTTGACAATCAGAGCTAGAGTGTGGACCTCCACAGTACTCACAACAGTTGAACTGATGTGGGTGTGAGTCATATGTGTTGGAGTCATAATTGTTATCAGGAACCTGCTCATAGACAAGCGTGTTTCTTGATTGACAATCAGAACTGTAGTGTGAACCACCACAGTACTCACAACAGTAAAACTGCTGAGTCTCATAGTGTGGAAGTTGATGGAATAAGTCAGTCGTGTCATGGTAGGAATAGGGATTCTGGTTATAGACAGACCCGTTTCCTGACTCTACCATGCCACAACTGGGTAATTATCACCATTATAAGGACCACCACACCATTGACAATCAAGAAGGTGAGGATGAGACTTAGAAATAATCAAATGGTTTTGGAGGATAAGGAATGGAGAATCAAAAAGGTAAGAGGGTAAAGATGGATATTTTTGGAATTTTTGATAAACATTTTGTAAAAACAAAGAAGGAAAATATTTTTGGTTTTTTTCGAAAAACAACTCAAAAACGAGACCGAGATAAGGAACTTAAACCAATAATCACAAATGAATGACTTCTTTAGAAAAGGTACACCACTCATAAGGATACAATGGCAAGTTTTAATCTTTTGTTTGGGAACTTATTAATGGTCATACCCCCAGTTAGGTAGTATTATGCCTTGGTTCTCGGCGGTTGTTATTTATGTTTATTTTATTTAACAAGAAAAAACGGAAAATGTTTTTGAATTTTTTTAATATGATATATATATATATATATATATATATATATATATATATATAACAGGAGGCATTACACGTAGATAATGCCATGTAATGCCACCTCAATGCCATGTAATTCATTATTAGCCATGTCATTACAATTGATCCACCTAAGCAATGTTTTGGAGGTCTAAAATTCGGTATTAATTATATCCAAAAAATCAGAGCCTTTACAAGGTTCGAACATGGGTTCGTTAGTCCACAAACAAATGCTTCAACCTATGGAGCAAGCCATAAGTTGTGATACATATAATTCAAAAACAAAATATATATCTTTTAATCTCTTTACAATTCAATATAAAAAAAAAACTTATCATCATATCTTTTTCTTAAATATAGTTCATATATACGAATGTTGATATCTTCAGTACAAATTCTATCAGCAAATTATGGTAAATAATGTGTGCAAAACTTATGTAAAGTGAATTCTTTTTTGACAGGCTAGAACTCAGTTTGTTTGTTCATTGCTCTCATTACCTGTGCCTCAAGGTCAGCCACAACGAGAGAGGGATGAAGTCATCAATTATGCTACCATTCCCGATTACTTTGAGCCGAAAAAATTCAAAAACTGTAATTACTTGGACTTGAGGGTTCTGGAATCAATGCCATCTTTAAGCAGGTATATAATTTTCAATATTTTTTATATGTTGTTCCTTGATTACAACTAAGCATGTAAATTAAAAGCTACTCACTGTCTAGGGAGATAGGTCATGGCAGTTAACATGGTCATTCAGGGCTAAGTAGTCGAGGAGGCATGAGTGTCGCTGGAAGCCCTGGGTTTAGTAGTTGTGCAAATGCAGTTGGTGGTTCCGAGAATTCTTCCTACCTCTGCAGCAATCAGTAACCGAAATTTCATTTATGGAGTTGGGGTGTCTCTAATTTTAGGAAATCCTGGCTCTCGGATTACGAATTCAGCTGGAAACATTGGTGGTGGCAGTAGCATCGGAAGAAGCATGAGCTTTGGAGGAGGATTGTCAATCCCAGGCCTTACTTCTTGATTAAATCTAAACATTGATAGCGGGTCTGGAAATTTAGGTGTTGCGAAACAAATTCATATCAAAATATGAGTTGGATATATTTCAGTAGTCGAGTTCTAGACCTTAATTTCATCGTAGAGTTTTTTGTTATATCAAGATGTAGATGTTCTCCAACTAGGCTGTGTTTCTTATTCATGTTTTATGGAACCACAAAGCTATAACGGCCTATTATCAGTTTGGACCATTGACTTGACTATACAATGCATTAAGGTAGATTAAATTCACTGACTTAACGGGATTTGGAGAGACAACGGGAGCTGCAATTAGTTCTTATTAGGATATAGATTGTGTGAGTTTCACGGGGCCAACTGAAGTAAGACAAGTTGTAATGCAAGCAGCGGCCACAAGTAATTTGAAAGCGGTGTCTCTTGCAAAGTAGATTGAGATAATTTGGGAGGTAATTTCATCTTACAGTCTTATTTAGATCCAACATATCAGGCATAGGTGGCAAAATAGCCGGGTTGGTTAACGGGTCAAATGGTAAATTTAGAACATGTATTTTTTTAGTACGTTTGTAGTCAGTTGCCGTGGTCAAATGTAATTATTATATAAAGATACTTGAATGAAAGAAGATCACCGACAAGCTTAGTTCATCAGTTTTCGATAGTTTTTTAGTGAAATTATCATGTGAAAAATATATGCCATGTATACATATGGTTGTGCTTAAATAAACAGGTAAACTAATTATCATTGACATATACTATGCTAAACTCTATACAGGTACATACCTTAAGCTTCAAAAGAATTATTTCTAATGCCTCCTTTTCAATTACCTGAAAATATGGATTAACAACCATTAAAAACAATAGTCATCATAACTTACACTTCGTATTACAGTATCGAATAACTCATACAAAGTTCTGTTATGGTTACCTCTCTTATTTGTTCAAGTCATCCATTTATATGTATAATGCTTGACTTGGTCATAAATATATACTTCATATTATAATCCTCCAATAATGCAGCCTTGCATTGTCGTATCAGTTCCACTGCATATCTTCCTTAAAATCCAACATGAGTATTTTCCAATGATATGGTTTCATATGTTATATAGTTCCGTGTTTCTGTTACGATTTGCAGTTCAAGGTTGTTCCGCTTTTGGTTGCTGCGCATCCGTCTGAACCCAATAAGTATTCTTTGGGACTTACAGATGGCGGAGTATGTCTGATTGAGCCACACAAGTCTGAAGGGAAATGGGGTACCTCAGCTGGACCTAAAAATGTGGTTGGGCCAAGCACTATGACTGTGGGTGCTACAAGTACAACTGATCAATCTTACTGTAGTGCTCTTTTTTTAAAACTTTTCAGAGCAAGATGGAAAATATAGGCAGGCGATGATACATGGAACATAGCCTTATAGAATTTAGAGTAGATGCAGCATCAATATCTAGAGATAATATTCTTATTCAGAATGATCAAGAGTGTTTAGACAATTACAAGAGGAAAATTGACCAGGCTATAAAGTCAAGATCACACTTTCTTCAGGCACTTACTGATGCTAAACTTGAACTCGCCACTCTTCTGGAATCCCTTGGAGAGAAATCTTTTGGTGAGAAGACTTTAGAAACCATCAAGGAGCAACTTGCGGCTATTGCACCTGCTCTAGAACAATTGTTGAAGCAGAAAGATGAAAGGGCTAAGGAGTTCTCAGATGTTCAGACACAATTAAACAAATATTTGTCTTGACACCTTTGTGGGTGTTGCTTAAGTTTTGTCCAGCGGGTGCTCTTAGGCATGATTTAATCTAATTCATATTACCGAATACAACACAAAAGAACCTTGAGTTTGGTGCTGCACCACATGGTGGATGTCGCTACAGGTAACACCTTTAACCAACTTTTTTGTTATTTATTTCAAAACACTGCTGCAAATAACTATCATCATTGCTATGCGCAACAAACAGGTTATTCAATAGTCAAATAGCTGTGACAACGGGTCTCACCTAAGAGTTACAACAGGTGTTTGCTGAACTGTATGTATCTCAAAAGTTTCTAGAGAACAATTTCTGGTGACCAGGTACTTTTAATTAGTGTCTCATGTTCCAGTTATCAAATAGTTTATAATTCACTGCATATATATTCATTTGAAAAATTAATTTTCTACTCATTACTAATGAAAGGGTCGAATTGGGTTGGGTTTTTGCTGGAATTAAGCGAACGTGTAAAATTGCATAAAGTCTAAATTACTAACCCTTTGACCAACTCTGTGAAAAGTATATGGTGTGTTCGTTAACCAATTTAAAAAAAAAATGTAAATTTTATTATATTGGATAAACTACTTTAAGGGTGTTTGGCTAACATCTCATTATAATATCAATGTAGCTAAAAGTAAAGAAGTTACTTGACCTTTTTATTATTTGAGGAGAGAAGCTGGCAACTGGTCGTGCATAATTGTTTGAAACAATTTGTATAGAGATAAAGGTTTTACGTGTTATTAAATTTCGCCTATAGAATCACTTTTACTTGGATGTTTGGTTTGCTTCAGTTTGTAATAAGGCAAGAGGCTGCATTATACTTTTGCACTTTAGAAAGTAAAATACTCAGGTTAACTGGACGTAGATACTACTTATGATATAGCTATGTTTATTTGTTTGCATCTTTTTCATTAAATGCATTTAAATTGTTGTTTCAGGAAGACCTGCTCCATAGAGATTTCGTGCGAGCTGTCAGGTTATGAACACAATGGAACAACATGGGTCGGCATGAACACAGACAGCATGCTACTTAACTAATTTGCAAGAAAAAAAGGATAATGATTATATTGAACCAGCCTAAAGTTGGGTTATGAACACAATGGAACAACATGGGTCGACATGAACACAGACGGTACGCTACTTATCTGTAATTTGCGAGAAAAAAGGATAATGATTATATTCAACCAGCCTAAAGTAGCAGGCTCGCCTAGCTAACCACCAAGCTGAGATCTTGGGAAAAGTTATTTGCAATTCACTATCCAAAGTCCAAATTGTTATTCACATTGGAAAGCCCAAAGACAACCGAGACTTTGGAGCATCCGGTTATAATTTCCACGGTGACTGATGATAGTCATGATAATTTCATTACGTCCCCTGAACATCATCAGTGAGTTTCTTTTTGCTGCTTAATAGTATACCAGTTTTTGTGAATGCTCATTATGAGCGATTTCAGTACCATCCAATGTCACATCCCAAACATGATTTCTGTAAATGATTATTCAGATTTCTTATTAGTTACTTTTAACTTTGACTTGATTTAGGTGAGTTCGACACTGGCAGCAGCATATTCAGTTAATCAGGGTTGTTAAGATCCCCGTGGTGTGTGCTTCTGGATTAAGTGCAGTTACTGCACCAATGGCCATAACGGCAGGGGTTGCAGGAGTGGTAAGAACCTATTTTGAATATCTTTCTCACTAATAAAAGTCTTAGCAGTAGATTATATGGAGGGTTTGTTAACACAAATCTGAGTATGCAATTTTACACTTAATTTAATTCACACGTTAAAAAAGCTATTTGATTCAATTACTCAAAGTTGTTTTTACACAAAATTGTTTTTACATAGATAATTAGTTAATGGGGTGTTTGGATAAACATTATAAAGTGAAAATTGCTGTTACATGGTCTTGATGCTCATTCTATGGTGACATGATTTCAGGTTGCTGACTCTCCTACCAAGTTGAACACCCTATTGCCTCCTTTTGTGAAGCAGGTGTCGTCTACCACAGTGCAACTTCACGACAGCTACTACTCACTTAATGAGACATCCCCTGATGCTAGAATTTGGTTTTATAAACATGATGATTTTAATAAGCGGCTGCGAATCTTAAGTGGTATGCCCCTTTCACTTATGGAATAACTGTGCTTATGTTATTACTATTATGTACACGAAAGTATAATTGAAGGATGCAAACACCATAGCATGGCCACTATGTCCAATAGTTAATTGTCTACTTAGTTGTTGAAAATAGCAAGGGGTGTTTGGGATTGCATTCCGTGGGTTATTATCTGATTATTAGTGCCTCTGCAAAACACATATCACGAAAATAGTTCTCACGAACGATTTGCACAAAAGGTGATTGTTTGCGATCTTGAAACTTCTAAATCTACTTTTTAAAAAAGGTGTTCTGCACTAGCACACCAAACATCCCCAGAGCTTTTTGAAAAATGTGTTTGATGCAGGTCGAGCTCGCAATGAATAAAAAACCAAAGTAAAAAAGTTTTTTTGGGTACCAGTTAGAGTTGCTGAGAATTATCGTACGGCTGATGGTTGCGATTTTAAGACAGCATTGTTGATGAGCTTAGTAATTGGTTTGGGAAGGAGAACCGGCTTCATAAGTGAGCAAACAATGAATGAGTGAAGAGTCTACAAAGGCAAGTGAAATGCAACAGAAGCTGGTAAACACATATAAATTCTTGAATTCGACGTATTAAAATACTACAATTCTTATAGAATTTATGTGTCCAACATACCTCTTATATTGATATAACTAGATGATTTTGATATATATGTTATACTCACGATTTTAATCGAGACTATTTATTATATATTATAGTCACACTTTTAATCGAGACTAGAGAACTTCTGAATCCAATATACCTGTTATACGGAAACAATAAGTACATTAGTAGTATATGAATGTCTTGCAGAAGATTAATACATTAGTCTAATTTGCAGATGCTTGATTTTACTACTTTTATAATTAAATTACATTTAATAGTCACGTGGGATTGCTTAAAGGATGGCTAAAAAAAAGTTATGATTTTAGGTGAAAATTCAATACATTAGTATATTAACATTATTGAAATGGGTTGTTGAGATATCTGGTTTCATAATTTTGTGATGAGCTTGAGTTGAACATTTATTTTACTTGGAGGATCATTGAGATTTAATTTACTGCATGTCAATGTCTGATATTTAGATATTTTACTGAAAATTTTGAACTATATGCTTACACTTCATGTTTTTGAAATGTAAGGATTACATAGAGCTCAATATTTACCTAAATGGGAACTTTCGGGGTGGACCTTGGACACTGGTAAATCACAGAATCACCACTATTTCTAGCACAAAACTCATAGAAAAGCACCAATTTATATGCTCAAAATTAACAGAACGAAAAAGTCAACATTTGCTCCCATCATCAATGTTATCGAGCTATATACTTAAAAGCAACTCCCATTAACGCAAACAGATGATATAGATGGTCACATATAAGTTTTTTTTTTTTTTAATTTTTGTATTTTTATGGCAGATTTAAATTTATTTACCTTAACTCCTTTATGATGTCTTTATAATGTATATTAGTAGCTGAAATGTGGAACATTGAATCAACTTACAAAGTATTATAACACTGGAAAGGATTCGTAAGTATGGAACCCCGATGACACATTCTGCTTAAAGCAAAAAAGCTACCTCAGCTAATGCTAAATGGGAGGATCATTCACTTAATGATGAGAAAGAACAAATGGTCACTCTTCTTATATTTCAACTCCAACTAATGCAACTCCATTTGAGGTATGTAACTTCTATTTTAAATAAGGGGGAATTGCAACTTACAGGTGAAATTTAGGAAGTTCTTAAATTTTTTTGTAAGTATGTGTCTAGAGGTGTTAGTCGGTTCGAGTTGAGGTAAGAAAAACATGCCATAACATGACCCTATTAAGATCCCGGGCTCGGGTCTATTGGGGTAGGCTCTAATTGGGTCGAGTCATTTTGGATTCGGGTCAACCCAAATATGAGTAAGATATGATTAACATAATAGACCCGAGTAACCCGACCGAATATGCTTAATGGGGTTCAGGTCAACTTTTTTGACACACCTATATGTGGCTATAAAAAAGTGCAACAGTGATACATATTTAATTAGTTGCGTTAATTTACTATAATAATCATTCTTCTTGTGATTTAACTCTACATATGTTTTTTCTGAGATTTATGCAACGATGATAGATTTATTATACCATGTCATACAAATAATATGAGACCATGACCACTAACCATGTAGTTTTAACTTAGATCATAGTGTTCTCTATTTGTTATATTGTACTATTGAGTTGTTAGTGAGTATTTTATACCTCTTAAGCTTATCTTTCAGATATCTAGAAGACTTTATATTACAGTTGGAGAACTACACTCTACACCAAAGTTGATATTTGTTGATGCAAGTGCTTATACTCGATTCAATAATTAACCATGCTCAAGGCGATTACTTAAAGATAAGATTGTTAATGCTCTGTTGTAATATATGATGTGTTAGCATATGCAATATGATGAATTGTTTATCATATAAGTAAACAAACATTTTTTCATATAACCATACTCAACTGTATACAGGTTAGTCATACGATTAGCACATTATTTACTTACGTCCATTTAGATTTTGCCAAACAATGATATGAAGCGAACCCGCCCATCGGGTGGGTATGTTGCTGTTCAAGGGTGAAAATAAAAAATGTTTGAAGATTCTTTGTTGTGATAGAGATGGCGAATACGCTAACCACCAACAAATGTCGTGTACAAAGAGGTTTTATTTCACATATGAATAACCCTTATGTAATTAATTTATTATGATACTTATGATTGTTATTTTATATATTAATACAAGAGAAATATCTTTATGATTTTCAATTTATTGCTTTCAACATATTTGATTTATTCATTATTTATTTTACGTATAAAAAAATTCGAGAAATAATTTTATATATAATTATAAGTCATGCCTGCCAATTAAGCCAAAACTCTAATAAAACCACAGTGTATACAAAATAATGACAAAATAATTTATACAGAAACATACACACAAATAAAATAAAAAATTTTAAGTTAACACTAAAAAAAAAAAAAAAAAAAAAAAAAAAAAAAAAAAAAACCGATACTAATAACTTGTGCCAACAAAAGCTGCAAAAAAGACAGCAGCGATACTACTGGAAAGGACAGGAGATCAAAGACTTGAAATAGGAGTGACTTCGGTTCCCTCAAGTATACTTGAAGTATTAATGATGGGTACAATACAAGAATAAAATACCATCGAAATTTACTCTCAAAAAAATTAATAATAATAATAATAATAATAATAATAATAATAATAATAATAATAATAATATAAATATAATTAAATTGTATATATGCATTATTTTCCATGACCTAATACAATCCGAAGAATATTTACAAGTCATGCCCGCCCATCGGGCGGGCTTCGAAATCTAGTATATATATATATATATATATATATATATATATATATATATATATATATATATATATATATATATATATATATATATATAAAAGAATATATTTTTGTGTTTTATATGTTTTTTTGAAAACGATAACTTCTTGACGAAGGTTCTACAAGTCACTAATCGTTAAAATCATAACGATATTGTCGCAACACAACCTCCCCGGCAGCGGCGCCAAATTTTGATAGCCGTTTTTGAGTGCGTATCAAAATAATACAAAGTAATCGTGAGTGGAATTTATGAATCAACCTTTGTGAAAAGACCTATTTGCAAAACTCGTGAATACGATATATATATAAGTGATACCGGGCAAGTTTTTACCCGGGTCGTGTTCCAACGAGGTGTGAATGGGCGATATCGTGTGAGATTTGGATATTAAAATGCTTGTAAGGATAATTGAGAGTTTATTTGGTATTGAAGTACTTTTAAAAATCCGGGAAATTAGGAAATAAACGTAACTAGAATGCAAATTCAAACAAGAAATGAAAACTAAAACCTAAAATCTACTTAAAATGCTAAGGGGACAATAATCGGAAGCTAGGGAAATCCTAAAACGCAAGCTAAACTAAAAACGCAAAAGTTGATTTAAGAAAAACATAAACGTACCAAGTTAAACGTGAAATTTAAGCTATATAAGTCCTACGGACGTAAAAATGAGATTTCCACTATCTAAAAGGTAAAAGAAATTTTTAGAGAAAAAGGAAAATATTTTTTTCACTTTTTAATTATTTAATTTGAATTAAAAACAATAAAAGCAAATTAAATGCTAAACAAATAGTAAAACTAATAAATTAAATCTAAGAAAATTAGGGCGGATCTATAATACTAAAACAAAACTAGGAAAAATATGAAAATGAAATAATCAGTCAAAATAAGCACACAATAAGCAAAACATAAGCTAAGGTAAATAAGCTAACCAAATTAAACTATATTAAATGACAAATAAAACAATTACTAACCAAGAAAAGGGCCTAGCACAGATGGCTAGAATGTCGGGAGATGCTGCTCAGTTAACCATGAGGTGCAAGGTTCGATTCTTGCACCTCACTTTATTATTATTATTATTATTATTATTTATTTTATTTTTTTACTTTTTCTTTTGGAAAAACTTAACAACAAGTAAAAATAAAAATAATTTATGAAAATATTGTGTTCACCAACTAAGAAATAAGCTGGAAATTGCTTGTTGTCTTAGCAGATAACACAAACAAACCCACACCTTAACTGTTGTGAACTTAAGAGCTCGCGGAAGCTCAAAATAAACCTAATAAGCTAAAACCTATTGATACTACTCCTAACACACTAGAATAAGCTGAGATGGAAGGCAATAAGTACAAGAAACTTGAATAAGCTCAACAAAATCCTAAACCAAAACAGGCCAATGGGGGCAGATTTGGTGCAGCAGGTTTAAGGAGCTAATTGGAGGGCACATAAGCTAATAGATGGCTTCAAAGACTAAAATAAGCTGCAAAATCTGGTGTCTACAATACTAACAGCTTATGCAACTAATTTCAAGGACTAATTCCTACAACAACTAATCTAAATTTAGAACAAAAAAAAAAAAAACTGTTTCAATCAAAAGTACAAGTCTGAGGTTATGCAAAAGCTATCAAAAGGCTGTTAAATGCTAGTCTAGGGGGGAATTACAGCTAAGTCATACTAGGGAGACCTAAATAAGTAACAAAGGTACAGATACGCAAGCTAAAACATGCTACAAACACTAATAAGCAAAACCTAAGCTTATGGCCTGCAAAGCTAAAAACAGAAAAGTGGACAAAAGGGTAAGTTTGATGGCCTGAATAAGTAGTAAAAAAAATCACAAAAATAAAATAAAAATAGTAGCATGAATACAAGCTGTCAAACTAATTATAAACCAATTTTTAGATCATAGCTCCTACAGATGAGGAAATTAAAAATGGAGCTTTGAGGGTGTTTGGGAATGCTTGGCTGCTGAAACAGCAGGGGTGAAAGGTGGGTGAAAATGGGTCACCTTGGGTGTTTTAACCACAAATACCTAAGTACCAGGCATTAGAAAGTTGTACAATCCTATGGTAAGCCAAACTACACAACCAAGTACAACCAAAGGTGCTAACCAAAGCATCTATCCTAAGTGCTATCTAAAACAGTTTATAAAAAAGAATTTTGGAAAGCAAACTCAACTACTTGAAAACTTTTGAAAAATGATTAAACTTACTTTAAAACTACTAACATAATAAAAACAAAGCTGATTGAATTCGAAGATTTGGGCAGAAACTAATTTTCGACTAAAAATTTCCTTGTACCAAACTCATCCTTAAAATTGAAACTGTTATGATTTTGGATATGAAAACAGGTTCAAACAAATATAGGCTCTCATAATCTATAAGTGAAGTAATAAGAACTTACAAAACAGTAAACAAAGAGAATGAAAACAGTCAGTAATCTTAAAAAAAATGAGACAGATAAGTTAAACTAAAAATTTTAAATTAAAAACTGAGTTACAACTATTTGAGAATCAAAGGCTGAATACAATCTAAAGCCATAACTAATCTAAAGCTATATTAAATTAAATACTACTCCTAATGCCTTTAAAAGGCTTACAAAGGGTTCTATATATAGCAATCTAAAAGAAACTAAGGTTTTCCTTTGTCTTGTGCTTCTTTGCTTGCATAATAGCCCTTGGATGCCTAAATCTTTATCTCAGCCTTAAATTGCTATTTGGCGCCAAAAGTAAGTGACTTGGATTTCCAACTTGGCACTTAGAGGGTTTGGCATCTCGTGAAGTGCTTTTTGCTTGGGATAAGATGGAGTATGCTTTTGAGGGGAGAGATGCGCGTTGCAGGTTAAAGTAATGTGGGATGGGGTTTGTTTCGCAGGTAAAAGGGGAGCAGGGGAAGGGTTTGTTTGGCGGTTAATGAGATGAAGGAGAAGATTGGGTTTGACTGTGGTCAAAGGATAAAAACGTGAAGGGGCGTTTTTATTATTAACATGGGTTTTGGGCTTGGGGAGATAAGGTGGGCTTGGATGGTTATTTGACTGGATTGGGAATTTGGGTGGATTGGATTTTGGAATTGTTATTTTTAAGCTTAAAATCACAAGGACCATTCATGCCAAAATCTGAAATTCCAAGGACTGAAAGTGTAATTTTTTCCAAGTTATCAAAAAAGGCCAAAGTTGCCAAGATGAATAATATAAGGACCTTTGATGATATTTTTCCAATTTAAACTTCCAAGGACCATTTATGCCATTTTTCAAAGTGGAAGGACCTGTTTTGCCAATTCATGAAAACTTTCATCCAAAATATTCTTCCAGGGACCAAATCTGTCAATTTTTGAAAGTCCAGGGACTGATTCTGCCAAGTGTGCAAACTTTGCTCATTTTTCGTCTGTTTTCAATCCTTTTGTACCTGAAACACATAAAAAACACAATCCAAGGATATTTGTAGTATTATATGACATATTTGTGTGTTTTCAGTTGTTTTTATAATCTAAATGGGTATAAAATAATAAGTATTTACACACTCATCACTTTATCTAAATCTTCATCATTTTGATCTTCTTCATCATCTCTTTCCTTTTCCACTTATGTTTGGTTTTCATCAGAATTCGAGGATTCTGCTTCATCACCAGTTTCATCATCGTTATTTGTGTCAAATTTAGCCTGAGAACCTTTGGAATCTTCTTGCCCTTCTTCTTCTGACAATGACTTTTCCATTTCAATATCATAAACACCAGAACCTTCACCTTTCTTTTGAAGCTTTTTGATTCTTTCATCTTCCAACATCTTACTTTCTTGAAGTTTTTCTCTCATCAATTTTGCTTCTTTCTTTTCGGTTAGAGGAGATGGGCTTGATTCTTCAGATTCTACATCTATACCTTTACCCTTCTTTTCTTTTTCTTTCTTCACTTTCACAATGTCTTTCTTAAATTTTCTCCTTCATCTTCTTCCGTTGTTTCATCTCTTATGGTGAGCTTTCTTTTTGGTTGGCGAGTATTCTTCTTAGATCTTGGGATCATAACCTTCTTACCTTTCTCTTCACCTTTAGCTTTTGTTGCTGCCTTATGATGCGATTTGGATTGTCACACAAAAGTTTTACTTCTCAAGGGATCTTAAGAAGCTTACAATCCCCGCCAGGCAAGTGTACCTGACCGATGTAGTATACTGTAGTGGTAAGAACCAGGGAATTGATTGTTCTCCACAGGGAATAGTGTTCGTTAGGATTGAAAATGATCTAAACTAGGTCTAGAGGTGAGGGATGATTCTTTTTGTATTTTTATATTTTTTAGAAAGCAAGTAAAAATATCGGGTTTTGAAGGAGTGGACGGAATTAGTTGCTAGTCAACTAACCCAATTAACTATAAATGCAATAAAAATAAAATAAGAAGAAAATAAATGTGTGAAAAACTAATATGGAAAAAAACGTGTTTACTTAGGTTTCACTACTCCCTAGCTATCTTTCATTGATTGATAGATTTATAACAATTGAGTGGATGACGAGTTGTATTCCTTAATACCATTCGTGGGGGTGTGTACGTCCTTCCCCAACTCTATAAGATCCTATCTCTTCCTATGACGACACGTTTAGTATCCTATCATGACCTCATTAATAGTCACTTATGCATTAAACACAACCAATTAATCGTAGTACACATCTGATTCATGTTTCTTAAGACATCAAGCATGTTACCAATAGGAGATTAGCCAGTTTTTTTAAGCCTAACATTGATATCATTCATCCAACAGCAATTAATAACAAATCATCAATCGATAATCAATAGCTAGGTTTCATTACATCTAAGCAAACACAAACAAACCTAGTCTAGCATGTTAATGTAAAGACAAATGTAAGATAGAATCAAACAACACATAGACATATTGAATGATTGATAGAATACTTATCTTTGATTAAACATGGAAGAAAAAAGGTTTCGAAACCTCAAAATAGCTGCAAAAGTCGACTAGGGTTCGTACCCTATGTTCTCCCTAAAGTTCCACCCTTAATGAATGAAAATTAGATGAGTATTTATAGATTTTACAACTCTGACGGCGCCACCTTATGGGTCATGACGCCGTCACCTCGCCGTACTTAGGGTTGCTTGATGGCCTAGATCCACTCCTGACGCCGTCACCTTGTAATGTTCTCTGGGCCGTCTCCTTTTATGATAACGCGTGACGTCCTTGATGCTTTATAACGTGATGTCGTCACTCTTTAACTACAAAATTCCTTTCTGGCGCGTCTAGTGTAAAATAATTATCCACCTCTTTGTCAGCTCATGATTTCTTAACATGTAATCACATAATCTTTAGAGAGAGAAAGTGGAAGGAACTTGTAAATGATAATAAGGAATGATATTAAGCAAGAACCAACATCATCCTTGGAGGGTTTACAAGATGATCGACGGTTATCTCCTTCAACCATATATGATTTTGGCAAAACATGAATAATTAATAATAATAACATAAAACTAACTAAAACTTAACCTACTAATGTTATATAGCAACCTGTTACAAAACTCAATGACCGACACTTGATTTAAACAAAGTGTGTTCCCAACAGAAAGCTAAAATTATTTAACATATCCTCTAAGTTCTTAGTTATAAAACACTCAAAAGATTGCTCTTCCATCGATGCGGGACAATTTTCACTTCCATTTCATTGTTTTAGTACTTGCAAGATTCTTCACATTAAGAGACTACATCTCATTCACATTAACACCATTTTTAACACAACCTTTTAAACTCAAACATTGTGTTTGGATTGTTTGTAATCAAGAACCTAGCTTTTCACATTGTAACGCTACTAATACGTGTACAAGAACGAAGAACTTAAACTGTTAATGATCATACATTCATACTTATCCTCACATCGTTATCGCTTTTTCGCATCTTTATATAAAACTGTTAATAAAAAATGATCGACGGTTATCTCCTTCAACCATATATGATCCCGGAAACAAAGGGCACCAACGAAAAAGAAAGAATTTGTCCCACACTCCCAAATCTTTTTAGGGGTTTATAGTCAGGTCTTAAAAAGTACTATACTTTTGATTTCCAACAATGAACACCTGGAGATATGTTATGGAAAAAGGTTCCAAACTTGTGAAACAATATTCACACAAACCTCCAGATACGCATTATTGAAAGCTAAAGGTATTTAACAACTTCTATGGGGTCTGACTTTTAAAGCACTCAAAAGATTGCTCTCCCATCAATGTGGGAAAAGTTTCATTTCCATTTCCATACCTTCCTTTTTTCAGTTTTTGCTTTATTTTGAGATATATCTCAATCAAATTAATGCCATTTTAGACAAATCTTGGCTCATTGACAAGCTATCTTCAAGAAGAGCACGAAACGACCAGTTTTTACTATATGTATAACAAATCAACTAAGTTGCCATGAGTGAAAAGTTCAGACTTATATCAAACATTTAGAACACCTATAGAATTACGTCGTAGGTAGAGAATAGGCATCAGTTTCACATGTGATAACATGCTACCTTTACTAGCTCAACATGCTACAATTTACATATGAACATTTGATAAAAAATTTCTCTCTGCTTTCAAAATGAAGAAAGACGTTTGAACCATCGACATCTTTATATAAGGGGTTTAAAAAATCAAATTGACCATATATATTTGGAGAAATTCAACAATTGAACTTTGTGTCTTATCTTATCTTTGATAAAATAGTGGTTGCATTTTACGTATTTACATTAAAAAAAAAAAAAAAAAAAAAAAAAAAAAAAAAAAAAAAAAAAAGTCAGCTCTTTTACAACGAGATATTATGTGACCATAATCGAATTGTGGCTTTGTGTTGTCCTTGAAAAGACTTTTGCAATGAGGCAGCATGTGTTCAAAATCAATTTGTTGTAAACTAGCATGTACCCGCGCATTGTGGCGGCGGGTAAGAAAGTCTCACCTGTTAATAAAAAATGATTGAATATATACCTTTCCATTATCGGTATTCTTAGAAACTCGACACAGATCGACGGTTATCTCCTTCAACCATGATCCCGGAAACAAATGACACCAACGAAAAAGAAAGAATTAGTCCCACACTCCCAAATCTTTTTAGGGGTTTATAGCCGGGTCTTAAAAAGTACTATACTTTTGATTTCCAATAATGAGTACCTCGAGAATCTTGTGGAAAAGGTTCCAAACTTGTGAACCAATATCCACAATAACCTCCAAATACGCATTTTTGAAAGCTAAAGGTATCAAACAACTTCTGCTGGGTCTTGCTTTTAAAGCACTCAAAAGATTGCTCTCCCACCAATGTGGGACAAGTTTCACTTCCATTTCCATACTTTCCTTATTTCAGTTTCTGCTTCAACTCGAGAGACTATATCTCAATCACATCAATGCCATTTTTAGACAAATCTTGGCTCATTGACAAGCTATCTTCAAGAAGAGCACGGAACGACCAGTTTTTACTATATGTATAACAAATCAACTAAGTTGCCATGAGTGAAAAGTTCAGACTTATATCAAACATTTACAACACCTATAGAATTACGCCGTATGAAAATAATAGCTCAACATGCAACAAATGAACATTTGATAAAATTATTCTCTCCGCTTTCACAACCATGTCAAGGGTGATAGGAATGTAACTTCGAGATGGGCCATCAAAATGGAGAGATTAGATACAACAACCTAGTATAAGGACGAACATTCCTCTTATGTCTTTTTAATTTTAGAATCTCATTTGTGTGAAAACAAATAAAACAATTTTGTTGGCGTCAAAATGGCTAGATTTCGTAGGTTTTCATTAATAGTCGGTTAATAGGTTGAAAATCATTGTTAAATAACGTGTTTGTTATGATATAATTAGAATTTAAAATAAAATGTTTTATGGAGGGTGATCCATCACGTTTATCACTTATATCACGTGGCACCATCATAGAAAAGTCCCCTCATCACCTTTATTTTCTTTTTTGTTTGTAAATATGTGTGAAGTATATTATAGAGTATGTTGTATAAAGTGGGTTATTTTTTATATTTTTTGTTTGGTAGTGACTATAAAAGGTAAAAGATGGCGATAGTTGTGGTATGTTGAGTGATGTTGTAATGCCAATGTAGAATTAATTAATGAAAGTAGTGACCATTAAAACTAGTCATGTATTTCAATTCATCAAATTGCCAAACAATCTACGACATAAGCTTGTTAATTAAGGTAACATTTTAAGTAACAAAAATTGAAACAAATACCTTTTTTCTTCTTTTTTTTCTTTTTTTTTTAACAGTAATTTAACTGTCTCATAATATTTATATCACAAATAAATGTTTACTAGTTAAACTGCAACTTTTAACAATAAGACACTACAAAGAAAAAAGTTATAAATTATAAGAGGTTAAAATGTGACTTCAGAAGAAAAAAAAGAAAAGAAAAACGAGATTAGGGAATGAAAGTTTGTGACCTTCCAATTGACGTGCAAATCGTTTACCATTAAGCGAAGACCAAACATGTTAATCTACTTACATTATAAAGCTTCATATTCACTTTCCTCTTAGTAGATCTTACATATGGAAAACTTTTTCATATAATCTTTACCCATATAAGATCTACTAATTATTCTAAGAATTATACATTAAATCTAAAGTCAGATGTGATATTATGAATTGTTCTTTCCAAAAGAGTTCTATGGACTTAAATCATTTAATTAGCTATTAGATATATTAGTTTCTAACATTAGAAAGGACTAGTAAGAACTACATCAATTTAGCATTTCTATTAAAGCTAAACACAGGTCCTTAAAAATTTAATTTTATTTTCCAACAAGACGCATAAGGATTCAAGTGTGGAAAAGGCTCCAAAGTTGTGAACCAATATCCACAAGAAGACCCAAATGCATATTTTTAAAAGCTAAAATTATTTACTGAGAGCTCTACAATCGTATTTATAAAGACTTCAAGAGATTGCTTTAGCACCAATGTGGGACAAGTTTTACTTTATTTTGGTTTGGAGTTTGTGCTTCAAATGCTTCACTCTAAGAGACAAAATTTCATTCATATCAACACTGTTTTGAACACACCTTTAAATCGTTGCGAAGTTCTCTTTAAAAAAAATGCAAAATCACAAACTATTACTTATATATACAACATATGCATATAGTTAAATTTGTGCCCAAAGTTTACGAAAGTCACTTTTCCCCACTAATTTTTAAACAAAATAAACGTACTATATATTATTAGCTGTAGCTATTTTATATTCAACCAGGTCTTAACAAAAATATGTTTTTGTTTACCAACAACGAGTCGTGGAAAAGGCTGGTTCGAGCGAACTGGTATCCACCATCCACACAACCCTCTACATACGCATTTTTGAAAGCTAAAACACTTCAAGATGTACTCTAGTGTCTTACTTTTAAAGCACTCAAAAGATTGCTCACCCACCAATGTGGGACAAATTACACTTCCATTTCCATAATTTCCTTATTTCACTTTTTGCTTCAATTTGAGAGACTATATATGTGTCATTCACATCAACATCATTTTAGACACATCTTAGCTCATTGATTAGCTATTTTCAGGAACTCAAACCACCAAGTAACCAACTTTTACTTATATATATAAGTATATAACATATATGTATATAAACTTGTGCCCAAAATTGGCGAAAAGTCATTTTTCCCAGCTAATTTTCAAACAAAATTAATATACCATTTAATTTGTTATCAGTTATGAAAAAGTATACGTTGCCAACTCATGAGTGAAAAGTACATACTTATATCAGAGAGTTAACTACATTTTTGGTCCTTGTGGTTGTATCTAAATTTCACTTTTTGTCTAATTTTCAAAATAGATGTTATTTCAGTCCAAAAGGCATAGTCTGGTTTCACTTTTGGTCTAATTTTTTAACGAAGTTAGTTCAGTTAGTTAAGTGTGGCAACATTAGTCCTTTAACCTAACGGTCGTTTGTAACAATAGTCCTTTATACCAAATATCATTTGCAACGTTAGTCCTTTCAGTTAGTTAGTACTTTAAAAAAAATTCTAAAAAGAAATTCGAAAGAAAATTTTAAAAAAATGTTTTTTTTTGTCAAAAAAGAATAATTCGAAAATTTTTTTTAAGAAAAAAAATTTCTAATTTTTTTTTCTAATAAAAATTTTCTTAAAAAAAATTCTAAAAAAATGTTTTTTTGTCGAAAATTTTTTTTCCAAAAAAAAAATCGGAAATGTTTTTTAAGAAAAAAAATTGAAAAATTTTTCTTTAAAAATTCTAAATTTTTTTCAGAAATCTTTTTTCTTAAAAATTTTTGTTTGAATGATTTTTTTGGAAAAATAATCGAAAAAAATTCTGAAAAAACTTTTTTTCCTAAAAAATTATTTGAGAATTTTTTAGGAAAACAATTCTAAACTTTTTAAAAATGTATATACATTGTAAAAATGTATATACATTGCAAAAATGTGTGTCAAATGTATTTACGTTTGGATATTTCAATATATCAATATTAATTTTTCAGGTAAAAGGCCTACTATCGATTGTCTTACCGAATGTAGTTTATAACATGCTAGTATTTTGTTTGAACACGAATGCATAAATCAAAAGCAGAATTTAATGGGAATTTAGCACTTATAAATCTTATAGCGTTTCTATTAGAGACTATAGTTACCTTATCATCTATTGTCTCTTATATGTCGTATATACATTGCAAAAATGTGTGTAAAATATATATACGTTTTAAAAAAATACCAAAGTTCACACACATTTTTACACACGTTTTTTAAAAAAAATATAAACATTTTTAGCATTGCCCTTTTTTTAGAAATTTTTTTTAGCATTGCCATTTTGCAATTTTTTGAAATTTTAAGATTTTTTTTTTTGAAATAAAATTTTTTTAGAATTTTTTTTATTATTGAATTTTTTTAGGAAAGCTTTTTTTTTAGAATTTTATTTAAAAAAAATCTAGAAGATTTTTTTTCTAATTTTTTTTCCCGAATTGTTTTTTTAGGAAGAAAAGTTTTCTTTACAAAAAAACTATTTTTTATAATTTTTTAAGAAAATTTTTATTAGAAATAATTTTTTTTAGAATTTTTTTTCTTAATTTTTTTTTTGAATTATGTTTTTTGGAAAAAAAAAATTAGACAAAAAAACATTTTTTTAGAATTTTTTTTAGAATTATTGTTTGCAAACAATCTTTGGTATAAAGGACTAATGTTGCAAACGTCCGTTAGGTTAAAGGATTAATGTTGCCACACTTAACTAACTGAACTAACTTTGTTAGCAAAATTGGACCAAAAGTGGAACCAAACTATGCCTTTTGTACTGAAATAACATCTTTTTTGAAAATTGGACCAAAAGTGAAATTCAGATACAACCACAAGGACCAAAGATGTAGTTAACTCTATATCAGCTATGAGAGTGGACGAAAGTTAGGGTTATTTATTTTATTGCATTTATACATGGAGACGTTCAACAATAGAACTTTCTTTGTTATCTTATCGTTGATAAACTTTTTTTTTTAACAGCAGAAATTTTATTAGAGCTAGCAAGAAGCTAGATAAAAATTACAAAGAAGAATACATTAAAGGATTTTGCATCCAGTTGTTCCAAATGATAGAAGACGACTTGTTTCTAGTGGAATACCATCTAAACGAATTCTCAACAATAGAATCAAATAAAAAGCTTTGTTTTGGAGGAGAAGAACCGAATATAAGATCGTTGCGAAATTGCCACAAAGCCCACAAAGAAACTCCACAAATAACTTCCAAGATGGATTTTTTGGAAGCTGGCACGCGCATATTACCAATCCAGGAATATATGTCACGAATGTGAGCGTGGCAAGGGGCATCGATATCCAACCAAGCAAAAATTTTATGCCAAATGGACATAGCGAGAGAGCAAAACCATAAAGTATGGGTTGAAGTTTCTATGCTAGAGTCACAAATGGGACAGAAAAGAGTGTCCAGATCAATCCCTTTTCTGCTGAGGTTCCATCTAGTAGGCAAATGATCCCGGAGAGCTCTCCAAATAAATATGTTTATCTTCTTTGGGAGAAAGCGGTTCCATATAGTTTCTGAACCACCATCAGGAAGAAAACAATTGTCAATGTGTTCACGGGTGCATTTAACAGAAAAAAAGGAGAACCAAGCGACCAATTCCAAGTATCCTCCGAATCTGAAAGCGAAACACTATCCAAAGTAGAAGAGAGGATGTTTAACTGCTGAAGAATTGTACCTCTCAAAATCGGACGAGACCAGCTAAAAGCCCAACCATTGTTCGAGCAATCACGAACTACACAATCTTGATTCAAAGCAAGATGGTAAATACGGGGGAATTTGGTTTTTAGAGATGAGTCGCCAATCCAAACGTCATGCCAGAACTTAGTTGACATGCCATTACCGTTGATAAACTAATGGTTGTATTTTCAACTTTCAAGTATTGACATTTTTATAAGAAAAAACCAAAAATACTAAAGTTGGGTAAATATGAAATTATCTCTGTTAGAAATATATAGTGACTTTTTACAAGTGATCGGTCATGCGGTTTTTTAATATTAAGTACATAGACACATGACGCGAAGGCACAAATTGACCAGACGTTCTAAATTGTAACGACTTCACGTAGATAAATATATCTTATTAAGTTTCACAAGATTTTTAATATAACATGGCGACAATTATACATATACAACTGCAGAAAGTTTAAGAATTGGATACGACAACCTAATATAAGAACGAACGTTAAGTTCATATTATAACTTTTTTAAAGGTCGGATCTCGTTTGTGTCAAAACAAATAATTTGCTTTTCGTTTGTTCTATGCCCGAATGAGTCAGAATGACTTAAAACACGTTTATATTTTGTTGGTTTTTCAAGTTGATAGACCAATGTGTTTCTATGGACTAAAATTATGCATTTACATAGTTAATAGTTTGTAGATTCGTATTCTCTTTTAAAAATAATCAAAATAAGATAAAATTTGTTCACATCTTTGTTTAATTTTCTTAATCACACAAGAAGATAAATAACCAGCCCTTATATCATGGGGCTTCGTGGTCCACTGGGTGAAGCTTATTAAGTTAAGCGAGCCTAGGTGAGAGTAGTACCGAGTTGGGTGACCAACCGGGAAGTCCTCACATGGGGACCATAAGCTCTAATGATATCAACCAGCTACCTTAGAAGCCGGGCCCAACCATGTGATGTCTTGACCAACTGAAGGACGCGAGTTCGATTCCGTTCCGCAAGCATGGTTGGGTATTGGGTGGAGGTATTTCACAGGCATCAAACCTTTGCTGGGTAGGGTTGATGGGTACCATTATGGTACACAGGGTTGAGGTGTCCCTGCCAATCTACACTTTTTTGACCAAATAACCAGCCCTTATAAAAATATATTTCTGTTTTCCAACAAGGGGAATACTGGAGGCTTCTATGGAAGAGGTTCCTTGAGCCTGACACTCCACATTCGCATTTTTGAAAGCTGAAACTATTTGACAAGTTTTCTTGTGTCTTACTTTTAAAGCACTCAAAAGATTGCTCTCCCACCAGTGTGGGACAAATTTCACTTCCATTTCCATACTTCTTTATTTCAGTTTTTGCTTCAATTTGAGAGACTGTGTCTCAATAACATTTTAGACATATCTTTGCTCATGAAGTTATCTGCATAACACAAAACCACCATCTTTTACATATAAATATAACATATGCGTATATAAACTTGTGTCCAAAGTTGGTGAAAAGTCACTTTCAAGAGGAAATCCACAAGGATGATAGAGAAACAATGGAATCACAAAGCACCGCATTTTTCGGAGGAGTATTAGAAAAAATCGAGCGATTTATGAAACTCCAAATAAACCACATAAGAGTCCCTCCCACGCCTTCAAGAGAATCCTTTACCATGTTTGAGAACTGCAACGTGCCAATCCAAATCAGTCATGCATTTTTTTTAATGAAAAGTACATAGACACGTGTATTGGATACTAATTTATAATCCATGAAAGTCAAACACGAAAGTCAAAAGAGTCGTTTATGTATATGTATAAAGTGTAGGGTCCTAGAATGACAAAGACAAAGTTAGAAACCGTTTATTCGGTTATAGTAGTTAGAAACGTTATGTTGTTTAGTGAAACGTTGTGTTGTTTAGTTGTGTCGGTTCATGGGTTATATATATCCATAAAACCCAACTCTGTAAAAACTAATGATTGATTATATAAAATAAACTTAGTATACTTTATATTCGATTGTTCATAGAAGATTAGACCAACAATTGGTATCAGAGCCAAAAGGTTCAGGGAACCATAGACAGAAAAGAGAGACAACGATTCAGGGAATCGTTTTAGAGAAGAAAACCAACGATTCAGGGAATCGTTCCAGAAAAAGAATAAAAAGAAAAAAACTGATTGATTTAGGGAATCAATCAAGAGAAAGAGAAGAGAAGAGTTTTGATTCAGAGTAATCAAATAAAGAAAGAAACACGATTTGATCAAAGTAAAGATCGAATCAGAGAAAGAGAGAAAGACATACCGATAGTGCGTAGCAGAAACCACCGCCGGAGAAGAAGAGAAACCATACCACAGTAACCATCATTATCGAAGAAGAAAGTGAACACCGATTAAACCACCACCACCATTTGATTAGAAAGCCAGAAGAAGAATAAAGAGCGGGCGACCAAGGTTTGCCCTAATTGTGTGTGGAAGAAAGAAGCAGTAGCAGAAGTGGGTTTTTTTGTTTGGTGATAGAAAAGAAACGGAGAATATTATTTGGGTATTAAGAGAATGTTTTTAAAGCCCACAAGAATTCTAAAGGCCCAAGGATTAACAGGTTCTATATTTCAATACTTGTTTTTCTTATTAGTAGAATAGATTTTTCTTATTACAATTCGTATTAGAAAACGTTTAGAAGTGTTAAGAATTATTGTGGATTAGACAGAAAGTTAAGTTCGACTATTGTTATAAGTTATATCGATTTTAGTAGTAGAAACTAAAGGTGAAGATCATTAGGCAAGAGAATATGTCGGGAGATAAAAACGAAAACAGAGTTATTTTCACCACATCGTTACCATCATATCAATGCCCCGTTTTAAACAATACGAATTATACATTATGGGCATTAAGAATGAAAAAGATATTATTGGCAAATGGAGTTTGGGATTTAGTAGAAGGAGTAAGTACATCAAAAGATATTGATATAAAAAAGGATAGTTCGGCGTCAGCATACCTATTTCAAGGGTTACCAGAGGATTTGCAAATGCAAGTTGCGGGTTGTGAAACAGCAAAAGAAATTTGGGATTCACTTAAGGGTAGATTTATAGGGACAGAAGATGTACAACAAGCACACTCGCAACAACTCAAATCAGAATTTGAGAAACTTGTGATGAAAGAAGATGAATCAATAGATACATTTGCCGGGAAGTTGATGAGTATTATTACAAAGGCTGGTACATGTGGATTGACGTTTGATGAACAAACAAAAGTACGAAAATTACTTAATGTAGTTCCAGATAAGTTTGTACCAGTAGTAGCAACAATAGAAATGGTTGTAGATTTTAAGACTGTAAAATTAGAGGAGATTATTGGAAAACTTAAGACTTATGAAGAAAGGCTTAAGTTTAGAAAAGGAAGTGAGGAAGATAATAGTGAGAAATTGTTGTTAACACGTCAAGGGAATAATAGAAATTATGAACACAACTATGGAAATGATAGACGAGGAGGTGGTAATCCAACACGAGGAAGAGGCCAAGGAAGATTCACAAGAGATAGTAAGAATGGAGATAGTTATGATAGAAACAAGAGAAACCATGGAGATCAAAATTACCATAGGAGAGACTTTAGAGAAATAGAATGTTATAATTGTCATGAGTTTGGACACTTTGCTGCAAATTGTCCAAAACCAAACCGTAGAGAAGAAAAAGCAAACCTTGTGTTCGAAGATGACGAACCAGCACTATTGATGGTTACTAGTAAAGATGAAAAGGAGATAAAGGAAGAATCGAAAAGGAAAAGAATTGTCATTGAGAAGGATGAAATTCAAAAGGAAAAGTTAGAAGATATGCGGTCAGAGATAGAAATTGATTTGAAGAGTAAATTAGAGTTTTAGAAGTTTGAAATGCTTCAGGAGTTAGAGATTGAAAAACAAGAGTTTGAGACGAAAATAAGAAATAGAGAAATGGCATTTGAGAAACAAATGCAGATAGAGTTAGAGAACCTCAAGAAATTGAGAGATTGCACAAGCAAAGAGATGAAAGAGTTAAGATCAGAAAGAGAACAGTTTGAGAAAGAAGACCATGGAGTTACTTTAGATAAGAAACTCCTAGAAGAAGAAAGAGTTGACAAGGGCGAATGTAAGAAGCATCAAGAGACACCATCAAGAGTTCCAAAGGAAAGCCAGATTGAGAAAGACATTAAAACAAGCAACAAGAAAGTTGAACCAGAAGATCGTGATACAAGAAACAGATTATTGGAGATGCAAGATTATGAAATGATACAAGAAACGAAAGATGGTGACAAAGGAGACAAAGATGATCAAGATGAGATTGAAGACAAGGAAGAAAGAAGTCAAACCAAGAAGAAAGTTCAAGACATAGTTCGTGTTGAAGATCAAGACAAAGAAAGTGGAAACAAACCAAAGTTCAAAGATAAAGATAATGGAGCTTGAAGATATCGAAGACATGGATTAATAAATTAGGGAGGAGTATTGGATACTAATTTATAATCCATGAAAGTCAAACACGAAAGTCAAAAGAGTCGTTTATGTATATGTATAAAGTGTAGGGTCCTAGAATGACAAAGACAAAGTTAGAAACCGTTTATTCGGTTATAGTAGTTAGAAACGTTATGTTGTTTAGTGAAACGTTGTGTTGTTTAGTTGTGTCGGTTCATGGGTTATATATATCCATAAAACCCAACTCTGTAAAAACTAATGATTGATTATATAAAATAAACTTAGTATACTTTATATTCGATTGTTCATAGAAGATTAGACCAACAACGTGATCTACAAAAATCATTAAAAAAATGGCAACAGTTATGAAATGAATAAGTTGGAAATTATACTTCTGAGTCACATGGCACGAAGGCACAAATTGACCAGATGTTCAAAATGCTTGAAGTTGTACGGACTAAAGTTATGCATTTACATAATTAATAGTAGCTTGTAGGTTCGTATTCTTTTTGAAAAAAGTTTCGAAATAAGATAAGATTTGTCCAAAACTGAATCGATTATAGAAAATTCGGAATAAGAAAAATGAACCATCGATGTACACAAACGGAAATCAGATCACTTGTCCCACATTAGTGGTACAGCAAAAGTATAATATTGTTTTCCAACAAGACATTGCTTCTTCTACCATGGAAGAGTGATCCAATATCCATGAAAGGTTCAGCACACATATTTTTGAAAGCTAATATTATTTAACAAGTCCTTTAGGGTCTTAGTAATAAAACACTCAAAAGATTGCTCTTCCACCAATGCGGGACAATTTTCACTTCCATTTCATTGTTTTGAGTATTTGCTTCAAGATTCTTCACTTTAAGAAACTAGATCTCATTCACATCAACACCATTTTTAACAACTTATTCTGTTTTCATGAATTGTTTATTTTTTCTTTTAGGTAATGGTATTCCAGTTATGCAAGTGTCTTGATCTTTACATTACGCACTTTAAATAAGCAGTTATCACTACGTGTTAACTCTTCTGTAGACAAAGGAAATTAAGAGCAAGGTCACAGATACTAGAATCTTCAAGAACTGAAGAAGTCATCTAAAAACTTTATGCTTGCTCGTTTAGCATCGAATATGAACATATTCATCAAGAGGCAGATGGAATACTAACAACAATAAATCATAAATGCATGTATCCGCAAAAACGATAGATTGTCAATTGCATGTCATGTATCTAAAACGTATTTCCTCGAGCTTTTATCAACCTTACAACTCTCACTTCAAGTTAAATTAGAAAAAAAAAAAAAAAAAAAAAAAAAAAGATCAAGTGCCATTTCTTTCACAAATCACAAAGTTTTCCATACAACCTAGTACATTTTTGGCCAGCTACCAAACACATTTCCACATAAAAAAATAACTTCCTATCTTTAGCAAATGCAATCTTGAAAAGTTAAAGTTGTTGATAGCATCTATAGGATTCAAGCACTAAGAATGATAACCAGTTCCTATCCCTTAGGCTAACCAAGCCTTCAAACAACTATAATGAAAATGACTTGCTGAACCCACAGTGCCATCACAAATTCACAACCTAGTTATCATGCGGAAAGCCTAAGGAAATCAACATGGTATGCACCATGGAGGATGCTAACTGAAGCGTTCCTTGCTTTCATACCCTGAGATTGATCTATTACCGGAGTCTAAGAACTGTTATATCCAATATTTCTAACGGAAGTAAGTTTAACCAATGTGTTCAAGAGATATGTGGTCTGCATAACTCCAATTAGATCAAGATCACAGAAGAACACTCAATAGCAATGGAATTGTACAGCCTTCATTAAATAGTGTACACAAGACCTAATAAGGTTTTACCAAAAACTAATCATTTTATAAGGTGTTTGACTAGTTGGTGTTTACATCCGTAAAAAAATAAGCAAAATTATGAATCACAATATTTGAAGCAATTTTGGATCATTTAGATATTAAACAGGATTCTCAAATTTCGAGACCAAACAAGATACTTTCCTTTGACCATTTTTAGGTAGCAAACAATGTCAATGTTCAGATGAAATGGGGAGGAGACGCCTACTAAAAGGTTCTTTTTCAGGCGCACATAATTTGAATTGCAGGTTTATGTCCACCGACTGAAACAAAGGGTCGGATTATGATTCGTAAGTCATATTCATACAACACGAATTTGGGGACAAGAATAACGCAACGAAAGGCAAGAACAAAGACAGTACTTTAGCCATAACTAAGATAGCAACTAACACAATTCTAAGTACAAATTAAATTAACCACATTGTAACATATCCAATATCATTTGCAATTGAAACATACCTCATGTTTTCATAGTGTGACAACATTCAATTAAGATAGCACCTTTATTCATTATTATGTGGGACAAGTTTCACTTCCATTTCCATACTTTCCTTATTTCAGTTTTTACTTCAATTCTAGAGACTATATCTCAATCACATCAATGCCATTTTAGACACATCTTGGCTCATTGATAAGCTATCTTTAAGAAGAACACAAGACGACCAGTTTTTACTTATATGTATAACAAATTAAGGGAGGTGATATATACACATATGTATTTACTTCATACACATAAAATATAGTGGGAAGAGTGTGGGACCATTAGGATCATACAAGCAAATTTTATGTGTATGAAGTAAAAACATACGTGTAGATATCACCTCCCCAAATTAACTAAGTTGCCATGAGTGAAAAGTACAGACTTATATCAAACATTTACAACACAGGAAGATAATATAGCTCATCATGCAACAAATGAACATTTGATAAAAATTTTCTCTCCTGTAACACCCCCCAAAATTTGGTACAGCGGAAGACTCAACAAACTTTCGGGGTGTTACGGGGATTGGTATCCAACACAAGACATAAAAGAACGAGATAAAGTAAACATAAAGAAAACACAACCAAACGGGGTTTTAAAGTTTACATTTATCCCAGAATTATCCAAAATAAGACCCAAGAGAAAAATACGTAGGTCCACAATAATGTATCAGAGTTTTAGAAAAATAGATCCATAAACCAGGTGCCAAAGCCAAGCCTCCAATCCAAGCATCCAAGGGCATCACTTAATTACCTGAGAAAACGCGCTAAAAGTCAGCTTTCGCTGGTGAGATCATATGTTTAAATTCATGACTAAATCAAGTGGATATATACGCAAAACGCTTGCTAGCTAGACTAGGCCTCATTCATCCAACCAAAACTAATCAACCCTATAGGTGCACGCTATAGCCCAAATCGATCAAATCAATAGCTTACCTATTCTTGACTAGGCCTCGCTCCATAACCAATTCAATAGCTTACCTAGTTCGGGACTAGGCCTCGCTCTACAACCAATCAATAGCTTACCTAGTGAGGGACTAGACCTCGCTCTATAACCTACCTAGTTCTATAAGCATAGCAAGTTTTAAATAAACAAAGCGATAATAGTCCACATAAAACAATTTGCACGTTTCTCACCCCAAATATTGAAAACAAAGTTCAAGAGTAAAAATGAGGCTATGACTCACCTCAAGTCCAGCAATCAGCAGAAATAAATCGATAGAAGTAAGATGTAAAGCAACTCAAATAACGGCAACTACAGACTCGGCACTTCCTAACAATATAAACTCGTTCAGAAACAATCCCTCAAAAATAAATATTCCTAATCCTGAACGTATCCCTTTTTATTTTCCAAAACTCCATTTATCGTATTATTCTCATATTAGTTTGGAGTTTGGTATCCATCCGGGTGGAGGGTCGACACAACTCAAATCAAGAAGCCACAACGAAAAATAGTAATAAAACAATCTATAGGTCTAATATTAGCTCAATATATTATTTAAATAAATCATCAAAGTTTATCAAATCCGTCGATTTGGTAATCCCCCATATTTATTTACTTAATATATCACTCTAAGATTATACCCAAAACTAAGTCACATTGCACGTAGAGTACTATATGGTAAGTATCAAAGTTTAATAAATTCCCTATATATATCGTCAAGCTTACCAAATTCGTCAATTTGGCAAACTCCGCGAGATATTTAGTAATTCATTATTCCTGTACATGTACCACAACCTATGGGCGTCGTAGGATACAATGCCCATTAATATACTCATTTTATATAACTAAATAGATCATATTTAATCCGTCGATTAAATAAGTTACGTAGTTATAGAAAATGGACGTATTAATGTCACATATCCGTGACCAGCACAAAGTCACAAAATAATAATATAGCCCACTTGGACTCAAGTGACCACGACCTCGTATAACTCGATAGTTTCCTCTTTTATTTCAAAAAAAATTGCATTTTATTTAATATAATTATTCAACGTTATAGGTTTCATCGTTATTTATAGTAGTTTAATTATAATAACGCTCCCGATATTTATTACACTACTTTCATAGTATATTATGTATCGTCACATTATTATAATATTACCCGTGATCGTTTTATTTTTAATATACGCATCTATATAGTTATATATACGTTTTTCACGTCTATATACTTATATAAACGTTTATATTACCAATAATATTATTACGAGTTTTATTATTAGCGTTTGATTATAAATAATTATCGAGTTATATAAGATTGTCACATGTCCGAGTCATCACTCTCGGCTCATTGTCCAAGTCCAAATAAAATAACCAAGTCATAAATAAGTAATCCATCTCCGTCCAACAATTCCCATAACACATGCTACAACAATAAGGTCCGTCTACGGCACCTTTCTAACCTATCTCCGTCAATCTAAAATAACCGTTTCACAATCGGTTCCCATAACACCTTCGTCAACACAACTCCAAAATCACAACGAATAGTCCGAAATAAACCAACTCCGACCTCATAACATATATGATGTAACCAAGGTAATGTAACCAATAATAAGAAAAATAATACAATTAATACCACAATTAAATCAAACCAAATCGAGCCACAAGGTGCACGGTATCACGACAACAACAACAATCAAAGAACCCAAGTCCACAAATCAATCGAAAACCTCAAAACATCTAACCAAATCTCTAGTTATCAACCACTCATGACCATAGTTCAACAAGAAGCCAACATAACACGAAAATGGCACAAGCCGAGAGCATGAGCTCTCGGTTAAGCCTCGACCACGCCAGGAAACAAGAAACCCGGATACCAAACTCGTAATTTAACTCATTTTATCCAAAACCCATTTGAGTTCTCACGTTTTTAACCATAAACCCAGAAGAAAACCATAAAGTCGTGACCCTTGGTCACGATTTCCACCAAAATACGAGTTAAACGAGAAATGATAGATACTTCAAAAACAAGAAATATGGTGACGATTTTTGTGGTTTAACGAGGTGAAATAGGGAATATTTAGGCGCGTGGTTTAGTAGATCTTGAAGAGGATGAGATGGGGAGTCGTTTGTGTTGACATAAATAATGTCTTAAAACATTGTTAGCATATTAACAATATCTCTATGTTTTGATAATTACAAAGCATAAACTCATTAATCTAAAACTTACGACGTAAACAAGTTTTAGTGCTTAATATTTTTCTTTGCTTCCATATCACTTAAGGTATGAATAAACTAAGGGTTTATTACATTTCATGATCAAAGGAAATTTTTTTTTAATCACTAGAATTTTTATAAAATGTATTAAACATCTTATATCTTTTACAAAATTACTTTTGGAATTAAAAGAATATGTTTAATTCATTATAAATAAATGATTTCAAAGTTCCAACCAAAAATGGCAAATTCTATCCAGAAAAATATTCCCCACTAAAAGACAAGAAAAACCAACGTTCTGAAGGGGTGGCCCCCTTAATTCCTTAGGCGGCCCCCTTAATCATTAAGGGGACCGGCCACTAATTAAGGGGACCGGCCACGCTCCAGAACAGTATTTTTCTCCCCTATAAATACTGGTTCTCTCTTCAGAATTTTCAGACCTTTTGCACTTCTAAACTTTCTGATCTAGATCCAAATCTCTATTTTCTTATCCTTTGATCATAAGTGTATAATTCTTTGTTTCAAAGTGATCCAACCTTCATCCTCTCAAGTGCAAGAGAAGAATACTTCTATCCCTCAAGACAAGAAGTATTACAACTTGTTGTGATCTCCACATCCAAGTTGTTGGTGCATCATCAAAGATCATTTACATTATTCTTTGTGAAGATTGTTGTGAATATTTGATTGTAGATAGTTGTGCTAGATATAGATTGTGTGATTAGTTAGTAGCTTGGTGTGAAGAAGAAAAGTTAGGAACTAGATTGGTGTGAAGAAGATAGGTGTGGAGTAGTTAGTTGTGAAGTAGATTGATTTGAAGTAGTTGTGTAGAAGTTGTGACTTAGGTGTGACGAAGTTGTGGTGTGAAAAGTGGTGTGTAAATTGGTGTGTACGGTTTTCTCCGCCATAAGGGAGCGTGTTGATATAGTGAAGAAAACTCTCGAGTTAGGTGCTCGGGGAGTGGAGTAGGGCAAGGAAGGTGTCCTTGTAGTCGAACCACTATAAATCTCTTGTCTCGCGGTTCGATCTCTCCATCTCTTACTTATTTCATTACTTATCATTGTTATATATTGTGGAGTAGGGCAAGGAAGGTGGCCTTGTAGTCGAACCACTATAAATCTCTTGTACAAGACTTGAGATCACATATTATCGAATCTAAGTTTTTAAAAGCTAAGTAAACTCTAAAACTATCTTTTATAACGAATTAAAAAGACGTAAAACTATTCAACCCCCCTTCTAGTTTTCCACAATTGGTATCAAGAGCCACGTCTAGCAAGACTTTTAAAATATATTGTATTTTAAAACTTGTAACGATCTATGGAATCTGAAAAATATTTAGAAGGGCAATCTATGCAAAGACCACCACTATTTGAAAGTGATGGATTTTTATATTGGAAAAATAGATTCGAAACGTATGTGAAATCAAAAGATCTTGATCTTTGGCATATTATTACCTTTGGTGATTTTCCTCCTATTCAATATAATGTTGAAACTAAAATGAATGAAATTGTATTTTTTGAAGAACAAAATGATGATTTGGAAAAGAAATTAGCAAAAAATAATGAGGCTAAAATAGTAATTTATAATGAGTTACCACGCAAAGAATATGAAAGAATTTTTATGTGTAAAACCGCCAAAGAAATTTGGGACTCTTTACTAATTACTCACCAAGGTAATAGCCAAGTCAAAGACAATAAAATAGATCTTCTTGTACAACAATATGAACAATTTACGATTCCGGAAGAGGAATCAATTGATAATGCTTTTGCTAAGTTTAACACTATCATCACAAGTTTAAAAGCACTTGATGAGATATTTTCTAGTAAAAATTGTGTTAGGAAATTTCTTAGGGCATTGCATCCAAAATGGCGAGCTAAGGTCACGGCAATTGAAGAATCAAAGAACTTGATGAAGTTATCACTAGATGAACTAATTGGCAACTTGAAGGTTCATGAAGAAATCATAAGAAGAGATTCGGAAACAGTCAAAGTCAAGAAAGAACAAACCAAATCCATTGCTCTAAAAGCCAAAAAGGAACCTAGTGATGATGATGATTCAAGTGACGAAAGTGAAGACGAAGAATATGCAATGGCCGTAAGAGAATTCAAGAAGTTCTTCAAGAGACAAGGAAGATTCACTAGATCATCACGAGACGAAAGAAAAACATTCCAAAGGAATAGAAGTGACAACTACGGGAAAAGAAAGTGCTTTAGATGTGGAAGTCCAAATCATCTCATTGGCGAATGTCTAAAGCCACCGGGTTATGAAAGTCAAGGTGCTTTTGTTAGTGGAACATGGAGTGATAGTGACAAAGAAGAAGTTGAAAAGCCAAGAGACGAAAAGTGTTTTATGGCAAAAGAAACCGACGAAATATGTTTAGGAATTGACTTGGAACCTGACGAATGGATCAAAGATAGCGGATGTTCGAGGCACATGACGGGGAACCGCAAGCTATTCTCTACATACAAGGCATACAATGGAGGTAACGTTATTTTCGGTAGTGACTTACATGGAAAAATCATTGGCAAAGGTACGATTTCTCAAGACTCACTTACTATTGAAAATGTAGAGCATGTAGATAAATTAACATATAACTTGCTTAGTGTAGGACAAATATGTGATAATAAATGTAGAGTCACATTTACCGAAGATGATAGCGAAATAGTTAAGAATGGAAAAATTATAGGTAGAGGAATTAGGAAAGGTGGCATATATGTTATGAAACTAGGAAACAAACCTGAGGATAGGATATGCCTAACGACCCTAGATGAAAACTCTACATTGTGGCATAGGTGATTAGGACATGCTAACATGCAACAAATACAATCTTTGGCCTCTAAGGAATTAGTTAGAAATTTGCCTAATCTAAAATATGACAAGCATTTTTGTGATGCATGTAAAATTGGAAAACAAGCTCATGCAAGTCACAAAGCTAAGAATATAGTATCCACTACTAGGTGCCTAGAATTATTACATATGGATCTTTTTGGTCCATCCGCTGTGCGGAGCTATGGAGGAAACAAATATACCTTAGTAATAGTAGATGACTACTCACGATACACGTGGACTAGGTTTTTAAGTGACAAAATCCAAGCCTTTGAAAAATTCGAAATATTTAGTAAAATGATTCAAAATAAATTAGGATGCTCAATAGTTTCCATTAGGACGGACCATGGTAGGGAATTTGATAACGAAGTACAATTCGGAAAATATTGTGAGTTAAATGGAATATCTCACAATTTCTCCGCTCCTCGTACTCCTCAATCAAATGGCGTAGCAGAAAGAAAAAATAGGTCACTACAAGAAATGAGTAGAACTATGTTAAATGAACAATCCATCCCACAAAAATTTTGGTTTCACGCCGTAGATACATCAACTTATATTTTAAATAAGGTATCAATTAGAAGAATTCTAGGAAAAACTCCTTATGAGTTATTAAGAGGTAGAAAACCAAACTTAAGCTACTTTAGGGTTTTTGGAAGTAAATGCTATATTTTAAACACTAAGGATTACCTCACTAAGTTTGATCCAAAATCATATGAAGGAATATTTTTAGGATACTCACAAAATAGCAAAGCATATATACTACTTAACAAACACTCCATGAAAGTAGAGGAATCACTAAATGTAACATTTGATGAAACACCACCACCTCCTAAAACATTACCTTTAGAAGATGATGATTTAGTCGAAGATGAAGCTATTGAGGTTAGTAAAACAAAACCCATAGGAAATGATAATGAAGACATTCACTTAGAAAATAACGAAACTGTTAATATTAAAGAATCTAGATCACATCCATTAGATAATATAATAAGACATCTTAACCAAAGAACCCTTAGGTCACAAGCCCAAGATAAAAACAATTTCTTTTGTTTCCTCTCAGCAATAGAACCTAAGAATATTAGCGAGGCTTTAAAGGATGAAAGTTAGGTTATAGCTATGCAAGAAGAATTAAATCAATTTAAGGCAAATGATGTTTGGGAATTAGTCCCAAATCCAAAGGATATGACCATCATAGGAACCAAATGGGTATATAGGAATAAGTTAGACGAGAATGGAATAGTTACTAGGAATAAAGCTAGGTTAGTTGCCCAAGGTTATAATCAACAAGAAGGAATTGATTATGACGAAACTTATGCCCCCGTAGCTAGACTAGAATCGATTAGGATATTACTTGCCTATGCTTGCGCCCTAGATTTTAAGTTATTCCAAATGGATGTGAAAAGTGCATTCCTTAACGGTTTTATCAATGAGGAGGTATATGTGGCACAACCTCCAGGATTCATTGACTTCGCAAAACCTGATTATGTTTATAAGTTAAAGAAAGCTTTGTATGGACTCAAACAAGCTCCCAAAGCTTGGTATGATCAATTAAAAGCTTTTCTTATTAAACATGATTATTCCATGGGAATGGTAGATAACACTCTTTTCACTAAAAGGAAAGACCCAAATCTCATCATTGTCCAAATATATGTTGATGACATTATATTTGGATCGACTTGTCAAGACATGTGTGATGAATTTGCCAAAATCATGCATGATGAGTTTGAGATGAGTATAATGGGTGAACTTAACTTCTTCCTAGGATTACAAATAAAACAATTAGAAGATGGAATATTTTTTAACCAATCTAAGTACATTAAGGAAATGCTTAAGAAATTGGCCTAGAAGACTCAAAACCCATGAAAACTCTCATGTCTACGGAGGTAAAGCTCACAAAGGACGACGAAGGTGAGTCCGTAGATAACACCAAGTATAGAGGAATGATAGGTAGTTTATTATACTTGACGGCAAGTAGACCCGACATCATGTTTAGTGTCTGCCTTTGTGCCCGTTTTCAAGAGGATCCCAAAACCTCTCACCTAGAAGCGGTTAAGCGTATCTTCCGATACGTTAAAGGCACTATACACTTAGGATTAGGGTATCCTAAGGAATCCGGCATAGAAACCATCGTCTATGCGGACTCGGATCATGCGGGAGACTACGTAGATAGAAAGAGCACTAGTGGTATTTGCACGTTTATGGGATGTTGTCTAACGTCTTGGTTTTCGAAGAAGCAAACCGCTCTTGCTATTTCTACCACCGAAGCCGAATACGTAAGCGCAGGAAAGGCATGTCAACAAACACTATGGATGAAACAAGCTCTCGTAGACTATGGCATTAGGTTAGAAAATGTCCCCATTATGTGCGATAACAAAGGTGCGATAGATTTAAGTAAAAATCCGGTGCAACACTCTAGGACTAAACACATAGAAATACGTCACCATTTTCTTAGGGATAATGTACAAAAAGGAAATATATCTATAGAAAAGGTTGCATCAGAAGACAACATTGCGGATATATTCACAAAACCCCTTAAGCGTGAATTATTCAACCACTTGCGGTTAGGATTAGGAATGATGGAACAAGTTGACTAAATTTTATTGAATTAATTCAAATTTATACTTGCATAAAATTTATTTTTCTTCCATTTCACCTTTTCTGAGTCTAGGAATCTATTTCGCACAAAACTAAAGATTGAGAAGATTTATTTTCTTTGCATAAACCTCTCTGTAAAACTCAATCAATTTTCTCTAAAAATTATTCTCACAATCTAGGAATCGCATGAAGATCATTTTCCTTGCATTGTTGACTAATTCTAAAAACATTGTCTTTCAAAATCATGCATAAACTCTCACATAAATTGTCAAGGTATATAATCTAATATATGTCTTTGACATTCATGATCGAGCAAAAATTGAATCAAGGAGATTATTTGGATTGTTTCTTAGGATCGTTATTTTTTTTGCATCTATGAGTCGAAACAATCACAACTCCACATTTGTTGCATATAGACACTCACTAGGACAAATTCACTAATAATGGTGTCATCTTGATCCATCACTAGTTTTTCACTCACTAATTGCCTTTGCCTTTAATCTAAGATAGGTGCCTTAGGAAGCTTAAGTGTGCTTGCCTTTACTTCCTCCCATTGCTTATTATGTGTTGATTATTTGCTCTTTTTGTTGATTCGGTTTCACAGGTTTGGCTTGGAGCCAATTCCTTTTGAGGATTTGATTATAGTTAACCATGGACGAGTTTGTAAAGCAGTAAAAGTAATATGGGTAAAAACAAACTTGATAAATGAAAGTAAAACTATATAAACTTAATAAGATTCTGTAACCTTTACATATGACTCGATTCTAACTATATATACTAAGTTGAACGTTGTGTCTCTTCATGAAACATTGCAATGATTCAATGATAACTGCCATAACCGTCTATAACTAACAAATAAACAAACGGGGTGTTTGGATATAGGTATAACCCAGTCCATTAGTTTTACCCGTTGTGACCCATAAGACTAAAGTACTTAATTTACATAAATAACATATTAATACAACATTCTAAGTGATCAAACTGCTACATCTCCCTCCTGATTACTGAATGTTGATTCCTTCCAACTTGCTATGCTTGAGTTTTTCTTCAAACAATGATGACAAGGTCATCATCTTCTGTACTTTCACTTGAAATGACATCCTCTTTCATGGCTTCTTCTTTTTCAATCTTAAGAGTTGTGCAACTTGGTGCCATTGATTGTTGAAAGTAACATTCATATATCCTCCAAGTGCATCTACAAACTTATACAATCCTAACATATCCACTTTTATCACCCCAATGATGGGTGGTAAATTTCCTAATGCACTTTGCCTCATAAAACCCATATAAAACCATTCAAGCATCTCTAAGAATCTTTTACTCAGTACTTTCCAATTTTCATAAACTAACTTATCAACTTTGATTAAATTTAGAAAAGCAATGAATCTAGGAAACGTATTGACCTTCATAGTGTATAACGTGCCATTCAAACTTATGTATTCTTGATCTATGTAATCATGATCTTCATGTCGCTCCATTTCCAAATCTTCCCCCCTAATGATTTAATATCAAATTCTTCTGAGTTTCTTCCTTCTGGTCTTTTTCAAACAATGACATCAAAATCATTGTTGTCGTGGCTGCTTCCTTATCCATCTTGATCCTTTTCTTTGGTGATTCATCAACTATTTCCATTGCATCTTCCAAACCTTCACACGGCTGTGGTATCACGTCTGCAGTAACTCTGCAAAACTCATCACTTTCTGCCTTCACGAGATTTGCTCTAAGTGCATCTTCGTAGTAAATTTTCACCATGTCTTCTTCTTGGTAACATTCTTTCACCGTGTCTTCTTCTTGCTATCTGCAAATAAACTATGTTCTTTCTTTCTTTGTAACAAACTTGCAGCCAATTTTCTTCTTCTCCTTTCTTTCTATTCTTCTTTCTTCTTGAATCTGCCTTCTTCCTTGGTTTAACAATCAGTTTTTGATGGTAACCATCTAAACCTTCTTTCTTTATCTTCATCATTCATGGCAGATTTCTTGAGTGTGTTGTTTGATCCCTTGAAGCTCTGATACCACTGTTTCACAGGTTTTGTGGGCATGATTCCAGGATCGATATGATCAAACAACAACATGTATAACACAATTGAAAAGAGTAACAACACAGAAGGTTTGAACCTTTATAACGATATTTATTAATTGAAAAGGTTGATGTTTACAATGAATTCTAGACCTATTTATACTGGATGAAACGCTGCCTCTAAAAGACATGTCGATTCATCATAACCGTTGCAACCCTAACTAAACGTTGTAAACTAATAACTACTTATAACTACCTTCATATGGGCCTGTTGGGTTAACAGAATTTCGACCCATATTGCAGACATAATACTATGACCTAAACACTAAATATTACATACGAATTACATATTAACTAAAAGTCTTAACATAACATTTGATATAAAACATTAAAGGCTAACACTTTTGCCTATGTGTTTTTGCATGCATGCTATATCTTGATTAGATTAGATTCTATATTGCCTAAGAGAATTGAACTTGCTTGAATTCTAACCCAAACACATAACCTTTCTGCAAATTTGCTGCCAAAAAATGATCGACGGTTATCTCCTTCAACCATATATGATCCCGGAAACAAAGGGCACCAACGAAAAAGAAAGAATTTGTCCCACACTCCCAAATCTTTTTAGGGGTTTATAGTCAGGTCTTAAAAAGTACTATACTTTTGATTTCCAACAATGAACACCTGGAGATATGTTATGGAAAAAGGTTCCAAACTTGTGAAACAATATTCACACAAACCTCCAGATACGCATTATTGAAAGCTAAAGGTATTTAACAACTTCTATGGGGTCTGACTTTTAAAGCACTCAAAAGATTGCTCTCCCATCAATGTGGGAAAAGTTTCATTTCCATTTCCATACCTTCCTTTTTTCAATTTTTGCTTTATTTTGAGATATATCTCAATCAAATTAATGCCATTTTAGACAAATCTTGGCTCATTGACAAGCTATCTTCAAGAAGAGCACGGAACGACCAGTTTTTACTATATGTATAACAAATCAACTAAGTTGCCATGAGTGAAAAGTTCAGACTTATATCAAACATTTAGAACACCTATAGAATTACGTCGTAGGTAGAGAATAGGCATCAGTTTCACATGTGATAACATGCTACCTTTACTAGCTCAACATGCTACAATTTACATATGAACATTTGATAAAAAATTTCTCTCTGCTTTCAAAATGAAGAAAGACGTTTGAACCATCGACATCTTTATATAAGGGGTTTAAAAAATCAAATTGACCATATATATTTGGAGAAATTCAACAATTGAACTTTGTGTCTTATCTTATCTTTGATAAAATAGTGGTTGTATTTTACGTATTTACATTAAAAAAAAAAAAAAAAAAAAAAAAAAAAAAAAAAAAAAAAAAGTCAGCTCTTTTACAACGAGATATTATGTGACCATAATCGAATTGTGGCTTTGTGTTGTCCTTGAAAAGACTTTTGCAATGAGGCAGCATGTGTTCAAAATCAATTTGTTGTAAACTAGCATGTACCCGCGCATTGTGGCGGCGGGTAAAAAAGTCTCACCTGTTAATAAAAAATGATTGAATATATACCTTTCCATTATCGGTATTCTTAGAAACTCGACACAGATCGACGGTTATCTCCTTCAACCATGATCCCGGAATCAAATGACACCAACGAAAAAGAAAGAATTAGTCCCACACTCCCAAATCTTTTTAGGGGTTTATAGCCGGGTCTTAAAAAGTACTATACTTTTGATTTCCAATAATGAGTACCTCGAGAATCTTGTGGAAAAGGTTCCAAACTTGTGAACCAATATCCACAATAACCTCCAAATACGCATTTTTGAAAGCTAAAGGTATTTAACAACTTCTACTGGGTCTTGCTTTTAAAGCACTCAAAAGATTGCTCTCCCACCAATGTGGGACAAGTTTCACTTCCATTTCCATACTTTCCTTATTTCAGTTTCTGCTTCAACTCGAGAGACTATATCTCAATCACATCAATGCCATTTTTAGACAAATCTTGGCTCATTGACAAGCTATCTTCAAGAAGAGCACGGAACGACCAGTTTTTACTATATGTATAACAAATCAACTAAGTTGCCATGAGTGACAAGTTCAGACTTATATCAAACATTTACAACACCTATAGAATTACGCCGTATGAAAATAATAGCTCAACATGCAACAAATGAACATTTGATAAAATTATTCTCTCCGCTTTCACAACCATGTCAAGGGTGATAGGAATGTAACTTCGAGATGGGCCATCAAAATGGAGAGATTAGATACAACAACCTAGTATAAGGACGAACATTCCTCTTATGTCTTTTTAATTTTAGAATCTCATTTGTGTGAAAACAAATAAAACAATTTTGTTGGCGTCAAAATGGCTAGATTTCGTAGGTTTTCATTAATAGTCGGTTAATAGGTTGAAAATCATTGTTAAATAACGTGTTTGTTATGATATAATTAGAATTTAAAATAAAATGTTTTATGGAGGGTGATCCATCACGTTTATCACTTATATCACGTGGCACCATCATAGAAAAGTCCCCTCATCACCTTTATTTTCTTTTTTGTTTGTAAATATGTGTGAAGTATATTATAGAGTATGTTGTATAAAGTGGGTTATTTTTTATATTTTTTGTTTGGTAGTGACTATAAAAGGTAAAAGATGGCGATAGTTGTGGTATGTTGAGTGATGTTGTAATGCCGATGTAGAGTTAATGAAAGTAGTGACCATTAAAACTAGTCATGTATTTCAATTCATCAAATTGCCAAACAATCTACGACATAAGCTTGTTAATTAAGGTAACATTTTAAGTAACAAAAATTGAAACAAATACCTTTTTTCTTCTTTTTTTTCTTTTTTTTTTAACAGTAATTTAACTGTCTCATAATATTTATACCACAAATAAATGTTTACTAGTTAAACTGCAACTTTTAACAATAAGACACTACAAAGAAAAAAGTTATAAATTATAAGAGGTTAAAATGTGACTTCAGAAGAAAAAAAAAGAAAAAAAAAAAAAACGAGATTAGGGAATGAAAGTTTGTGACCTTCCAATTGACGTGCAAATCGTTTACCATTAAGCGAAGACCAAACATGTTAATCTACTTACATTATAAAGCTTCATATTCACTTTCCTCTTAGTAGATCTTACATATGGAAAACTTTTTCATATAATCTTTACCCATATAAGATCTTCTAATTATTCTAAGAATTATACATTAAATCTAAAGTCAGATGTGATATTATGAATTGTTCTTTCCAAAAGAGTTCTATGGACTTAAATCATTTAATTAGCTATTAGATATATTAGTTTCTAACATTAGAAAGGACTAGTAAGAACTACATCAATTTAGCATTTCTATTAAAGCTAAACACAGGTCCTTAAAAATTTAATTTTATTTTCCAACAAGACGCATAAGGATTCAAGTGTGGAAAAGGCTCCAAAGTTGTGAACCAATATCCACAAGAAGACCCAAATGCATATTTTTAAAAGCTAAAATTATTTACTGAGAGCTCTACAATCGTATTTATAAAGACTTCAAGAGATTGCTTTAGCACCAATGTGGGACAAGTTTTACTTTATTTCGGTTTGGAGTTTGTGCTTCAAATGCTTCACTCTAAGAGACAAAATTTCATTCATATCAACACTGTTTTGAACACACCTTTAAATCGTTGCGAAGTTCTCTTTAAAAAAAATGCAAAATCACAAACTATTACTTATATATACAACATATGCATATAGTTAAATTTGTGCCCAAAGTTTACGAAAGTCACTTTTCCCCACTAATTTTTAAACAAAATAAACGTACTATATATTATTAGCTGTAGCTATTTTATATTCAACCAGGTCTTAACAAAAATATGTTTTTGTTTACCAACAACGAGTCGTGGAAAAGGCTGGTTCGAGCGAACTGGTATCCACCATCCACACAACCCTCTACATACGCATTTTTGAAAGCTAAAACACTTCAAGATGTACTCTAGTGTCTTACTTTTAAAGCACTCAAAAGATTGCTCACCCACCAATGTGGGACAAATTACACTTCCATTTCCATAATTTCCTTATTTCACTTTTTGCTTCAATTTGAGAGACTATATATGTGTCATTCACATCAACATCATTTTAGACACATCTTAGCTCATTGATTAGCTATTTTCAAGAACTCAAACCACCAAGTAACCAACTTTTACTTATATATATAAGTATATAACATATATGTATATAAACTTGTGCCCAAAATTGGCGAAAAGTCATTTTTCCCAGCTAATTTTCAAACAAAATTAATATACCATTTAATTTGTTATCAGTTATGAAAAAGTATACGTTGCCAACTCATGAGTGAAAAGTACATACTTATATCAGAGAGTTAACTACATTTTTGGTCCTTGTGGTTGTATCTAAATTTCACTTTTTGTCTAATTTTCAAAATAGATGTTATTTCAGTCCAAAAGGCATAGTCTGGTTTCACTTTTGGTCTAATTTTTTAACGAAGTTAGTTCAGTTAGTTAAGTGTGGCAACATTAGTCCTTTAACCTAACGGTCGTTTGTAACAATAGTCCTTTATACCAAATATCATTTGCAACGTTAGTCCTTTCAGTTAGTTAGTACTTTAAAAAAAATTCTAAAAAGAAATTCGAAAGAAAATTTTAAAAAAATGTTTTTTTTTTGTCAAAAAAGAATAATTCGAAAATTTTTTTTAAGAAAAAAAATTTCTAATTTTTTTTTCTAATAAAAATTTTCTTAAAAAAAATTCTAAAAAAATGTTTTTTTGTCGAAAATTTTTTTTCCAAAAAAAAAATCGGAAATGTTTTTTAAGAAAAAAAATTGAAAAATTTTTCTTTAAAAATTCTAAATTTTTTTCAGAAATCTTTTTTCTTAAAAATTTTTGTTTGAATGATTTTTTTGGAAAAATAATCGAAAAAAATTCTGAAAAAACTTTTTTTCCTAAAAAATTATTTGAGAATTTTTTAGGAAAACAATTCTAAACTTTTTAAAAATGTATATACATTGTAAAAATGTATATACATTGCAAAAATGTGTGTCAAATGTATTTACGTTTGGATATTTCAATATATCAATATTAATTTTTCAGGTAAAAGGCCTACTATCGATTGTCTTACCGAATGTAGTTTATAACATGCTAGTATTTTGTTTGAACACGAATGCATAAATCAAAAGCAGAATTTAATGGGAATTTAGCACTTATAAATCTTATAGCGTTTCTATTAGAGACTATAGTTACCTTATCATCTATTGTCTCTTATATGTCGTATATACATTGCAAAAATGTGTGTAAAATATATATACGTTTTAAAAAAATACCAAAGTTCACACACATTTTTACACACGTTTTTTAAAAAAAATATAAACATTTTTAGCATTGCCCTTTTTTTAGAAATTTTTTTTAGCATTGCCATTTTGCAATTTTTTGAAATTTTAAGATTTTTTTTTTTGAAATAAAATTTTTTTAGAATTTTTTTTATTATTGAATTTTTTTAGGAAAGCTTTTTTTTTAGAATTTTATTTAAAAAAAATCTAGAAGATTTTTTTTCTAATTTTTTTTCCCGAATTGTTTTTTTAGGAAGAAAAGTTTTCTTTACAAAAAAACTATTTTTTATAATTTTTTAAGAAAATTTTTATTAGAAATAATTTTTTTTAGAATTTTTTTTCTTAATTTTTTTTTTGAATTATGTTTTTTGGAAAAAAAAAATTAGACAAAAAAACATTTTTTTAGAATTTTTTTTAGAATTATTGTTTGCAAACAATCTTTGGTATAAAGGACTAATGTTGCAAACGTCCGTTAGGTTAAAGGATTAATGTTGCCACACTTAACTAACTGAACTAACTTTGTTAGCAAAATTGGACCAAAAGTGGAACCAAACTATGCCTTTTGTACTGAAATAACATCTTTTTTGAAAATTGGACCAAAAGTGAAATTCAGATACAACCACAAGGACCAAAGATGTAGTTAACTCTATATCAGCTATGAGAGTGGACGAAAGTTAGGGTTATTTATTTTATTGCATTTATACATGGAGACGTTCAACAATAGAACTTTCTTTGTTATCTTATCGTTGATAAACTTTTTTTTTTAACAGCAGAAATTTTATTAGAGCTAGCAAGAAGCTAGATAAAAATTACAAAGAAGAATACATTAAAGGATTTTGCATCCAGTTGTTCCAAATGATAGAAAACGACTTGTTTCTAGTGGAATACCATCTAAACGAATTCTCAACAATAGAATCAAATAAAAAGCTTTGTTTTGGAGGAGAAGAACCGAATATAAGATCGTTGCGAAATTGCCACAAAGCCCACAAAGAAACTCCACAAATAACTTCCAAGATGGATTTTTTGGAAGCTGGCACGCGCATATTACCAATCCAGGAATATATGTCACGAATGTGAGCGTGGCAAGGGGCATCGATATCCAACCAAGCAAAAATTTTATGCCAAATGGACATAGCGAGAGAGCAAAACCATAAAGTATGGGTTGAAGTTTCTATGCTAGAGTCACAAATGGGACAGAAAAGAGTGTCCAGATCAATCCCTTTTCTGCTGAGGTTCCATCTAGTAGGCAAATGATCCCGGAGAGCTCTCCAAATAAATATGTTTATCTTCTTTGGGAGAAAGCGGTTCCATATAGTTTCTGAACCACCATCAGGAAGAAAACAATTGTCAATGTGTTCACGGGTGCATTTAACAGAAAAAAAGGAGAACCAAGCGACCAATTCCAAGTATCCTCCGAATCTGAAAGCGAAACACTATCCAAAGTAGAAGAGAGGATGTTTAACTGCTGAAGAATTGTACCTCTCAAAATCGGACGAGACCAGCTAAAAGCCCAACCATTGTTCGAGCAATCACGAACTACACAATCTTGATTCAAAGCAAGATGGTAAATACGGGGGAATTTGGTTTTTAGAGATGAGTCGCCAATCCAAACGTCATGCCAGAACTTAGTTGACATGCCATTACCGTTGATAAACTAATGGTTGTATTTTCAACTTTCAAGTATTGACATTTTTATAAGAAAAAACCAAAAATACTAAAGTTGGGTAAATATGAAATTATCTCTGTTAGAAATATATAGTGACTTTTTACAAGTGATCGGTCATGCGGTTTTTTAATATTAAGTACATAGACACATGACGCGAAGGCACAAATTGACCAGACGTTCTAAATTGTAACGACTTCACGTAGATAAATATATCTTATTAAGTTTCACAAGATTTTTAATATAACATGGCGACAATTATACATATACAACTGCAGAAAGTTTAAGAATTGGATACGACAACCTAATATAAGAACGAACGTTAAGTTCATATTATAACTTTTTTAAAGGTCGGATCTCGTTTGTGTCAAAACAAATAATTTGCTTTTCGTTTGTTCTATGCCCGAATGAGTCAGAATGACTTAAAACACGTTTATATTTTGTTGGTTTTTCAAGTTGATAGACCAATGTGTTTCTATGGACTAAAATTATGCATTTACATAGTTAATAGTTTGTAGATTCGTATTCTCTTTTAAAAATAATCAAAATAAGATAAAATTTGTTCACATCTTTGTTTAATTTTCTTAATCACACAAGAAGATAAATAACCAGCCCTTATATCATGGGGCTTCGTGGTCCACTGGGTGAAGCTTATTAAGTTAAGCGAGCCTAGGTGAGAGTAGTACCGAGTTGGGTGACCAACCGGGAAGTCCTCACATGGGGACCATAAGCTCTAATGATATCAACCAGCTACCTTAGAAGCCGGGCCCAACCATGTGACGTCTTGACCAACTGAAGGACGCGAGTTCGATTCCGTTCCGCAAACATGGTTGGGTATTGGGTGGAGGTATTTCACAGGCATCAAACCTTTGTTGGGTAGGGTTGATGGGTACCATTATGGTACACAGGGTTGAGGTGTCCCTGCCAATCTACACTTTTTTGACCAAATAACCAGCCCTTAAAAAATATATTTCTGTTTTCCAACAAGGGGAATACTGGAGGCTTCTATGGAAGAGGTTCCTTGAGCCTGACACTCCACATTCGCATTTTTGAAAGCTGAAACTATTTGACAAGTTTTCTTGTGTCTTACTTTTAAAGCACTCAAAAGATTGCTCTCCCACCAGTGTGGGACAAATTTCACTTCCATTTCCATACTTCTTTATTTCAGTTTTTGCTTCAATTTGAGAGACTGTGCCTCAATAACATTTTAGACATATCTTTGCTCATGAAGTTATCTGCATAACACAAAACCACCATCTTTTACATATAAATATAACATATGCGTATATAAACTTGTGTCCAAAGTTGGTGAAAAGTCACTTTCAAGAGGAAATCCACAAGGATGATAGAGAAACAATGGAATCACAAAGCACCGCATTTTTCGGAGGAGTATTAGAAAAAATCGAGCGATTTATGAAACTCCAAATAAACCACATAAGAGTCCCTCCCACGCCTTCAAGAGAATCCTTTACCATGTTTGAGAACTGCAACGTGCCAATCCAAATCAGTCATGCATTTTTTTTAATGAAAAGTACATAGACACGTGATCTACAAAAATCATTAAAAAAATGGCAACAGTTATGAAATGAATAAGTTGGAAATTATACTTCTGAGTCACATGGCACGAAGGCACAAATTGACCAGATGTTCAAAATGCTTGAAGTTGTACGGACTAAAGTTATGCATTTACATAATTAATAGCTTGTAGGTTCGTATTCTTTTTGAAAAAAGTTTCGAAATAAGATAAGATTTGTCCAAAACTGAATCGATTATAGAAAATTTGGAATAAGAAAAATGAACCATCGATGTACACAAACGGAAATCAGATCACTTGTCCCACATTAGTGGTACAGCAAAAGTATAATATTGTTTTCCAACAAGACATTGCTTCTTCTACCATGGAAGAGTGATCCAATATCCATGAAAGGTTCAGCACACATATTTTTGAAAGCTAATATTATTTAACAAGTCCTTTAGGGTCTTAGTAATAAAACACTCAAAAGATTGCTCTTCCACCAATGCGGGACAATTTTCACTTCCATTTCATTGTTTTGAGTATTTGCTTCAAGATTCTTCACTTTAAGAAACTAGATCTCATTCACATCAACACCATTTTTAACAACTTATTCTGTTTTCATGAATTGTTTATTTTTTCTTTTAGGTAATGGTATTCCAGTTATGCAAGTGTCTTGATCTTTACATTACGCACTTTAAATAAGCAGTTATCACTACGTGTTAACTCTTCTGTAGACAAAGGAAATTAAGAGCAAGGTCACAGATACTAGAATCTTCAAGAACTGAAGAAGTCATCTAAAAACTTTATGCTTGCTCGTTTAGCATCGAATATGAACATATTCATCAAGAGGCAGATGGAATACTAACAACAATAAATCATAAATGCATGTATCCGCAAAAACGATAGATTGTCAATTGCATGTCATGTATCTAAAACGTATTTCCTCGAGCTTTTATCAACCTTACAACTCTCAATTCAAGTTAAATTAGAAAAAAAAAAAAAAAAAAAAAAAAAGATCAAGTGCCATTTCTTTCACAAATCACAAAGTTTTCCATACAACCTAGTACATTTTTGGCCAGCTACCAAACACATTTCCACATAAAAAAATAACTTCCTATCTTTAGCAAATGCAATCTTGAAAAGTTAAAGTTGTTGATAGCATCTATAGGATTCAAGCACTAAGAATGATAACCAGTTCCTATCCCTTAGGCTAACCAAGCCTTCAAACAACTATAATGAAAATGACTTGCTGAACCCACAGTGCCATCACAAATTCTCAACCTAGTTATCATGCGGAAAGCCTAAGGAAATCAACATGGTATGCACCATGGAGGATGCTAACTGAAGCGTTCCTTGCTTTCATACCCTGAGATTGATCTATTACCGGAGTCTAAGAACTGTTATATCCAATATTTCTAACGGAAGTAAGTTTAACCAATGGGTTCAAGAGATATGTGGTCTGCATAACTCCAATTAGATCAAGATCACAGAAGAACACTCAATAGCAATGGAATTGTACAGCCTTCATTACATAGTGTACACAAGACCTAATAAGGTTTTACCAAAAACTAATCATTTTATAAGGTGTTTGACTAGTTGGTGTTTACATCCGTAAAAAAATAAGCAAAATTATGAATCACAATATTTGAAGCAATTTTGGATCATTTAGATATTAAACAGGATTCTCAAATTTTGAGACCAAACAAGATACTTTCCTTTGACCATTTTTAAAAGGTTCTTTTTCAGGGGCACATAATTTGAATTGCAGGTTTATGTCCACCGACTGAAACAAAGGGTCGAATTATGATTCGTAAGTCATATTCATACAACACAAATTTGGGGACAAGAATAACGCAACGAAAGGCAAGAACAAAGACAGTACTTTAGCCATAACTAAGATAGCAACTAACACAATTCTAAGTACAAATTAAATTAACCACATTGTAACATATCCAATATCATTTGCAATTGAAACATACCTCATGTTTTCATAGTGTGACAACATTCAATTAAGATAGCACCTTTATTCATTATTATGTGGGACAAGTTTCACTTCCATTTCCATACTTTCCTTATTTCAGTTTTTACTTCAATTCGAGAGACTATATCTCAATCACATCAATGCCATTTTAGACACATCTTGGCTCATTGATAAGCTATCTTTAAGAAGAACACAAGACGACCAGTTTTTACTTATATGTATAACAAATTAAGGGAGGTGATATATACACATATGTATTTACTTCATACACATAAAATATAGTGGGAAGAGTGTGGGACCATTAGGATCATACAAGCAAATTTTATGTGTATGAAGTAAAAACATATGTGTAGATATCACCTCCCCAAATTAACTAAGTTGCCATGAGTGAAAAGTACAGACTTATATCAAACATTTACAACACAGGAAGATAATATAGCTCATCATGCAACAAATGAACATTTGATAAAAATTTTCTCTCCTGTAACACCCCCAAAATTTGGTACAGCGGAAGACTCAACAAGCTTTCGGGGTGTTACGGAGATTGGTATCCAACACAAGACATAAAAGAACGAGATAAAGTAAACATAAAGAAAACACAACCAAACGGGGTTTTAAAGTTTACATTTATCCCAGAATTATCCAAAATAAGGCCCAAGAGAAAAATACGTAGGTCCACAATAATGTATCAGAGTTTTAGAAAAATAGATCCATAAACCAGGTGCCAAAGCCAAGCCTCCAATCCAAGCATCCAAGGGCATCACTTAATTACCTGAGAAAACGCGCTAAAAGTCAGCTTTCGCTGGTGAGATCATAGGTTTAAATTCATGACTAAATCAAGTGGATATATATGCAAAACGCTTGCTAGCTAGACTAGGCCTCATTCATCCAACCAAAACTAATCAACCCTATAGGTGCACGCTATAGCCCAAATCGATCAAATCAATAGCTTACCTATTCTTGACTACGCCTCGCTCCATAACCAATTCAATAGCTTACCTAGTTCGGGACTAGGCCTCGCTCTATAACCAATCAATAGCTTACCTAGTTCGGGACTAGGCCTCGCTCTATAACCTACCTAGTTCTATAAGCATAGCAAGTTTTAAATAAACAAAGCGATAATAGTCCACATAAAACAATTTGCACGTTTCTCACCGAAAATATTGAAAACAAAGTTCAAGAGTAAAAATGGGGCTATGACTCACCTCAAGTCCAGCAATCAGCAGAAAGAAATCGATAGAAGTAAGATGTAAAGCATCTCAAATAACGGCAACTACAGACTCGGCACTTCCTAACAATATAAACTCGTTCAGAAACAATCCCTCAAAAATAAATATTCCTAATCCTGAACGTATCCCTTTTTATTTTCCAAAACTCCATTTATCGTATTATTCTCATATTAGTTTGGAGTTTGGTATCCATCCGGGTGGAGGGTCGACACAACTCAAATCAAGAAGCCACAACGAAAAAGAGTAATAAAACAATCTATAGGTCTAATATTAGCTAAATATATTATTTAAATAAATCATCAAAGTTTATCAAATCCGTCGATTTGGTAATCCCCCATATTTATTTACTTAATATATCACTCTAAGATTATACCCAAAACTAAGTCACATTGCACGTAGAGTACTATATGGTAAGTATCAAAGTTTAATAAATTCCCTATATATATCGTCAAGCTTACCAAATTCGTCAATTTGGCAAACTCCACGAGATATTTAGTAATTCATTATTCTTGTACATGTACCACAACCTATGGGCGTCGTAGGATACAATGCCCATTAATATACTCATTTTATATAACTAAATAGATCCTATTTAATCCGTCGATTAAATAAGTTACGTAGTTATAGAAAATGGACGTATTAACGTCACATATCCGTGACCAGCACAAAGTCACAAAATAATAATATAGCCCACTTGGACTCAAGTGACCACGACCTCGTATAACTCGATAGTTTCCTCTTTTATTTCAAAAAAAATTGCATTTTATTTAATATAATTATTCAACGTTATAGGTTTCATCGTTATTTATAGTAGTTTAATTATAATAACGCTCCCGACATTTATTACACTACTTTCATAGTATATTATGTATCGTCACGTTATTATAATATTACCCGTGATCATTTTATTTTTAATATACGCATCTATATAGTTATATATACGTTTTTCACGTCTATATACTTATATAAACGTTTATATTACCAATAATATTATTACGAGTTTTATTATTAGCGTTTGATTATAAATAATTATCGAGTTATATAAGATTGTCACATGTCCGAGTCATCACTCTCGGCTCATTGTCCAAGTCCAAATAAAATAACCAAGTCATAAATAAGTAATCCATCTCCGTCCAACAATTCCCATAACACATGCTACAACAATAAGGTCCGTCTACGGCACCTTTCTAACCTAACTCCGTCAATCTAAAATAACCGTTTCACAATCGGTTCCCATAACACCTTCGTCAACACAACTCCAAAATCACAACGAATAGTCCGAAATAAACCAACTCCGACCTCATAACATATATAATGTAACCAAGGTAATGTAACCAATAATAAGAAAAATAATACAAATAATACCACAATTAAATCAAACCAAATCGAGCCACAAGGTGCACGGTATCACGACAACAACAACTATCAAAGAACCCAAGTCCACAAATCAATCGAAAACCTCAAAACATCTAACCAAATCTCTAGTTATCAACCACTCATGACCATAGTTCAACAAGAAGCCAACATAACACGAAAATGGCACAAGCCGAGAGCATGAGCTCTCAGTTAAGCCTCGACCACGCCAAGAAACAAGAAACCCGGATACCAAACTCGTAATTTAACTCATTTTATCCAAAACCCATTTGAGTTCTCACGTTTTTAACCATAAACCCAGAAGAAAACCATAAAGTCGTGACCCTTGGTCACGATTTCCACCAAAATACGAGTTAAACGAGAAATGATAGATACTTCAAAAACAAGAAATATGGTGACGATTTTTGTGGTTTAACGAGGTGAAATAGGGAATATTTAGGCGCGTGGTTTAGTAGATCTTGAAGAGGATGAGATGGGGAGTCGTTTATGTTGACATAAATAATGTCTTAAAACATTGTTAGCATATTAACAATATCTCTATGTTTTGATAATTACAAAGCATAAACTCATTAATCTAAAACTTATGACGTTAACAAGTTTTAGTGCTTAATATTTGTCTTTGCTTCCATATCACTTAAGGTATGAATAAACAAAGGGTTTATTACATTTCAAGATCAAAGGAAATTTTTTTTTAATCACTAGAATTTTTATAAAATGTATTAAACATCTTATATCTTTTACAAAATTACTTTTGGAATTAAAAGAATATGTTTAATTCATTATAAGTAAATGATTTCAAATTTTCAACCAAAAATGGCAAATTCTATCGAGAAAATATTCCCCACTAAAAGACAAGAAAAACCAACGTTCTAAAGGGGTGGCCCCCTTAATTCCTTAGGCGGCCCCCTTAATCATTAAGGGGACCGGCCACTAATTAAGGGGACCGGCCACATTCCAGAACAGTATTTTTCTCCCCTATAAATACTGGTTCTCTCTTCAGAATTTTCTCACCTTTTGCACTTCTAAACTTTCTGATCTAGATCCAAATCTCTATTTTCTTATCCTTTGATCATAAGTGTATAATTCTTTGTTTCAAAGTGAAACAACCTTCATCCTCTCAAGTGCAAGAGAACAATACTTCTATCCCTCAAGACAAGAAGTATTACAACTTGTTGTGATCTCCACATCCAAGTTGTTGGTGCATCATCAAAGATCATTTACATTATTCTTTGTGAAGATTGTTGTGAATATTTGATTGTAGATAGTTGTGCTAGATATAGATTGTGTGATTAGTTAGTAGCTTGGTGTGAAGAATAAAAGTTAGGAACTAGATTGGTGTAAAGAAGATAGGTGTGGAGTAGTTAGTTGTGAAGTAGATTGATTTGAAGTAGTTGTGTAGAAGTTGTGACTTAGGTGTGACGAAGTTGTGGTGTGAAAAGTGGTGTGTAAATTGGTGTGTACGGTTTTCTCCGCCATAAGGGATCGTGTTGATATAGTGAAGAAAACTCTCGAGTTAGGTGCTCGGGGAGTGGAGTAGGGCTAGGAAGGTGTCCTTGTAGCCGAACCACTATAAATCTCTTGTCTCGCGGTTCGATCTTTCCATCTCTTACTTATTTCATTACTTATCATTGTTATATATTGTGTATTGTTAATTGTTTATATTGTACAAGACTTGAGATCACATATTATCGAATCTAAGTTTTTAAAAGCTAAGTAAACTCTAAAACTATCTTTTATAACGAATTAAAAAGACGTAAAACTATTCAACCCCCCTTCTAGTTTTCCACAATTGGTATCAAGAGCCACGTCTAGCAAGACTTTTAAAATATATTGTATTTTAAAACTTGTAACGATCTATGGAATCTGAAAAATATTTAGAAGGGCAATCTATGCAAAGACCACCACTATTTGAAAGTGATGGATTTTTATATTGGAAAAATAGATTCGAAACGTATGTGAAATCAAAAGATCTTGATCTTTGGCATATTATTACCTTTGGTGATTTTCCTCCTATTCAATATAATGTTGAAACTAAAATGAATGAAATTGTATTTTTTGAAGAACAAAATGATGATTTGGAAAAGAAATTAGCAAAAAATAATGAGGCTAAAATAGTAATTTATAATGAGTTACCACGCAAAGAATATGAAAGAATTTTTATGTGTAAAACCGCCAAAGAAATTTGGGACTCTTTACTAATTACTCACCAAGGTAATAGCCAAGTCAAAGACAATAAAATAGATCTTCTTGTACAACAATATGAACAATTTACGATTCCGGAAGAGGAATCAATTGATAATGCTTTTGCTAAGTTTAACACTATCATCACAAGTTTAAAAGCACTTGATGAGATATTTTCTAGTAAAAATTGTGTTAGGAAATTTCTTAGGGCATTGCATCCAAAATGGCGAGCTAAGGTCACGGCAATTGAAGAATCAAAGAACTTGATGAAGTTATCACTAGATGAACTAATTGGCAACTTGAAGGTTCATGAAGAAATCATAAGAAGAGATTCGGAAACAGTCAAAGTCAAGAAAGAACAAACCAAATCCATTGCTCTAAAAGCCAAAAAGGAACCTAGTGATGATGATGATTCAAGTGACGAAAGTGAAGACGAAGAATATGCAATGGCCGTAAGAGAATTCAAGAAGTTCTTCAAGAGACAAGGAAGATTCACTAGATCATCACGAGACGAAAGAAAAACATTCCAAAGGAATAGAAGTGACAACTACGGGAAAAGAAAGTGCTTTAGATGTGGAAGTCCAAATCATCTCATTGGCGAATGTCTAAAGCCACCGGGTTATGAAAGTCAAGGTGCTTTTGTTAGTGGAACATGGAGTGATAGTGACAAAGAAGAAGTTGAAAAGCCAAGAGACGAAAAGTGTTTTATGGCAAAAGAAACCGACGAAATATGTTTAGGAATTGACTTGGAACCTGACGAATGGATCAAAGATAGCGGATGTTCGAGGCACATGACGGGGAACCGCAAGCTATTCTCTACATACAAGGCATACAATGGAGGTAACGTTATTTTCGGTAGTGACTTACATGGAAAAATCATTGGCAAAGGTACGATTTCTCAAGACTCACTTACTATTGAAAATGTAGAGCATGTAGATAAATTAACATATAACTTGCTTAGTGTAGGACAAATATGTGATAATAAATGTAGAGTCACATTTACCGAAGATGATAGCGAAATAGTTAAGAATGGAAAAATTATAGGTAGAGGAATTAGGAAAGGTGGCATATATGTTATGAAACTAGGAAACAAACCTGAGGATAGGATATGCCTAACGACCCTAGATGAAAACTCTACATTGTGGCATAGGTGATTAGGACATGCTAACATGCAACAAATACAATCTTTGGCCTCTAAGGAATTAGTTAGAAATTTGCCTAATCTAAAATATGACAAGCATTTTTGTGATGCATGTAAAATTGGAAAACAAGCTCATGCAAGTCACAAAGCTAAGAATATAGTATCCACTACTAGGTGCCTAGAATTATTACATATGGATCTTTTTGGTCCATCCGCTGTGCGGAGCTATGGAGGAAACAAATATACCTTAGTAATAGTAGATGACTACTCACGATACACGTGGACTAGGTTTTTAAGTGACAAAATCCAAGCCTTTGAAAAATTCGAAATATTTAGTAAAATGATTCAAAATAAATTAGGATGCTCAATAGTTGCCATTAGGACGGACCATGGTAGGGAATTTGATAACGAAGTACAATTCGGAAAATATTGTGAGTTAAATGGAATATCTCACAATTTCTCCGCTCCTCGTACTCCTCAATCAAATGGCGTAGCAGAAAGAAAAAATAGGTCACTACAAGAAATGAGTAGAACTATGTTAAATGAACAATCCATCCCACAAAAATTTTGGTGTCACGCCGTAGATACATCAACTTATATTTTAAATAAGGTATCAATTAGAAGAATTCTAGGAAAAACTCCTTATGAGTTATTAAGAGGTAGAAAACCAAACTTAAGCTACTTTAGGGTTTTTGGAAGTAAATGCTATATTTTAAACACTAAGGATCACCTTACTAAGTTTGATCCAAAATCATATGAAGGAATATTTTTAGGATACTCACAAAATAGCAAAGCATATATACTACTTAACAAACACTCCATGAAAGTAGAGGAATCACTAAATGTAACATTTGATGAAACACCACCACCTCCTAAAACATTACCTTTAGAAGATGATGATTTAGTCGAAGATGAAGCTATTGAGGTTAGTAAAACAAAACCCATAGGAAATGATAATGAAGACATTCACTTAGAAAATAACGAAATTGTTAATATTAAAGAATCTAGATCACATCCATTAGATAATATAATAAGACATCTTAACCAAAGAACCCTTAGGTCACAAGCCCAAGATAAAAACAATTTCTTTTGTTTCCTCTCAGCAATAGAACCTAAGAATATTAGCGAGGCTTTAAAGTATGAAAGTTGGGTTATAGCTATGCAAGAAGAATTAAATCAATTTAAGGCTAATGATGTTTGGGAATTAGTCCCAAATCCAAAGGATATGACCATCATAGGAACCAAATGGGTATATAGGAATAAGTTAGACGAGAATGGAATAGTTACTAGGAATAAAGCTAGGTTAGTTGCCCAAGGTTATAATCAACAAGAAGGAATTGATTATGACGAAACTTATGCCCCCGTAGCTAGACTAGAATCGATTAGGATATTACTTGCCTATGCTTGCGCCCTAGATTTTAAGTTATTCCAAATGGATGTGAAAAGTGCATTCCTTAACGATTTTATCAATGAGGAGGTATATGTGGCACAACCTCCAGGATTCATTGACTTCGCAAAACCTGATTATGTTTATAAGTTAAAGAAAGCTTTGTATGGACTCAAACAAGCTCCCAAAGCTTGGTATGATCGATTAAAAGCTTTTCTTATTAAACATGATTATTCCATGGGAATGGTAGATAACACTCTTTTCACTAAAAGGAAAGACCCAAATCTCATCATTGTCCAAATATATGTTGATGACATTATATTTGGATCGACTTGTCAAGACATGTGTGATGAATTTGCCAAAATCATGCATGATGAGTTTGAGATGAGTATGATGGGTGAACTTAACTTCTTCCTAGGATTACAAATAAAACAATTAGAAGATGGAATATTTTTTAACTAATCTAAGTACATTAAGGAAATGCTTAAGAAATTTGGCCTAGAAGACTCAAAACCCATGAAAACTCCCATGTCTACGGAGGTAAAGCTCACAAAGGACGACGAAGGTGAGTCCGTAGATAACACCAAGTATAGAGGAATGATAGGTAGTTTACTATACTTGACGGCAAGTAGACCCGACATCATGTTTAGTGTCTGCCTTTGTGCCCGTTTTCAAGAGGATCCCAAAACCTCTCACCTAGAAGCGGTTAAGCGTATCTTCCGATACGTTAAAGGCACTATACACTTAGGATTATGGTATCCTAAGGAATCCGGCATAGAAATCATCGTCTATGCGGACTCGGATCATGCGGGAGACTACGAAGATAGAAAGAGCACTAGCGGTATTTGCACGTTTATGGGATGTTGTCTAACGTCTTGGTTTTCGAAGAAGCAAACCGCTCTTGCTATTTCTACCACCGAAGCCGAATATGTAAGCGCCGGAAAGGCATGTCAACAAGCACTATGGATGAAACAAGCTCTCGTAGACTATGGCATTAGGTTAGAAAATGTCCCCATTATGTGCGATAACAAAGGTGCGATAGATTTAAGTAAAAATCCGGTGCAACACTCTAGGACTAAACACATAGAAATACGTCACCATTTTCTTAGGGATAATGTACAAAAAGGAAATATATCTATAGAAAAGGTTGCATCGGAAGACAACAATGCGGATATATTCACAAAACCCCTTAAGCGTGAATTATTCAACCACTTGCGGTTAGGATTAGGAATGATGGAACAAGTTGACTAAATTTTATTGAATTAATTCAAATTTATACTTGCATAAAATTTATTTTTCTTCCATTTCACCTTTTCTGAGTCTAGGAATCTATTTCGCACAAAACTAAAGATTGAGAAGATTTATTTTCTTTGCATAAACCTTTCTGTAAAACTCAATCAATTTTCTCTAAAAATTATTCTCACAATCTAGGAATCGCATGAAGATCATTTTCCTTGCATTGTTGACTAATTCTAAAAACATTGTCTTTCAAAATCATGCATAAACTCTCACATAAATTGTCAAGGTATATAATCTAATATATGTCTTTGAGATTCATGATCGAGAAAAAATTGAATCAAAGAGATTATTTGGATTGTTTCTTAGGATCGTTATTTTTTTTGCATCTATGAGTCGAAACAATCACAACTCCACATTTGTTGCATATAGACACTCACTAGGACAAATTCACTAATAATGGTGTCATCTTGATCCATCACTAGTTTTTCACTCAGTAATTGCCTTTGCCTTTAATCTAAGATAGGTGCCTTAGGAAGCTTAAGTGTGCTTGCCTTTACTTCCTCCTATTGCTTATTATGTGTTGATTATTTGCTCTTTTGCCTATGTGTTTTTGCATGCATGCTATATCTTGATTAGATTAGATTCTATATTGCCTAAGAGAATTGAACTTGCTTGAATTCTAACCCAAACACATAACCTTTCTGCAAATTTTCTGCCAAAAACCCAATTCTGGCAACCTGGAAATCACCAGATGGGCGGCCCCCTTAATTTTGTAAGGCGACCCCCTTAATCATTAAGGGGACCGCCCCCTAATTAAGGGGACCGGCCATCTGATGGTCGGGTTTACAGAATCTTTTCTGTTTTTTAGCCCATTTCAACCTACATTTCTCAATCTTCACCAACACAATTTGTCCTAATCTCCCAAACAAACTTTATCTATCCATAAACACACAAATCTTACACTATAAATACCCCCAATCCTCAAAACTCTTTACTCATCCCTTTATGGCTTCTCCAAACAAACCCAAACCAAAAGCCTCAAGGCTTGCAAGAATGACGGAAAAACCCGTTTGGCAAAGAAAAAGCCCTCGAAACAAATCCATCATAACAAATGAAGTTGGAAGTCATTCAACACCACCAACCACTTACTTCCCAAACTTTCCACCAAATTCACAAGGACATTCATTTGATCCTACTTACAAACCATACAACATTGCCAAACATCTTCCTTCATGCCAAATCACTCACCTCTTCCTCCAATCACTTGTATTGATCCATACAAGTTTGATCAACCAACCCACTACAACTCCAACTACACAAACCCAATTCATCCATATCAACACAATGACTTTCTCCACATTACCACAGAAAAGCAAAAGTTCCGTGATGAAATATCACAAATCAATGATCTTCGTGATCTTAATGCCATGCATCTTGCACAACGCAACAAAGAGCAACCTCCATCATCACCCTACAACAATTGCCTTCCTCACTCTCTCAACTTAGATCAAGTTACAAACCACACTCACTATTGCCCTTGTTGCATCTTTCTCCAAAAACAAATCCTTTACTTGAGCGAAGATATTTCTTGGATTGAATATCTCCTCACTCGACCTCATCCCATTCCACCCCTAACACGATACAATATCGTAAGGGCCACCTCTTCCGCTCCATACCTCACTCCATATCCCTCTCCATCCAACAACTAAGCTTTATGCTTATGTTATCCTTCAAGCAAATAAAACAATTAACCATGAGTTGCAAGCAAGTCCAAGTGCTCTTTCTAGGCAATATAGGACAATGTCTTTTCATTTGTTTTATTATGATTAATATGCCTTAAGCATATTAAATGTTGTAATGCTTTCTATGATGCTTGAATGAATCTATTTTTATAACTATTGCTTTGCATGTATATTTGTCTTGCTCTCTTCTAATATTTTGTGTAGCCAAGATTTCCATAGCTCATTCCCTTGATGCTCTCAAATGAGGGGGAGTATACATCAAGGGGGAGCAATAACCTTTTTGATATTACAAAAAGGGGGAGAAGAGAATGTTAAACTCTAAATTCTTTTCTAAAAATTATTTTTTAGACCTAATGAGTTTAAGGTTTTGTAATCATCAAAAAGGGGGAGATTGTTGACATAAATAATTTCTTAAAACATTGTTAGCATATTAACAACGTCTCTATGTTTTGATAATTACAAAGCATAAACTCATTAATCTAAAACTTATGACGTAAACAAGTTTTAGTGCTTAATATTTGTCTTTGCTTCCATATCACTTAAGGTATGAATAAACAAAGGGTTTATTACATTTCATGATCAAAGGAAATTTTTTTTTAATCACTAGAATTTTTATAAAATGTATTAAACATCTTATATCTTTTACAAAATTACTTTTGGAATTAAAAGAATATGTTTAATTCATTATAAATAAATGATTTCAAATTTCTAACCAAAAATGGCAAATTCTATCCAGAAAAATATTCCCCACTAAAAGACAAGAAAAACCAACGTTCTGAAGGGGCGGCCCCCTTAATCATTAAGGGGACCGGCCACTAATTAAGGGGACCGGCCACGCTCCAGAACAGTATTTTTCTCCCCTATAAATACTAGTTCTCTCCTCAGAATTTTCTCACCTTTTGCACTTCTAAACTTTCTGATCTAGATCCAAATCTCTATTTTCTTATCCTTTGATCATAAGTGTATAATTCTTTGTTTCAAAGTGATCCAACCTTCATCCTCTCAAGTGCAAGAGAAGAATACTTCTATCCCTCAAGACAAGAAGTATTACAACTTGTTGTGATCTCCACATCCAAGTTGTTGGTGCATCATCAAAGATCATTTACATTATTCTTTGTGAAGATTGTTGTGAATATTTGATTGTAGATAGTTGTGCTAGATATAGATTGTGTGATTAGTTAGTAGCTTGGTGTGAAGAAGAAAAGTTAGGAACTAGATTGGTGTGAAGAAGATAGGTGTGGAGTAGTTAGTTGTGAAGTAGATTGATTTGAAGTAGTTGTGTAGAAGTTGTGACTTAGGTGTGACGAAGTTGTGGTGTGAAAAGTGGTGTGTAAATTGGTGTGTACGGTTTTCTCCGCCATAAGGGAGCGTGTTGATATAGTGAAGAAAACTCTCGAGTTAGGTGCTCGGGGAGTGGAGTAGGGCAAGGAAGGTGTCCTTGTAGTCGAACCACTATAAATCTCTTGTCTCGCGGTTCGATCTCTCCATCTCTTACTTATTTCATTACTTATCATTGTTATATATTGTGTATTGTTAATTGTTTATATTGTACAAGACTTGAGATCACATATTATCGAATCTAAGTTTTTAAAATCTAAGTAAACTCTAAAACTATCTTTTATAACGAATTAAAAAGACGTAAAACTATTCAACCCCCCTTCTAGCTTTCCACAGTTTGGTGGTGGCGGTGTGGTGTGGTGACCGACGGTGGGGCAGTGGTGGCCGGATTTGATGGGGCGGCTAGGGTTTTGGGGATGGTGGTGTTGATATGTTAAAGAGAGAGAGAGAGACGAGAGGTGAGGGTGTTGTGTTTGTGTTTATGTACCAACCGACCCACAAGGACGATTTTTGTAGTAATACCCAAAAGAAAAAAAAAATTATAATACTAATAATAATAGTATTAGTAGAGTGGGTGAGGTATCACGGTGTAAAAATACATGAGCCAAACCCGAAACCTTTTTAAAATAAATCAACTCTCTCGAACCGAACTCAAACCCAAAAATTATAAAGTACCATAATATGTTCCAAAATATATCAACCAAACGAAATCATTTAAAATATTAAGTTTTCGTTAGGTTATCCTAGTGCCGGAGTCAATGTAGTGCCAAGCAGATATCTCAAAAATAAATCACCACGATTATACCAAACCAATAATAAAAATGAATTTCCATAAATATCACGGAGTTCAAAACCACGGTTCAACGTTTACAATTCCCATTACGAATAAACTTTTCAAATATTCCAAAAATTATTACATTTAAAGTAATGCGGGTTTATAATTAGTTTCCCCTAAATTGTCAGTTGTCACATCCTCCCAGCCTCTGAAGAAACCCGTCCCGGGTTTCACTCGGAACAAACCATCTATGTAATAAAAAGCTTAAGATATCTCTTTCGAAACTCATCCTCCCGTTCCCACGTAAATTCCGGTCTATGCCGCGAATTCCAACGAACTTTGATGAGTGGAATACGACTTCGCTTGAGTCGTTTAATCTCTCGATCCAAAATCTCAATCGGCTCTTCCACAAAGTTCAAACTCTCATCCATACGAATATCCTTTATCGGTATAACCAGTGTCTCATACGAAAGAAACTTCTTCAAGTTACTCACATGAAATACATCGTGAACTTTACTCAATTCCTGTGGTAGCTCCAAACGATAAGCTACGGGCCCAATCCTTTCCAAAATCAGAAATGGTCCAATGTAGCGGGGGTTTAGTTTCTCACGTTTCCCGAAACGTATCACACCTTTCCAAGGCGAGACTTTCAACATCACTTTGTCTCCAACCTGGAACTCTAGGGGTTTACGTCTCTGATCGGCGTAACTTTTCTGTCTATCTCTAGCTGCTTGTAATCGATCACGAATTTGAGTCACTTTCTCAGTAGTCTCCAATATAAGCTCAGGGACTGTGAGTTGGCTATCTCCAACTTCAGCCCAACCAATAGGCGAACGGCATTTACGACCATATAAAGCCTCGAATGGTGTAGCTTTAGGACTTGTGTGGTAGCTATTGTTATAGGAGAATTCCGCAAGGGGTAGATACTTCTCCCAGCCTTTACCAAAGTCTATTATGCATCCACGAAGCATATCTTCCAAAGTCTGAATAGTCCTCTCACTTTGACCATCGGTTTGGGGATGATATGCAGTACTCATATCAAGTCTCGTCCCCAAAGCGGTTTGAAGTGATCGCCACAAAGCTGACGTGAAATGGCTGTCGAGATCAGAAATAATCGATACCGGAACACCATGACGAGAAATAATTTCTTTCACATACAACCTCGCAAGTTTGTTGATACTATCATCTTCACTAATTGCCAAAAAATGAGCAGACTTAGTTAATCGATTCACAATTACCCAGATAGCATCACAACCGCTAGCTGTCTTCGGTAATTTGGTAATAAAGTCTATCGTAATCCTCTCCCATTTCCAAACCGGGAGTTCTGGCTGCATCAATAATCCTGACGGTCTTTGATGTTCGGCCTTAACCTTTGAGCATGTCAAGCACTTACTAACGTACAATGCTATATCTGCCTTCATGTTTGGCCACCAATATAACTTCTTCAGATCCTGGTACATCTTGTCAGACCCAGGATAAATAGAGTACCTTGACTTATGCGACTCGTGCATAATCAACTCTCGAATTCCTCCGTACAATGGTACCCAACTTCGGTCTCCAAAACACAATATTGCATCAGAACGTTTAACAAATCCCTTCTCGTTTTCTGCCATCCCAAATATATTCTCAGCAGGTCGGTTTTCTTCTTTCAACACTTCCGTTTGAGTTTCTAATATTTGAGACGGTAACGCCGATACGATAGTCATTCCTAATGACCTAATTGTAGCAGTGGTATTCTCTCTTTCCGACTAAGAGCATCAGCAACGACGTTTGCTTTACCGGGATGATAGCGAATTTCACAATCATAATCGCTTAGTAGCTCAATCCAACGTCGCTGTCTCATGTTGAGCTCTTTTTGATTCAAGATGTATTGTAGACTTTTGTGATCAGTGAATACAACACACTTGGTTCCATAAAAATAATGTCTCAATATCCTCAAGACGAAAACCACAGCACCTAACTCCAAATCATGGGTGGTGTAGTTCTTCTCATGCTTCTTAAGCTGTCGTGAAGCATAAGCTATCACTTTCTCTCGTTGCATTAACACAGCTCCCAAACCTTTATGAGAAGCGTCACAGTAGATGACAAAGTCCTCACTACCTTCAGGTAACGCTAAGATAGGAGCACTACAAAGCATTTCCTTAAGTAATTGAAATGCTTCCTCTTCCTTATCCCCCCATTCGTATTTAACATTCTTTTGAGTCAATTTGGTCAACGGTTTGGCTATCTTCGAAAATCCCTCAATGAATTTTCGGTAATAACCGGCTAAACCCAAAAATTGACGAACTTCAGTTGGGGTCGTCGGTGCAGTCCAATCTTTGATTGCTTCAATCTTAGCGGGATCTACATGAACTCCTTGTCTATCAATCACATGACCCAAAAATTGTACCGTCGGAATCCAAAACTCACATTTGGAGAACTTGGCATACAGCTTCTCCTGCCTGAGCAATTCCAAGATAAGTCTTAGATGCTCCTCATGCTCCTTTTCACTCTTCGAATAAATTAAAATGTCGTCGATGAACACGATCACAAACTTGTCTAAATAAGGCTTACACACTCGATTCATGAGATCCATGAATACTGCTGGTGCGTTAGTCAACCCAAACGACATCACTTGGAACTCATAATGCCCGTAACGGGTTCGGAAATCCGTTTTCGGAATATCTTCCTAGCGAACTCTAAGTTGATGATATCCCGATCTCAGATCGATCTTCGAATACACACTCGATCCTTGGAGCTGATCGAACAAGTCGTCGATCCTCGGTAACGGGTATCTATTCTTCACCGTTAACTTGTTCAGCTCTCGATAATCAATACACATACGAAACGATCCATCCTTCTTTTTCACATCTCCGCTTTCACAACCATGTCAAGGATGATAGGAATGTAACTTCGAGATGGGGCATCAAAATGGAAAGATTAAAGACGTTTGAACCATCTACATCTTTATATACTAATGCATCTCCAAGCTCCAAAAATTAAACAAATTTAATGACTAGAGGTGGCAAATAGACCATATATTTGGGAGAAATTCAACTTGAACTTGCATCTTATCTTTGATAAAATTGTGTTTGCATTTTACGTATTTACATTTCTAATTGTAGCATATCCAATGTCATTTGCAATTGAGGCGTATATACCTTTATTCACTATTACGTTGATCAACAAACAAAATTCAAAAACACAATCATACTTATCGTCACATTGTTAAGGGGTTATCTCCGACAACCATAAGGAAACTTCACATCTTCGTTTAAGTTTCTTACTATCAATCATCACATCACCACTCCTACCTTTGCCAATAACCAACAAATTTTTTACTAACAAAATGCTTCACATCTTCGTTTAAGTTTCTTAATCACATAACCAGATAAATAACTTTCCGTTTTTGGTATCATATAGAACTCGACACATAATCTACAGATAAGGGGTTATCTCCGACAACCAGGAAACAAAGTCCACCAATTAAGGGTAATGAAAGAACTTGTCACGCATTAATCGCAGAGCAATCTTTTGAGGGGTTTATAACCAGGTCTTATAAAAATATTTTTTCATTTCCAACAATGCCATTTGGTGAATTCATGTGGAAGGCGTTCCACAGAACCGGAATCCACACAATGCTCCACATAGGCATTTTTGAAAGCTAAAACAATTTAACAAGGTCTCTAGCGTCTTACTTATAAAGCACTCAAAGGATTGCTCTCCCACCAATGTGGGATAAATCTTAGCTCATACTTGTATCAAAATCACTTTCAACACCTACAGAATTAAGCCATAGGAAGAGATTACACATGAGTTTCACATACTATAAAACTACTTCACTAACTCAACATGGTACAAATGAATTCGCCATTTGTTGAAATTATTCTCTCTGCTAATTTCACAACCATTTCAAAGGTGAGAGGAATGTAACTTTTGGGCCTAAAAAATGTGGAAGACGTTTGAACCATCCACATCCTCATAAAATTAGTCCATTTCCAAGCGGCAAAAACAAAATCTATACTACCTTATAATGTATTTAGGACATCTATATTTAAAAGTATTAAAATGTTTAAGACCAAAACATTTTTTTAATAGATTTTGTAACATCACATAAGTAAAACCTATCTTATTAATTTCCACAAGATTATTTCAACAACTCGACAATTATACACAAAAATCAATTGGAGAAGGTAGAAAAATCTGATACAACAACCTAGTATAAGGACGAACATTCCTATCATGTCTTTTTAATGGTAGAATCTCGTTTGTGTCAAAACAAATAAAACTATTTTGTTGGTTGGACTATGATGGGACGAGTCAAAATGGCTTAAAACACTCAGTGGCTAGATTTCGTAGATTTTTAATAATAATCGGTTAATAGGTCGAAAATCATTGTAAATAATGTCTGTTGATACGATCATTAGAATTCTAAAATAATAATGTTTTATGAAGTTGTATAGACTAAAAATAAACATTTTGCAATAAAGACGAAAGTTTGGCCGTATGTTGCGGTGGCTCGCTACGTCATTTTAAAACATGCGTTTTTACGCGGGTCTATGTTACATTTCAATGCATCAAATTGTCAAACATTCAGCGACATAAGCTTGTTAATTGAGGTAACATTTTAAGTAAATAAAACCGAAACAAATATCTTAAAATGGGTAAAAGTGGTGCATTATAAATATTTATTGGTTAAATTACAACTTTTGACAATACGACACTATCAAAAAAAAGTTTGTATAAAATTATAAAGGGTTAAAATGTGACATTAGAAGAAAACTAAGAAAAGAAAAAGAGAGTTGGGATGGAAACAAAACCCCGAACTCGACGAGAAAACATGAAACATGAACTTTTTGGAGCGAGGCGGGTTTTTCGAGGCATTAATAGAGATTTTTATTGGGTCGGGGCAGGGAGTAGGGCACAACACCTTTGACCCGCCTCGAAAAAGATATATACACAGAAATCTATAATACAAATGAAAATACATTTAAGACCTAATCCGTTCATATATTTTGCATCAAGTATTATATAACACAAATAATAAAATTTAAGGTCAAAGTTGAACAAGAAAGATTCAAAAAAGTCAAAGTAGACTCTTAATATGGGACGGAGGTAGTATGTTAGTATTTTGTTAGTGGAAAAGTTAAGGCAACGAAATCCGCGGTGGTTTGGTAGGTAGCTTAGGAAAATATATGGAGCGAGTGTGGGCCAAGTTTATGGTTGGTGTCAATGTGGGCATAACAGAAACAACCAAAGACACGTAAAAATGTGTAGTTAGGTTTTGTGTTAAATAGGCGATAGTGAGGTGTGTCGTTATTTATGGCAGTGGATGGTAAAATATTTAAGAGGTAGGCGGCCATGAGCTTGTAAAAGTAAGGTACGGATAAGGTTATTTATTGTCCAAATCATGCATTTAGATTTACCATTTTGGTGAGAGATACGAGAGCATGAAAAAGTGTATGGATGCCGTGTTTTGTAAATAATTTATGAAAAATGGCATTATCAAACTCAACAACATGGTCGCACTGAAAAGCTTTAATATCACATTAAATTGAGTTTTTACAAATGAAATTTAACAAATTTAGCAAAAGTATCATACCTGTTACGTAATGAATATACCCATAAATAATGAGAAAAATGTATTACAGTTAGAATGAGTTAAAACACATCTATATCTTGTAGGTTTTTCAAGTTGATAAATAAGTGTGTTTTTTTGATAAAATCAAACTTTGAATAAAATGCTTGAATTTGCCATTGTGACCCGAAATAATCTTCTCTTATGCTTAGTACTATTATTATTTAGTTAGTTAAAACATAGAAGGACCAGTTATGTAGTTTAGAAAGATAATAACTAATTTGGTTAGTTAATTCGGTTATGTAACAACCGAATAGACACAATGGTTAGAATTTCGGTTAGAAACAAAATGAAGAGATACATCGGTTCTATTATACCGATTCATACTCTATATAAACTCATGTATTAGTATCGTTTAAAAGGTTAATGAAATTATAGTTTTACTTATTCATATATTTGCAACTTATCACAATCGATCCAGAGAAGAGTGGGACAACAATTGGCATCAAGAGCAAGGATTTTATACACCGAAACACAAAACAAAATTCTGCAAACATCATCAAGAAACATCAGACTTCGAAGCCAAGAATACGCAGGATAGGAAAAGGACAAATCTGTTTTTCTTCTTGAGCGAGAGACAACTTGTTTTTCTTTCTATTCTTCCAAAGAAAACACAAGAATTTGAATAAGAAACACGTAGAAGGGATAGTGCACAATCTGTTTTACGTAAGGGGTTGCAAACGCTTAACACCAAGCGAATTGGTGTCGAGGAAGAACAAAAGACTTTGTGTAGAAGATATAGAACCGGTTTGAAGAAGAAAGACACAAAGCAAGAGCGTTGTTGATTGAAGAGAAACGTATACGTAGGAATATTGAAAACAAGAGTGTGGAATTTTTTTTGTTGTGTCGGATTAACACAACAACAACAACAACGAGAGCAACAAACTGAAAAAACCAAAGTTTTTGGTTGTTTCGTTGCAGCAAGGATCAAACGACGAGACTGATTTGATTCATAGATTACCAAGGCGTGGTAACAAAGAGCGTGTGTAGGAGACTTAGAGATTTCAAGACAAGGGATCAAGTACAACACACAAGGAAGTAAGACGTGCAAAAGTGGTATTTGTTTGGCTTTGAATTTCTGGAAAAGTAGTTCGAAGTACAACAAAAAAAAAAGTCGAGTTTTCTTTTTTCTTGTTGATTCGATAAGTTTCAAGCAAGAACTAGAGGACTTTCATATTTTGACTCGTTGAGAAGCAAAGGAAAATACTACAACAATTCGACTAGAGGAAAACAAAACAGAAATCTTTGGTTGTTTACTGGTTCGAAACAGAAAAACAAGAAGGAAAGGAAGAACAATCCGAGAGTCACTTGGATATTATTTGAAGTCGAATTGGAGAAATAAGAGAAGGAGGCAACGAGGCAAAAAAAAAGGAACACTAAAGGGAATTCGAATTGGTGATTATCACAACAACGAGGTCACAAACAAAATTCAAACTCATTGAATTTCGTTATATTCATATTTTTAGATACTCGTTATACTATTAGGATTCCCAAAAACTATTATTGTTCCCGTAGTATTAAGTATACCACAAAAGGGTTAGAAATTCTCATTGAATTAGAAAGTGAAGATCATTAACACTTTCAATATGGGCGATGACACAAACGCAACAACTACATTAAAACCCATAACACCTATTGCACAATACCAATGCCCTAAGTTGAAAAACACAAATTATACGGTATGGGCTATACAAATTAAGGCTATATTAGAAGCACATGGTTTATGGGATACAATAGAACCTAAGGCAGGCGTAGAAGTAGATGATAAGAAGGATAAGTCAACTATTGCCCTTCTATATCAAGCGTTATCAGAGGATGTAATTTTACAAGTGGCTAGTTGTAAAAAGGCAAAAGATTTATGGGAATCATTAAAAAGGAGACACGTTGGCGAAGAGAAAGTGCAACAAGCAAAGTTGCAATCTTTGATGATAGGATTTAATGCCCTTCAGATGAAGGATGAAGAGACAGTGGATGCATTTTCAGATAAATTAAACGGTTATGTCACTAAGGCAAAAGAATTAGGGAAAACACTGGATGAATCACTTGTAGTTAAAGAACTATTAGACTCCACACCAGATAGATTCATTCAAATAGTAGCATCCATAGAACAAACTAGTGATCTAGATGAAATTACCCTAGATGAGATCACGGAAAACTCAAAGCATTTGAGGAAAGAATAAAACTCCGTAAGGGAAGTCAAGTTGAAAGCCAGGATAATTTACTATTCACACAAGGTGAACACTCAGATAGAAGAAAGAAGTTTATTAAACGCGGAGGTAGATCAAATTATTCACAAAGAAACTGGCGAAATAACAAACATAGAAATAACTCACAAGAAGGAACCTCCAATTATAAGGAAAACCCTAATAAGAATACAAATAGAAAGGATGTGAGTAAGTTAAGATGTTACAAGTGCAACAAACTTGGACATTTCATGAGTAGATGTAGATCAAAAACAACAGCTCAGGAACATTCAAACCTTATCTTAGAAGATGAAGAACCATCACTATTAATGACCGTACATGAAACCAAACATGAAGAAGTATTGTTGAATGAAGGCCAAATTCAACCAGGAAAGTATGCTTCAAAGGATGAAAATGTATGGTATTTAGATAATGGTGCAAGTAACCATATGACAGGAATTAAGACTCATTTTAAGGATATAGATGAAAAGATAACAGGACGAGTTCGTTTTGGAGATGGGTCATATGTAGAGATAAAGGGAAAAGGCTCTATATTGTTAGGTTGTATAAACCAGGAACAAAAGGTAGTAACGGATGTGTATTATATACCGAACCTTAAGAGCAACATACTAAGTCTAGGACAACTTACAGAAATAGGTTGTAGAGTTATAATGGATGGAAATAGACTGACTTTGTATGACAAGAGCAGAAGGTTGTTGATGAAAGTAGAAAGATCTAAGAACAGACTTTACAGTATTAGGCTACGAATAGACACACCTATATGTCTATTAGCAAATATAGATAACCAAGCATGGTTATGGCATGCTAGATTAGGTCATCTAAACTTTGACGCTATTAACAAGATGACTAGAAAGGGTATAGTGGATGGATTACCTAGAATAAATCATGTAGGACAGATTTGTGATGCATGTTTATTGGGAAAGCATAGTAGAACACCATTTCCAAACCAAGCTAAATTCAGATCAAAGAACCCGTTGGATTTAATATATGGAGACCTTTGCGGTCCTATTAGTCCAGCAACACATTCAGACAAGAAACTTATATTCTTGCTAGTAGACGATTGTACACGTTTTATGTGGGCTTACTTTCTACAATCAAAGGATCAAGCATTTAGTACATTTAAGGAATTCAAGCAAAAGGTAGAAATGGAATTGAGATTGAAAATAAGGATGCTTAGAACAGATAGAGGTGGTGAATTTACATCAAATGAATTCACACAATACTGTAAGGATAATGGAATAGCTAGACAGTTGACAGCACCATACTCACCACAACAGAATGGAGTAGTGGAGAGAAGAAATAGGACAGTGTTATCAACTACGAGGAGTATGATGAAAGCCATGAAATTACCTTTAATTTTTTGGGCGGAAGCAGTGAAACATGCTATTTACATACTAAATAGGGTACCAACAAAAGCCCTAGTAGATAAAACTCCATATGAGGCACTCTACAGTAGAAAACCAAATCTAGAAAACCTAAGGATATTCGGATGCACAGCTTATGCTAAGATAACAACACCTCATTTAAAGAAGCTGGATGATAGAAGCATTCCAATGATCTATTTAGGAGTAGAGGAAGGATCAAAAGCATGTAGGTTATATGATCCAATAGCCAAGAAGAAATATATTAGTAGGGACGTAAAGTTTATGGAAACAAAGCCGTGGAATTGGGAAAAGAATGGAGAGAATACAAGTACACAAGACACATTTTTGACTAGTTTTGTGGTAGAAGAAGTTGACAATGCAAACCAAATACCTGTCAACATAGGAAACGATGACGATGTATTTCCAATACCGGATCCATTACCAGATCCAACATCAGACCCAAACTCCCCCGCAGAACCAAACTCACCATTCACACCACCAACATATAATTACGAACCTAACTCAGAAAGTGAAATAGAAACTACTATTAGTTCACTTAGAAGCTCGTTAGGAAGCTCGGGAAGAATTGATCATACACCAGTTAGAGGATTAAAGGATTTGAAAGCAATCTATGAAACAGCTAGTGTCGTTGAAGCACCTAGTTTATTCTTCATAGAAGAAGAACCTCGTAACTATAAGGAAGCATCAAAGGATCATAAATGGATTGAGGCCATGAAGATTGAATTGGATTCAATAAATAAGAACAACACATGGATTGTTACTACATTGCCAGAGAATCAAAAGGCAATTGGACTCAAATGGGTTTTTAAAACCAAAAGAGATGCACATGGAAAGATCATTAGATACAAGGCACGGTTAGTAGCAAAAGGATATGTACAAGAACAAGGAATAGACTTCGATGAAGTATTTGCCCCAGTAGCTAGGATAGAAACAGTGCGATTAATATTAGCATTAGCAGCATATCACGGTTGGCAAGTTCATCATTTAGACGTAAAATCAGCATTTTTACATGGAGATTTGAAAGAAGAAGTCTACGTTACACAACCTGAAGGATTCGTACAACCAGGAGAATCAGGAAAAGTGTACAAGCTTATTAAAGCTTTATATGGATTAAGACAAGCACCGAGAGCTTGGAATGTGAAGCTTGATCAAACCTTAAAATCATTAGATTTCAAGAAGTGTAATCTCGAACAAGCAGTTTATACAAGGAGGACCAAGAACTCAACAATTATAGTTGGAGTTTATGTGGATGATTTAATAATCACGGGCACTCCAAAGAAAGAAGTAGAATTATTTAAATCCCATATGGAAGAAAAGTTTGAAATGAGCGACTTAGGATTGTTAGCTTATTACCTTGGGATAGAAGTTACACAGACAGGAGGAGAGATTACAATCAAGCAAACAGGTTATATAAACAAGATCTTAAAGGAAACAAATATGGAAGATAGTAATGATACAAAGATACCAATGGATCCCGGTACTAAGTTGGTCAAGGCGGAAGATGGAGAATCAGTTGACGCAACTTATTACAGAAGCTTAATTGGAAGTCTCAGGTACTTACTACATACAAGACCAGATCTTAGTTATTCAGTCGGACTACTCAGCAGATGGATGCAAGAACCAAAAGAACAACACCTGAAGGCAGTAAAGCAAGTAATCCGATATATTAAAGGAACAAAGGAGCATGGCATAATCTACAAGAAAGAAGGCGGCTGCAAGATTACAAGATACAGTGATAGTAGTTATGGAATCAACACTGATCAAGGAAAAGGAACTACAGGCGTAGTATTTTATTTTGGAGAGTCACCCATTACATGGAGCACTCAGAAACAACCGACAGTGGCACTATCATCATGTGAATCAGAATTTATGGCGGCTATAGCAGCAGCATGTCCAGCATTATGGTTGAAAAGATTACTCAGTGAATTAACCGGAAATGAAGAACAAAAGATAACGTTGAAGATAGATAACATCTCAGCAATAGCATTAGTGAAGAACCCAGTTTTTCATGGAAGAAGTAAACACATAGATATTCGATACCATTTCATTCGAGAATGCGTAGAGAATGGACACATCAACATAGAACATGTCAGAGGAGAATTACAAAGAGCAGATATACTAACAAAGACTCTACCAAGATTGAAGTTCATGACAATGCGACAAATGCTCGGAGTTCAAGATTTAACAAGAAGCAACGATGAAGATTAAGGAGGAGAATGTGACCCGAAATAATCTTCTCTTATGCTTAGTACTATTATTATTTAGTTAGTTAAAACATAGAAGGACCAGTTATGTAGTTTAGAAAGATAATAACTAATTTAGTTAGTTAATTCGGTTATGTAACAACCGAATAGACACAATGGTTAGAATTTCGGTTAGAAACAAAATGAAGAGATACATCGGTTCTATTATACCGATTCATACTCTATATAAACTCATGTATTAGTATCGTTTAAAAGGTTAATGAAATTATAGTTTTACTTATTCATATATTTGCAACTTATCACAATCGATCCAGAGAAGAGTGGGACAACAGCCATGGACTAAAATTATGCATTTACATTCGTCTTGTAGATTCGTGTTTTTTTTTTTTTTTTTTTTTTTTGAAAAAAGTTTAGAAATAAGATAAGATTTGTGAACAAAGCACACAAACGGAAATGAGAGCACTTGTCCCACATTCGTCTTATTGAAGCAAAAAGTTAATATTGTTTTCCAATAAAACGGGAAAAAGCACCGTGGAAAAGTGATCCAAGGCAATTTTTCACACACGTATTCTTGAAAGCTAATATTATTTAACAAGTGGTTTAGGGTCTTAGTTATAAAACACTCAAAAGATTGATCTTCTACCGATGCGGGACAATTTTCACTTCCATTTCATCATTTGAGTATTTGCTTTAAGATTCTTCACTTTAAGAGACTAGATCTCATTCGCATTAACACCATTTTTAACACATCTTAGCTCGTTTCGAAGCTCTGCAAGAAGAATGCAAAACTAAAAACTTTTACAAAGTGCCCCAGTTTGAAGGTCAGTTTGCACACTTGGTATATTAATGTTTTGACATGTTATCTTTTCCTATATATCTGCATAGCAATTCTTCTTGTTTCTATTAGTTTTCATGCCGTGATTAGTCTCCTTGAATCTCTGTGTGTTCATCATTGCAAAGGGTGGCTATCACTCCTTGCAATACTTTTTCATACACGTCTTCCATGCAAGGATTAATTTAGTGCTTTTATTTGATGATCTAAACACATCTTCCTTGTCTTTACACCCTTTATGCAGTCATAATCGTAGTCAATGGGGATAGATTTCACATAATTTCTTTAAAGCCTTACCAATGCAGAAAAGTACAGGTTCATTGCTCAATTCATTGAGATGATCAGAATAGGACACATGTATGCGCAAATACGATAGATTGCCAATTGCCTGTCATGTACCTAAAACCAATCTACTCGAGCTTTAGCAACCTTATAACTCTTGATGCAAGTTAAATTCGAAAACAAAAAGATCAAGTGCCATTATTTTTACAAATCTCACAGTTTTCGAAGCTCATTGAGAAGTTATCTTCCAGAAGAACTCAAAATCACCATCTTTTACTTAAAGTATAACATTAGCGTATATAAACTTGTAGCCAAAGCATTAATGTTATTTCGTTAAATCATGCTTACATATACAATTTAACATGTAGGTGTTTAGTTATGGTGTTGGCGGTGGAGTCGATGACCGTGACTACGGGTGTTTCGTGGTGCATTTGGAGTCGGTGACCCCGGTCTAAGTTTGTTAACATTCTTTCGATAAACAAATATACCCTTTAACTACTGCCTTCATGTTTCCTTACAATACACTTATGTTCTCTCCATGTTATGGACTGTACAAATCCAACCCTTGATCTAACTAAATACAGCTAATTAAACCCTATAAACTAAAAGGGTGTGATAAACAATCACTATGCTATTAATCGAAAAACCACATAAACGCGATAATAGCTTATTTATATATTGATTACAACTCTACATTCACCAATGTAAAATAATCATAGCTAGTAAGTTCATGAATAAACTCATCAAGATGGCGGATATATGACGTACCAACAACGAGTTTATAACAACCCTACAACTCTCGACCCCAAATTAAGTTGAACGTGAAATCCAGAAGATCAACTGCCATTTCTTTTATTCACAAATCGCACAGTTTGGCCAACTGGTCTGCAAAGTCAAAACGCATCCTCCACAAAAAGTTAACTTAAGATCTGCAAAGTCAAAATGCATCGAACCTTGAAATTTCTCCAATGAAAACGACCTACTGAACCTATGGTTCCAGCACAACCCCGAATAATTATACAGCAGGCTTAAAGAAATCAACATGGTATAGACCATGGAGGGTACTAAGCGAAACTTTCGTTGTTTTCACGCCATTGGATTGATCTTTACGAATCCATGAACTATTATATCCAGTAGTTCTAAATCAAGTAAATTTTCTCTAGAAAAGGACATCAAAAGCAAAGGAATTGTACAACTTTCATACACATAGAGACATATAGTACACAAGACCTAATAAGAACTTAAAAAAGAAGAGGCCAAATTATGTATACCTGTAATTGAAGCAATTTGCGATCATTTAGATTCTAAGCAGCACTAGCAGCTCTTAAGTCCAAACAAGATACTTTCTTGTGACCATCTTTGGGTAGCTGACAATTTTAATGTTCGGCTGAAAAGGGAAGGAGACAAAATAGTAAAAGGTTCATTTTCAGCCTCACAATACTCGATTTGCTGGTTAAAGTCCATCACCTGGAAGGTAGCCGTAGGAATCTTGCAAAAGTAGTGATTGTGTTTCGAATTGCTGGTTAAAGTCCATCACTATGAATTGTGTAAATCAGGAGGTGGGAAAATGCGCAGTATGGTTGGTTGAGTAACGGGTCAGAATGGGTTTGTGTAAAAACCGTGCAATTTTGGTGTCGCTTTGAGTTTGGAAGACCCAAAATTAAAGCATGCCTTGTTTTAAAGCTTTATATATAGTCATGACCTGTAATTCAGTAAAATTAAACTTATCTAAAATATTAGTGAATTCTTACGCGATTAGATAGACATTGGGTGACTTTGGACATGTTTGAAACTTCCTATTTAATACGTATCATTTAGTGTAAAACCATGTAACACATTAGACGTCAAAAATAATTTTGACCGTCAAAATTGCAACTGCAAGTAAGCACTACCCCCTTTTGGTTTGGTGAGCAATGTTTTTCATTGTTTCAAAAAGGTTGCATTTTATTCCTTTTGCATTCTTAAAAGTGATCATTTGTACACCGCTTAAGATGCTCAAAAGTATACAGCAATATGCATATGTATTTCTGGTTACCATCATACCTTTTGTAACACTTATGATCGACCTGCAGTGGCTGAAAATCATAATGTAGATAAGCCTAAAACCGTACTGAAACAAATGGTCTAATCATGCTGCATAAGTGATATTCATATAAACATGATGCGGAAAACAAGAGTAAAAGGAAAAAAAAGTCTATCGAATTTGACCTTACGGAAAGATAACAAATGCAGATACAAACTATGACCGCTGAAACAAAGGGTCTGGTTATAATATATGAGTCATATCTAGTTATCCATACAACAAGTGTGCTGTGTGCGTAACAACAACATACCAATCCCGCCGGGGCGGGGTATGGGGGAGTTAGAATGTAGAAGGATCCTACCTCTACCCCATGATAGACCCCCAAAGTAAGGAGACTGCTTCCGGGATGCATGTGTGCGTATACTAATATAGCAAAATCAGTTCAATTATTAATGATCATACTTATCGTCACATTGTTATCACCTTCTCAACATCAATCATCACGTCATCACTCCTACCTCTCTGCCAATAAGCAACAAAGTTTTCACAGTAACAAAAACCTTCACATACTCGTTTAAATTTCGGTATCGTATAGAATTCGATACAGATCACGGATTATCTCCGACAATTAATAAGGAAACAAAAATGAAAGAACTTGTTACGCATAGGTCTTATAAAAATATATTTCTGTTTTCCAACAACGCAGATGTGGCAAGAAATTGTGAACGAGGTTCAATGAACCAGCATCCACACATCACTCCACATACGCATTTGAAAGCTAAAATTATTTGACAAGTTTTCCGGTGTCAGAGTTTTAAAACACTCAAAAGATTGCTCTCCCACCAATGTCGGATAAATTTCACTTCCATTTCCATACTTTTTTTATTTCAGTTTTTGCTTCTATTTGAGAGTGTCTCATTCACATCAATACCATTTTAGACACATCTTGGCTCGTTGAGAAGTTATCTTCAAGAAGAACGCAAAACCACCATATTTTACTTATAAATATAACATATACGTATATAAACTTGTGTCCCAAGTTAGTGAAAAGTCACTTTTCCCCACTATGTTTTAAATAAATCAACATACCTTATTACCATATATTATTTGCTATGAAAAAGTATACATGGCCAACCCATGAGTGAAAAGTACAGACTTATGTCAAAAATCACATATTTCAGTTTTGAGTTTGTGCTTCACTCTGAGAGACGATATTTCATTCATATCAACAATGTTTTGAACACATTAGCACTTTTCAGGACCAGACAAGATACTTTCCTGTGACCAATTTTTGGTAGCAGACAATCACAATGCTCAGCTGAAATGGAGACAACATACCAAAGGGTTCTTTTTCAGCCTCGCAAAATTCGATTTGCTGATTAAAGTCCACCAATCGGTCAGGCGTAGGTTTCTTGCAAAAGATGTGGTTGTGTTTCGAATACATAAAAACAGAGGGCCATAAACTATAAGAATTAGACGTGGCAAAATGGGAGGTTTAGTTGGGTTAGGTAACGGGTCAAAATGGGTTCATGTAAAAAGTGTGAATTTGAGCTTAAAGAAAGACAACAAATGACATAACGCAGACACAAACTATAATTGTTCTGAAACAAAGGGTCTGATCATGATTCAAAAGTCATATTCATAAGGAGCAAATAACGCAAAAAATGATAAGTTTTAAGATGAAAAAGGACATAATTAAGATACACGCTATAACCATACAACAAGTGTGCATAAGAATAGCGAAAACAACTCGATACAGATCAGGGGACGGAACTTGTATAGGGCCAAGGGGGGTTGTGGCCCCCCCAAAAATTTTAACCCTATATACATTTTACATCTTTTTATTTCTATTTTTAGTCATTTTTAATAAAAAAAATTATAGCTTTGTGTATATTGGCCCCCTCAAAATAAATATTTTACAAGTTGGCCCCTCCAACATATACGTTCAAGTTCCGTCTCATCTCCGACAACCATAAGGAAACAAAGTCCACCAAGGTAAATGAAAGAACTTGTCACGCATAAGTGGGAGAGCAATCTCTTGAGGGGTTTATAACCAGGTCTTACAAAAATATATTTTTGTTTTCCAACAAGGCGGGTTTCATGGGGAAGAGTATCCACACAACACTCCACATACGCATTTTTGAAAGCTAAAACTCTTAAGCAATTTCTCTAGTGTCTAACTTTTAAAGCACTCAAAAGATTGCTCACCTACCAATGTGGGACAAATTTCACTTCCATTTCCATCAGTGACAGAGCCAGGAGCCAAGTTTAGGGGTAGCGAAATACGAAAATTTGTTTAGGGGTAGCGAAAATTTGTTTCAGGGGTAGCGAAATCGCCAAAATCGCTAAAATTACACTACCGGGTAAAAGTTCAGGGGTAGCGACCGCTACCCCTGGCTTACACATGCCTCCGCCCCTGATTTCCATACTTTCTTTATTTCAGTCTTTGCTTCAATTTGAGAGTCTATCAAATGTCTCATTCACATCAACATCATTTTAGACATATCTTTGCTCATTGAGAAGTTATCTTCAAGAAGAAAGCAAAACCACCTCCATTTCAAATAAGGTCTCCAACAGGGATAGGAGCAGATTTTAGAGAGAATCTCGCTCCAATGAAGTGCCCCGATAAGATCACCAATGGGGATCGGAGCTGGTTTGGGGTATAGATTGCTAATCAGGTTTAGGGATGTGGATGGCCGCCCCGCCCCATTGCCATTAAGAGGGAGGGAATGAAAGTTGAACCTGTGACCCTCCAATTGATTTGCAACCCGTTTACCATTAAGCTAAGACCACACATGTTAATCTACTTACACTTATAAAGCTTCATATACACTTTCCTCTTATAAGCTAAGACCACACATGTTAATTTACTTACACTTATAAAGCTTCATATTCACTTTCCTCATATTAAACTCGTATCGGATGAGATTTTACTACTCATAAGCTCACTTATGGAACTTTTTCATATATAAGATCTACAAATTATTCTAAAGAATTATAGATTAAATCTAGTCGGATGTGACAATATGAATTTTCTCTCCAAAAATGTTCTATGGACTTAAATCATTTAAGTAGCTATTAGATATATTAGTTCTAACATTAGAAAGGACTAGTAAGAACTACATCAATTTAGCATTTCTATTAAAGCTAAACACAGGTGCTTAAAAAATTAATTTTATTTTCCAACAAGACGCATAAGTATACAACTGTGGAAAAGGCTCCAAAGTTGTGAACCAATATCCACAACAAGACCCAAATGCATATTTTTAAAAGCTAAAATTATTTACTGAGAGCTCTAGAGTCTTAACTATAAAGTCTTCAAGAGATTGCTCTAGCACCAATGTGGGACAAGTTTTAGTTTATTTTGTTTTTGAGTTTGTGCTTCAAAATGCTTCACGAGAAACAACATCTCATCAATATCAACACCATTTTGAACCAATTTTAGCTCATTGCGAAGCTCTCTAAGAATGCAAAATCAAAAACTATTACTTATGTATACAACATATACATATAGAAAAATTTGTGTCCAAAGTTGACGAAAAGTCACTTTTCCCCCCTAATTTGTAAACAAAATAAACATAACATATATTATTAGTTGTAGCTATTTTATATTACTAATCTTGTTTACAGCTCTACTTTGCTGCCATTGACAAACAATCATCGTTAGTAAGTTCACAGAAAAACTCATCAAGAGGCGGACAGAATACTAACAAGGATAAATGCTATTAGAGTATTGACATGTACCTACCAGTTTACCACGAGCCTTTATCAACCCTACAACTCTCACCCCCAATTGGAATTGGCGAAAACCAAATGATCAACTGCCATTTCCGTTTTTTAAACTCACAAGGTGTTGCCCTACAATCTCGTACATATTTGGCCAGCTAGTCCCCGAGGCCAAATTAGAAAACACATCATCCACATAAATAATAACTTCTGATATTGAAATTTAGGGCGCGTTTGGTTTGTTGCTAGGAATGACAATGGGTATCGGATTTAGTATGGGCAAAATGACAATCGATATGAAAATGTGAATGATACAATTGTTTATGTTTGGATGAGAAAATATGGTATGAAAAAGTGTGAAGATATTTGAATTTTGTAGTGGAAAAAAGAGGGACCCACGAGAATGAATTTCATAGGCACCAAATTGGTGTGTAATGAATCTATGACTATGATATACCTACTTCATTACTGGGCTCACAAAACAAACACAATTAATGACTTTCAAAGTCATAGTCTCATTCCCATAGTATCCAACCAAGCGGGCCCTGATAGTCTATAGGATTCAAACATATTGACATTGAAAATACCAGTTTGTATCTCTTACCCACTGGCCAAACCTTGAAATTTCTACAATGAAAACGACCTAGTGAACCCATGAAGCCATCACAACCCCAAGTAATTATGGGGCAGGCCTAAAGAAATCAACATGGTAATGGGTGGTGCTAAGGGTGTTTTTTTATTTATTTATTTATTTATTTATTTATTTATTTTTAAATCTTTCTAGCCCTCTTACTTCCTCTTCCTCTTATATTATATTTGATGGTTTATTAACTATGGTATATTTATGATAAAAAGTCTTGTTTCATATTTACATAAGTTACTTAAATAAATTGCAGAAACGAGCTCTTAAGATCATTTGGACAATTATAAAAAAAAAACATTATTTCGTTTAGATTTAGACGTTCTAGCCACCTCTTACTAGTAAGATGTGGTAGTCAGATTTACATCTAAAACATCTAAATGAAACAAACACACCCTAAGTGAAGCTTTCCATTTTTTTTTTTTTTTGGCCCTGGGATTGTTATGATCTTTTACTGGAGTTTTCAAAAGCAACCGTTTACACCAGCAGATATAAGGGATATTTGGGGAATTGGGGTGGATAACTCCTATTAGAGTTTAAATCAGATAAGAACATTCAAATCCAAAGACAAACATTCTGTAGGATGTTATAAGGTTTTACCAAAAGACAAACATTCTGTAGGATGTTAGTTCGGTTTGTGTTTTTGTACATAAAAGAAGAAGCCAAAATATGAATCACAATAATTTGGGATCATTTAGATTCTAAACAACATTAGCAATTACTAGTATTAGGACCAGACAAGATACCTTCCTGTGACCAATTTTAGGTAGCAAAACAATCACAATGTTCAGCTGAAAAGGGAAGGAGACAACATACCAACAGGTTCTTTTTTGCTGGTTAAAGTCCACCAACCAGATTGCAAAAGATGTGGTTGTGTTTAGAATACATAAAAACAGAGACTACTTATGAATGCACCATAAACTATAAGAGTGGCACAATGAGTGGTCTAGTTGGGTTAGCTAACGGGCCAAAATGGGTTCATGCAAAATGCTTGTATTTGGTGTGGTTCCCTTGTTTGGCAGACCCAAAAGGATACCATCTGTTAAAACCTTATAATTAGCTATACTTATTTTTACATATCAAAATCATTTTGTGGGTTTTATGAAATTGAATACACATTGAATGGCTTTTGACCCATTCCACACTTCCTTGGTTAAATCTTTTAGCGTAAAAAACCAATAAGCCCGTTAAGACTTTTAGGATTAATTTACATCTATCCATTTGTAGGTAAACAAGTTAAAATCGCAGAGTGCAAATTGTTCATTGTTTTAGAATGCCTTTTATTCCTTTTGCATTATTAAAAATGATCATTTGTTCAAAAATGAATCCAAATTAGATATTCTGTACATCTCTAATGATACTCGAAAGAAAACAGCAATATGCATTAATGCATATGTATGTTATCATCATACCATCTGTAACAATGATGATCGACCTGAGGCATCCAGAGGCTGATAATCATAGTGTAGATACAACCTTAAACCATACTGAAACAAAGGGTCTTATCATGCTTCATAAGTCATATTTATACAAACACGATGCAGATTACAAGAGTAAAACAACAAAAGGCAAGTACAAAGACACAATTTGACCATAAAGAAATATACCAAATGACATAATGCAGATACAAACTATGACCACTCTGAAATAGAAAGGGTCCTATCATAAGATATTGGTGATATCAGTTATACTAATATAGTAAATGACATAATGTAACAAAAAGATTAAAACAACCACATTGTTAACACGCAGTACCTTTTTCCAAATTAAACAACATTCAATTAAGAGCAAAACCGAAGTTAAGAGAACAGATATTCAATAAAGCTTGCACCTTTATTCATTATTAGTTTGATCAACAACGAAACATTCAGAAACATAAACTTACATATCAAATTCTAATCATTTCAATTATTAATTAATGATCATCATACTTATCGGCACATTGTTAATCGCCTTATCACCATCAATCTTCACATCTTTAATCCGATAACTGAACATTTACCTTACCGGCTTAGACATCGTCAGGAACTCGATACAAATCAGCGGTTATCTCCGATAACCATAATCCCGGAAACAAAGTCTGTGATCACAAAAAAACAGTCATTATTTTTTTTACAATTTTTTTTTTTTTTTATATAATTGAACTGATCAAACAAACTTACATCCAATTGTTTCTGAATATATCTCGGACGCTTCTTCGGCTTACGAGGCAGTCTCCGGCCAGACATAACCGCGAAATCTTCTTCGATTTCTCTGCGAGATATCGATATCGAAAATTTCGCTCTTTCTGTTTCCTTTTCCCTTTCTCTCTTTTCGCCACTGGTAGTTACGCTGACGTCACCACCACCACCACTGCCGCCGCCGATGATGACGTCATTTCTCGCCGGAGAAAATTTCTGTTTCGTGATTTCGTTATTAGTAACAGCTCCTCTCCTGGTCCTCAGATTCCACGGCCGGTCACTCGTCGGAGATGATGACGTCATCATAGCCGTCGCCGGAATATGACTCGCCGGCGACGGATAACCACCGCCGCCGCGTAGAATCGCGTCTTTCATCTTACCTACCTCCGTTTGGAAATCAATCATAAGCTTCTCTCTGAATCTGACCGTCGTATCGCCGTCGTGGTCACCGTCGTCGGAAACAACCGATTTCATTTTCCGATCAACGTTCATGCACCTTAAAACCTTCTGATTGCCCCACTTTAAACACGGTAGATCGAAATTATGTAACGGTTTCATGCCGTCGTGTTCCGTCGTGTCGCCGCCGCCGGAAAATACCATCGCCGGTGAGGGTTGTTTTGTGTGTTTGTGTGTGGTATGTGAATTCGCCGCGAAAAGTTGCTATTTATATGAGGAGATGACGTGGCAGTAATGCTAACGTGCGCATTGGGAGTTTATATGTGCGTGTTTTGTGTGTGAGGTGAATGAATTTCAAATGAGACTTGTTATTAACCGTTGGATTGTTTTATTTATTTGGATCTTTGTTAATTTGTAAAGTGATCCTTCTAGTTTAGATGATACGTAGTTGGATAAGATAAATAGTGTAAATGTAAACTTATGATTAGGGAGGCCTTTTTCTGCTTTGAGTGTGCATAATTCAATACTAAGAAAATCATAAATTAGTCTATTAAAGATCAAAAATCATAAATACTAAGAAAATGATACAAATTATATCATGTACGAAACCATAATTCAATGATGCTATAAGAATACTAAATGGGGTTGTGTTATACAAACCTTTCATATAAAGGGGGTTTATACTTTTTGTCCCCTTTTCCCCTCTTTTATTTCAGTACAATACAGTTTTTTGTCGGTTTCTGTTTCATATTTCTGACAGTTTTAAGTGTTTGACATATTAAAATTTATATTTTCTGTTCCGCACTTTCATGTTTATATTTTTTGATATAAACAAAATTTAAAAATTAAAAAAAATGTATATATAAAAAAAATAAAAAAGAGCATTGGGATAAAAATATAAGGGGGGGGGGGGGGGGGGGGTGTTTGAGATATCTCCTCCTTATCAAATGGTGTAATAGTACTCAAGTGATCTGTCAATAGATATTATGAGATCAAGTGAAGTGAAAGAGGTAAAAACATAGAATCAAAGGACACATATACAAGATTTGAACCCATAACATGCGTTTTATGTTGCATGTTCACATCGTTAAACTCAGGCCTGTACTGTGAATTTATGAAATATTTGAGGGTCATGTAAGAAAATCACATAATGAGGCTTTTCGATAAAAAAAAATGTTATATATAAAGTGTCATCGTTTATAAGATATAATGCAATCATTTATTTAACGTTATAACATATTACTCATTTAAGATATTTTTTCATCTAAATACATTCTTTTCGTGAAAAATATAAGTACACATACATATGATTATTAATGGAACAAATTTGGATCACTTAAAAGTTTTGAGGCCCTGGGCCCTAATTAGACAAACATTGTGGTGTTAAATATCAATATGGACAATAAAGTATATTAATAAGTGTAGGCGTCTTTGACTGTAAAAGAAAATTTGAGGTTCAAAAATAGATATAAGATTATTTGAGTATCAATTTTTTTTTACATACCAATGAACTAATCTTCGCCCTACATCTTTCCTTCATATTTATTTGATTTAATGGATAAGATTATCCCAACAATTTAAAAAACCCGCTTTTATCATTTTTTTTCAAATATTAATATATTTTAAACCATTAATCGTTAAGTGAAAAAAATATATATTGTTACGACGAGCATTTAATTATCTTTCTATACATAATCACTTTGATATATTTTTTTTCACGTTTTTTTTTCGTGGCCGAAAAAATCACATATGATATATCATATATGATATTACATATCATATATGATATGTAATATTATATATGATTTTTTCGGCCACAAAAAAAAAATGAAAAAAACGAATTTTTTTTTTCGAAAGTATATCAAAGTGCCCGTCTATAGAAAGATAATTAAATGCTCGTTGCGATGGTGTAATTATTTTCTCTTAACGATTAACGGTTTAAGAGATATTTAAATTATAAAAATGGGTGAAATATTAAAATACTTTTAATCTCAACCATTGATTTCTTTTTAGATAGATGGTGTGGATGAGTCCCTTGGTATGTAAGAAAAGTTTGGTATTTAATATAACTCTTCTCTCAAAAATAAGGTTTATATTGCAACAGAAGATAATTATGGGTCTTAAGTTGTAAAAAAAAGTTTAAATTTAGTGTTTAACTTACATTTAGCATCATAACTAAACCCTTCCTTCTCTCATTTCCCTCGTGGGACATCTTAGATGTGATGGTTTACGTGCTTACAGGGACGGACTCAGGATTTTTTAAAGGGTGTTGCATAAAAGAAATGTTGGATTAACTAAAGTTACATCGTAAGAACGAAAGTAGCAAAATAATATTAGGAGTTGCACATTTCACAAAAACGGCAGTTTAAAATCTTTTTGCACCTCATGACCTAAAATCGGGTGTAGCTCGTGCCACACCCGGCATACATGTGGGTCCGTCGACACCTTTTGGATTGTTTAAGTGGTGCTGCTGCGGCTATTTCAGATGAGTTAATCGTTTCTATCACCCAAATAGTGCATCTTTTTCACGAAGGTAAATTCTCTAGGATGTTGTGTGAGTATATTGTTAGAGCTCCTCTCACACCGCTGGTAAGCCACGAGGTGGTATCTATCCTATTTCTGTAGTACTGTTTGGAGACGTTTGGCTTCCAGAGTTAGTGCTTCTATGATTGTCCATTCTTTGGATTTTTATTTAAATAATTTACTATTTGGTGTTGGGGTAGCTGGAGGAAGGGAGGCTATTCTTAATGCCGTGAATCGGTTGATTGAGGATCGGTTGGTGGATTTAAAAAATGCCTTCAATTTGGTATATCGTGAGGTTATGCTACAGGAGGTTCGCCTTCGTTGTCCTGCAATTTCACGTTGGGTGAAATTTTGTTAATCAAGCCCACAGCTAGATTATATCATGGGGAACACAACTTAGGGCCGCACTAAGGTGTGCAACAAGATGATCCACTTGGACCTTTGCTTTTTGCCTTAGTGTAACATCTTTTGGTATGCAAGATTAGAGACACCTTTACCCTTTTCCTTCAAGCTTGGTATCTGGATGATGGCCCTATTATTTGAGATAGTTTGGTTGTTGGGAAGGTTTTAGATCTTATTATTATGGATGGACCTCGTTTGCTGTTTGCATCTTAATGTTGATAAAATTGAGGTTTTTTGGCCAAAGGAAGACCCCAGAAGCAGGCTTGCAGGTATTTTCCCGTCTAATGTTGATCGACCTTTGCACGGTGTTAAATTACTGGGTGGGCCTGCTAGGGTGGACTTGATTTTTAGTAGTGAGCTTGTTATGAAAAGAGTTGCCAAAACCATTGAGCTTAGGAGTGTTGTTGCTAATATTAACGACCATAGATGTGAGTCGCTGCTCCTTCATGCTTGTGTTGGTATTTCCAAATTATATTTTGCTATGCGAACATACTCTCCCCGGGTCTTTGAGCATGCTCAGAGTTCATTTGTGTAGGACCTTAGATATATCAACTTTAACACAAATATAAGCACTAGAAGAAGGAAAGATGGTGACTTGATATGATATATGTGTGGCGTAAATATTGAAAGAGAATGATAAGATGAAGAGAACTTTTATTAATAAAACACACACAATACACACACAAGCACACTTACAAATGACTAGGTAAGTGCCTTATATAGTTAGAGAGAAAGGCCTCATGGGCTTTCTAATGGACTTAGGCTTGGACTTGGTTTACATGAATTATAAAAGGCTTACTAACATAACTCTTAACATATTAGATTACCAAGTCCAATGCCCAACTATCTTAAATAATTACATACTTAACGACACAAAGACAAAGTTCCTAATATGAGAATGACCATCACTTTTCCATATAATTCTTAATGCTAACAATTTGATACAACACTTCTTTCTTTCCTAGGGCGTATTGTCACTGCTTCTGGGCCTAGTTTAGTGATTGGCAATGGAGGCTTGCCATTTTACCCTTTTATGTTTGGGGGGCTTGGTGTTTACTCTGCAGGTGATGTCTTGAACTATGCATTCCTTGCGTCTAGACTGCAATATGCTAGCTTGCAGACTAAGTTGCTTTGACATTCTTGTATTGTAACTTATGGGCCTTCCTTTATTGATGCCTTGTGTGTTTTAATGCGAAAATGGAGATTGACCTTCTGAGTAATCCAAGTGATATCGTTGCCCCCAAACTCATGAAGAAACTGGCAGATATATTTCACACGTGTTACCCAAACGGTTGAATCCAGTTTTTCCCTATCTGCTCGACACATGACATTATGGAAATTGAAAACGGAGTACTACACTTTGGACTGGCTTAGGGTGGTTCCGATATATGGGTTGGGACAGTGTCACATCCCCAAAATGGGACAGACTATGAACGGTAAGACTTTCGGTTTTGTGCTATTTTATCGATTAGGTTTCCTTTTATTTTCTGTTTTGAAGCCTTGTTCAACTTGCTTCAAGGTTTTTGCTATAAATATTTATGGAGACCATGTTGTATCGTGTGTTGGTATTTTTAGTATAAACATCGTCATAATGTTGTACGCGATACCCTTGTCAACATCTACTATCGGTCTGGGATTTCAGCTGGTAAGGAAGTTGATATTGGGTTGGACGGGGAGCTTGACAAACCCCTACGTCTAATGGATATGCTAATTTACACATGGGATAGAGGGCTCGATGTGTGTATGAGTTGATCTGAATGGGTCTTCCCCTTTGACGCAAACTAGGATGGTTGATTTCGTCCGGCCATGCAAAGGTTAATGCAGCACAATGTAAACGTGTCAAGTATGAGGCTGAGTGTACGGTTATTGGATATAGTTTTCTCCCCTTTTCACTATCTTCTTTGGGGGAGTTAGAGAATGATGTATTTACCTTGTTGAAACAAATCTGGAAGTTCTCAATGGCTTAAAATATCGGGGCACATGCTTCTGCTCTTAAGAGGATTAGTTTTGCTATAACTAAAGGAGTGGGGCCCAGACACTATCGGCTTCCCATTATTGCTTTAAACTCGCTCGAGTTTCCAATAGTAGTTGTAGTAATTGTGGTGGTGGTGGTGACTGGCAATGGAGGCTTGCCACCTTACCCTTTGCTTTTAGAGGGCTTGGTGTTTATTCTAATGGTGTTGTCTTGCACTCCAGTCTGCTAGCTTGCAGACTAAGTTGCTCCGATATTCTGCTATTGTTACTTATGAGCCTTCCTTTGATGATGCCTTGTGTGCTTTTAATATGAAAATAGAGATTGACCTTTTGAGTAATCCAAGTGAGATCGTTGCCCCCAAACTAATGAAGAAACTGGTAGATACATATTTTACATGTGGTATATTAACGGCTGAATCTACTTTTTCTCTATCTACTCGACAGAAGGCATTATGGAAATCTCAAATGGATGACTACACTTCGGACTGGCTTAGGGTGGTTCTAATATCTAGATTGGACAAACTATGAATGCTAGGACCTACTGACGTGTGTTATGCTATCGACTTGGTGTTCCCATATTCTCTGTTCAGATGTTGTGCTCATCTTGTTTGAGGGTCTTTACGTGGGATATTTATGGTGACCATGTTGTATCGTGTACTGGTATTATTGGTATTAAACATCGGCACAACGTGGTGCGTGATACCCTTGTTGACATCTGCTATCGGTCCAGGATTTCAGCCCGTAAAAAAGTTGATATTGGGCTTTGTGGGGAAAGAGACAAACCCTTATGTCCGGCTGATATGTTGCTCTACTCGTAGGATGGTGGGCGTGATGTATGTGTTGATCTGACAGGGTCATCGCCCTTAACGCAAATTGGTATGGTTGATTTTGTTCTTGGTCGTGTGGTGATTGAGGCTATGAACAGTAAGACTTACAATTGTGTTGATCTGACAGGGTCATCGCCCAACCTCACTCTCTCTTTTCCCTCTCACACCATTTGAATTTCAAATTCAAATCTTCACTCTCTAACATACACACTTCCTTTCCAAGCGAAGGAATATTTTCTTAGCATATTCTTCTCATATCTCTATGCCAAGTAACGAATAGCTATTCTACCCCTACCCAATTATCCTTTCTACTATTCTCTCTTTGATAATTGGTTTCTCTTAAACACTTCACAAAAACATTTTTCTAAATGGCTATTTGAGTTGGTAGACTTTTTGAATGAATAATGTTAAGGTCTAAATGTGTGAAGTACAATTGGGGGTTTAGGAAAGATGAATATTTACAAGACAAAGATCCCACAAGGAAAGAATTCACCAGATGGTCTAGCGTGCTGCCCACGCATTGACTCGCAGGCAACGCGCTAGTCTCGGTAAATTATTCCCCATTTGGTATCTTGGCCTATAAATACCCACCCCTGCCTCTTGTATTCCTCACCCTTGCCATTATTCTTTCTCTCTAATCCTCAAATTCTATCTTGTGTTCTTAATCTTTCACACTAACATCTATTAAAAGAACACATCTTCTTGCAAGGGAAGAATCATAAGAACCTAATCCACTATTGTGATTGTGTCGAGGGTCTTCTTTTCTTTACCATTTCTATTACAATCGAGTCTCTAGGTTAGGTTAGGGCTTGGTTGAACATACAAACACTTATTCTTTTAATTTGTTTGTAAGGTAAGTCTTGTGTCTTGGTGACCAAGCCTAGATCATTGGGGATCTAGTTGGGGTTTGATACTTCCGGTTGGAATTCTTTGTAGTGGCTTTAGTGACCTTAGGGAAAGTCGAATCGCGAGATTCTTTTCGGTGGTTTCCGAAGGTGGAATACCGTTGGGAGTAGCTCATTCTTTGTGAGCATCGATATTTGGGAATATCAGTGGAGTGAAGTTTTAACGGTTTGTAATCCACTGAAAGGATTATACTAGTGTAATAGTATCGGTGTCGTGGATTCGCAACTGGATATACGGATGATATAAACCCCCATTCCAAACCAGTATATATCGTTGTGTTCTTTACTTGTTTTATATACTTTGGTTGTGTCTGTGGTTGTTGAACTCTTGTACAACCACTTGGTACTTCTTAAGGCTTAAAGTTTTTAAACATCTAAAAAGCCTAAAAAACCGTATTCAACCCCTCCTACGGTTCTACAGTGATGATTATAAAAATTAATAATAATAATAATAATAATAATAATAATAATAATAATAATAATAATAATAATAATAATAATAATAATAATAATAATAATAATAATAATAATAATAATAATAATAATAATAATAATAATAATAATAATAAAGCTTCCCCAAGGGGACGTCATGTGGTCGTGATGGGCTACGGGCACAACATTTGATGGATGTTTTGGGTGGGGTGGCGTCTTCTATTGCTGATGACTTGCTTGGGTCTATCACTGGAGTTGTTAATCTGTTCCTTAGTGGAAAGTGCCCTAGTCAATTGGGGGAATATATCGCTAGTGCCCCCCTGACACCCTTAGTCAAGCCTGGCGGCGGTATACGCCCTATTGCTGTTGGCACTGTTTGGTGTAGGCTTGTGTAAAAGGTTGCCTCCTCTTCGGTCGGTGATTCCATGAACTCTTACTTGCAAGATTTTCAATTCGGGGTTGGAGTTCCTGGGGGGTGCGAGGCTGTCCTTCACTCTGTAAATAGGCTCATTGAGTCTAAGGGGCGTGAAGTCGGACTGTCCATGCTTTTAGTGGACTTTAAGAATGCTTTTAATCTTGTTGACAGGAGTGTCTTGCTTCAGGAAGCTAGGGGCGATGCCCTTCTATTGCTCAGTGGGTTAAGTTCTGTTATGCGCACCCTGCCAGGCTTTATTATGAGGACTCCATCCTCTGGTCATGTCAGGGTGTCCAACAAGGTGATCCGTTGGGCCCCTTGCTGTTTGCCCTAGCTTTGCACCCTTTGATTCATGCTATCAATCAGTCATGTGAACTTACCCTTCAGGTGTGGTACCTTGATGATGGTACTATTGTTGGAGATACGATCATGGTCGCCAAGGCGCTTGACATCATTAGGACAGAGGGCCCCGCTCATGGTTTGTTTTTAAATGTTGATAAGACTGAACACTTCTGGCCTGCCGAAGACCCTAGAAGCAGAGTGGAGGGCGTGTTTCATGTAAATATCGCTCGCCCGCTCAATGGTGTCAAACTTCTTAGTGGTTCGGCTAGTTTGGACGAAGGTTTCTGTCGGGATTTAGCATCCAAAAGGGTCTCCAAAACCATACATTTAATCGAGGCAATTAACAAACTCAATGATCCGCAATGTGAGCTTCTCCTTTTGCGTAATTGTGTAGGAGTTTCGAAATTATCTTATGCTTTGAGAACATGCTCCCCCTTGCACTTATCAGAGGCACAAGCTCAGTTCGATCAGACGTTACGTACCTCTTTGGAGAAGATTGTTACTGCTTCGGGGCCAGGGTTTGGTGATTGGCAGTGGAGGCTTGCCACTCTCCCAATAAAGCTTGGTTGTCTCGGCATCCTTTTAGCGGGGGATATCATCCAATATGCTTTTCTTGCTTCTTGGATGCAAATGAACGACCTACATGATAAGATACTCACCAAAACGGGGATTGTTTCACATGGCCCCTCATTCCAGCATGCTTCAGATATATTCAACGCTACTTGTAACACCGACTTCCTCACTGTCACCGGGGGCGCTTCTGCCCCCCAAATGATGAAAACCTTGGCAAAGTGTTATTTCGGTGTCATTGAGAAAGACCTGGTTTCCAAGTACTCACTAAGTCCGAGACAAGTGGCTATACTTAGTAGTATCCGCGCCCCACATGCGCAGGACTTCCTCTTCGCCATCCCTATTGACGGTCTCGGAAAAAGGATGAATCCTCGCCAATTTCGATCAGTGTTATGCTACAGACTTGCGGTTCCTATGTTCTCTGAAGGTAGTTTGTGCCCGAGTTGCAATGTACACCGTATGGACCAGTGGGGGGATCACGCAGTCCACTGCGCTAGCGAAGTGGGTGTTAAGTTCAGGCATAATTTGGTGCGTGATATCCTTGTTGATATATGTTCCAAAGTTGGGATTATGGTGCGTAAAGAGGCTCCAATGGGATTTCTCTCAGAGGAGGGGAGAGAATTACGTCCTGCAGATGTGCTTCTGTTTAACTGGCTCCAAGGTAAGGACGCGTGTCTGGATGTGACTGGGGTCTCTCCGTTTGCTGGGACTGGGGTAACGTCATGGGCTCCTGGGGCTGCCTTGAATAAAGCTGTGGAAAAGAAAAGGAAGAAGTATGCGTCCAAGTGTGAAGACAATGGATACAAGTTCATCCCGTTCGCCTTTTCCACGTTTGAGGAACTTGATGTGGAAGCTTTGAATACACTTTCGTGTGTCGGGACTATTGCTAGCAGCCACTCTAACAACGTTAAGAGCGGTGCTTTTATTTTTCATCACGTTAGTTTGTGCATTCAAAAAGGAGTGGGAGCACAGATTGTGTCTAGACTCCCCTCTAATTTCATGTAATTTCCTTGGTTTCAATGAAAAGTGACGGTTTATAATAATAATAATAATAATAATAATAATAATAATAATAATAATAATAATAATAATAATAATAATAATAATAATAATAATAATAATAATGGATATTGGTTTCTCCCTTTCTCTTTCTCTTCTTTTGGGGAACTTGAGAAGGATGCGGTGACTTTACTGAAATGAATCCAAAAGTTTTCGATTAGCCAAGACATTGGAGCACGTACTGTTGCTTATATCTTTTGGGGAACTTGAGTGGGGGCTCAGATTATATCTCGGCTCCCCACTAGTTTCTTGTAAATCCTTTGTAGAATTAGCTTTTCCATCGCTAAAGGTGTGGGGGCCCAAATAGTTTCGAGGCTCCCCACTAATTTCTTGTAATCCTATAGTTTTGTTTCTAATGAAAGTGATGTTTTATTAAAAAAAATAATAATAAAAAAAAATAAAAAAAAATAAATAATAATAATAATAATAATAATAATAATAATAATAATAATAATAATAATAATAATAATAATAATAATAATAAATGGAGGATTACACTTCTGATTGACATACGGCGGTTTCAATTTCTGGTTTGTGATAGACTATGAGCAGTAAGACTTACAATTGTGTTATGTTGTCGGTTAGGTGTTCCTCTATCTGAAGTCGTGCTTAGCTTGCTCTAGGGTCTTTATTGGGGATATTTATGGAGATCATGCTGTATCGTGTGATGGTATTAATGATATTAAACATCGGCATAACATTGTGCGCGATACCATTGTCAACATCTGTTTTTGGTCAGGGATTATAACTGGTAGAGAAGTTGAATATAGGGCTTGGTGGAGGATTTAACAAATCTCTACGTCTATCAGATATGTTACTCTACTGGTGGGATGAAGGGATTGATGTATGTGCGGATTTGATAGGGTTCACGCCTTTGACGCAGACTAGGATGATTGATTTGTTTGAGGTTGTGCGGTGGTTGATGCAGCACAACGTAAACGCGCCAAGTATGAGGCTAAGTGTGCACTAACACACTGGATATGACTTTATCCCCTTTTAATTATCGTCTCTTGGGTAATTAAAGAAGGATGTGGTGGCCTAACTTAAGCGGACCCGAAAGTTTTTCACGGCTCAAGTCATTAGAGCACGAGCTGCTTTTCACATTTTCAGCAGGATTAGATTTGCTATATCTAAAGAAGTGGGGGACCGCATTGTATCTCAGCTTCCCACTTATTTTTTGTAAATATCTTGAATTTTGAATAAACTTGGTTTCTCCCATTCTCGTTCTTTTCTTTTGGGAAACTTGAGAAGAGTATGGTGACTTTACTAAAGCAGATCCAAAAGTTATCTGTGATTCTAGATATTGGGGCACGTGTTACTATTCATATCATTAGTAGGATTAGCTTACTATAGCTAAAGGAGTGACGGCCCAGACAGTATCTCGGCTTCCCACTAATTTCTTATAAATCTGATGAATTTTTAATAAAGTGATGTAATAATAATAATAATAATAATAATAATAATAATAATAATAATAATAATAATAATAATAATAATAATAATAATAATAATAATAATAATAATAACAATAACAATAATAATAACAATAATAATAATAATAATAATATCCCAAATGGAGGATCACACTTCTAATTGACATACGGCGGTTTCGATTTCTGGTCTGTGATAGACTATGAACAGTAAGACTTACAATTGTGTTATGTTGTCGGTAGGTGTTCCTCTATATGAAGTCGTACTTAGCTTGCTCTTGGGTCTTTATTTGGGATATTTATAGAGATCATGCTGTATCGTGTGCTAGTATTAATGGTATTAAATATCGGCATAACATTGTGCTCGATACCCTTGTCGACATCTGTTTTCGGTCCAGGATTACAACTGGTAAAGAAGTTGATATCGGGCTTGGTGGAGGATTTAACAAACCTCTACGTCTATCAGATATGTTACTCTACTCGTTGGACGAAGGGATTGATGTATGCGTGGATTTGACAGGGTTCTCGCCTTTGACGCGGACTAGGATGATTAATTTTGTTTGAGGTTGTGCGGTGGTTGATGCAGCACAATGTAAACGTACCAAGTATGAGGCTAAGTGTGCAGACATTGGATATGACTTTATCCCCTTTTAATTATCGTCTCTTGGGTAATTAGAGAAGGATGTGGTGGCCTAACTTAAGCGGATCCAAAAGTTTTTCATGGCTCAAGTCATTAGGGTGCGAGCTGCTTTTCACATTTTCAACAGGATTAGATTTGCTATATCTAAAGAAGTGGGGGACCAGATTGTATCTCTGCTTACCGCTATTTTTTGTAAATATCTTGAATTTTGAATAAATTTGGTTTCTCCCCTTCTCATTCTTTTCTTTTGGGAAACTTGAGAAGAATGTGGTAACTTTACTGAAGCGGATCCAAAAGTTCTCTATGACTCTAGAAATTGGGGCACGTGTTACTATTCATATCATTAGTAGGATTATTTTTGCTATAGATAAAGGAGTGACAGCCCAGACAGTATCTCGGCTTCCCACTAATTTCTTATAAATCTGATGAACTTTTAATAAAGTGATGTAATAATAATAATAATAATAATAATAATAATAATAATAATAATAATAATAATAATAATAATAATAATAATAAGTCTTTTTCTATTAGCCACTCAAATAATGATAAGAGTGGTGCATTTATCTTCCATAGATTAAGTTTTTGTATTCACAAATGAGTGAGAGCACAACTTGTGTCTAAAATCTCATCCAATTCTATGTAAATTCTATAATAATAATAAGTGGTTTTATTTGGCTTGTTATTTATTTATTTATTTATTTTTATTTTACTCTTATTCTTTCCTCCCCTCTAACCCTAACCCTAGATCTTATTCAGTCGCCCCCTCCTCCTTCAGCCACCGGTTATATGCTGGTAATCCGAATAACTCAACTGCCGCTTCCTTCTCCCTCTCTTTCATCTCCTTTCCTCCTTATGGCTCTCTCTCTCTCTCTCTCTCTCTCTCTCTCTCTCTCTCTCTCTCTCTCTCTCTCTCTCTCTCTCTCTCTCTCTCTCGTTCCCCTCTCCTTGGCTTTCTACAGTTTTACTTTCAAGGCCACCGCCCCTACAACCAGGCGATTGCCCTTCTTAGTGAAATTGTTTGGGACGTCAAAGCGCGGAAGCGAGAAGCTAGAGAAAATGATAGAGTTGTTAGATGATTCAGGTTTTATTTCCTCTCTTTCTTCTCTTTCCTCTTTATGGCTTGTAATATCTCTCTCTCTCTCTCTCTCTCTCTCTCTCTCTCTCTCTCTCTCTCTCTCTCTCTCCTTTAATTTCTTCTCGTCCCCCCCCCCCCCCCTCTTTGGCTTTCTACGGTTTCACTTTCAAGGCCACCGCCCTACAACCAGGAAACATTGACGATTGCCCTTCTTAGTAAAATTGTTCGGGACATTGTAGTTCAGAAGCAAGAAGCTAGAGAAAATGATAAAGTTGTTAGATGATTCAAGTTTTCTTATTTGTATGAGTAATTTATGGGTAATCTGTTTCTGGATCTATTTTTTTTATGTAAAACTCTGTTATCATCAATGAATAAGATTATGAAGTATTTGGTAACAAATAATAATAATAATAATAATAATAATAATAATAATAATAATAATAATAATAATAATAATAATAATAATAATAATTATTATAATAATAATAATAACCAAGACATTGGAGCACGTGCGGCTGCTCATATCTTTAGTAGGATTAGTTTTTCTATAGCTAGAGGAATGGGAACCCAGTTAGTATCTCGGCTTCCCACTAACTTCTTGAAAATCTTATGAGTTTCTAATAAAGTAATGTTTACCATAAATAATAATAATAATAATAATAATAATAATAATAATAATAATAATAATAATAATAATAATAATAATTTTTAAATCTATAAACTTATTAAAATTCATGAAAACTTACACTCAAGTTCAATAGAAAAACACAAAATAGTCACAATTTTATGCATATTTTTACTTTTTTTTAAAGTTTAATTCGATTCAATTTTAATATGAAGACTTAGTTAATTTTACATTAAAATTGGGCTCAAATGAATTTTGCTCACTAAAAATACCAAACCCAATTGACGTTCTCACTTAATCGGGAAAACCCATCCATTTTTGCCTAGTTCGATCAACTAATTCGATCAAACCATCAAACTAGTAAGTCAAATGATTTTTTTATCTTATGTTGCGTCGATTGATTTTTGTGTATTATAATATCTGTTTGTTGATGAATTTAAATATCGACCAAAACACACTACAAAATTTATGACTTTTGCTAACTAAAGATAAGTGTAAGCAAAGGCTAAAATTCAGTCGTTAATAGCTATTTTTCCTACTCATACTGAAGAAAAAACTATTCTTAACAAAACCATCACTAAAAGTCAACTATTACGAAAAAAATTCAGTGAGCAAAAGTTCAAAAGATTTACCGACTAAACTTTTTAGTTAGTAAAAGCTATACAAGTTTTCTAAAATGAAAAAAAAAAAAAAAAAAAAAAAAAAAGCGCACACACACACACCCTAGCGGCCTAGGAGCCTATAACTTAGAGCGATGAGCGAGTTTGTTTGGCGTTGAGTTATAGGTTCAAAAGTTAACATGACAGCTATCACTCAGTATGCTAGTTTATACTATATATATAGACAGAAAAAACACATTTGTTTAAAACTTAAAAAATAAGTAATGTTGTTAGACTAAATTACTCTTACGTATAAAGGCAACATATTCTATTAAATATTTAAATACTAAATTACAATTTTATAAACACAAATTGACGCTATTCTACACTGTCGCTATTATGCGCGGGTAACCATATATATCTTTAAAGTGAGGGTGGAAAAGAGTTAGCAACTAGTAAATGTTTTGAACGATTGAGATTTACCCGCGTGTTGCAAAGGGATAAAAAATTAATCGAACAATAATAAATATTCAGTTTCTTTAGTTTTAATTAAACATCCTGACATAATTTTTTAATTAAAATATTGTAATCATAGACGTTCATTGGAAAGTGAGAAACTAAAATAGACTATTTATGTGATATTTTGTAACACAAACAATCACCAAATTTAACTTAAGGACCGGAACTGAAATTGGTTGGTAACTAATTAAACTGACTATTGGTGTAAATTTTTGTTTCACAGCCATTCACATATTTAACATAAGGATTGTTTCTGCAATCGCATTTAACTGCAAGGACAAATTTAGCAATAAGTAAATTTAACTTGAGGACCGACTAAAGTCGTAGGTAACTTTAAGGATTGTTTGTGTATTTTTTGTTACACAAAGGATGGCAGATTTAATTTACGGACTATGTTTGCAATTTAATTTAATAGAAGGGACCAATTTTTATCATTTATGAAAGTAAGTTTAGAATTTTGATGAAAATGAAACCGTTGGGACCAGCAAAGTAATTTACTCCGTATATTTTATATAATAAAACAAAACCGGAAATTTTTCATTTCAAAAAAATCAATTCATACCTTATTTAGTAATAATTGTATTTAAAAAAAAAGATTATTTTCTTATTAGGTAACATTTTATATTTATCCATAACACAAGTCGAAGATAAATACAAAAAATATAGATAAGATACAATTAACACAAGTAGAAGATAAATACAAAAAATATAGATAAGATACAACTAATGATAGGATTAAAATTTTTAAATAATTATCTTTAATAATAAAAAACTATAATTAAACATCATAAATCAAATAAAACAAAGATTAAATTATTTGTTTTTTAATAAATAAAAATATATGATTCAAAAAATTTTAAAAACCCGCTAATAACACTCTCACTCCACCCCCACGAGGAATCCAGGATCGGAGCCCTAATCTAATTCCCCCAAATCAAAAGAAACCAGAAAAAATAATTAATCGATGGAAAGAAAAAAAATATGGGTGCCAGAAATCCCGCCACTATCAGCAGAAGCACAACAGAGAGCTGAAAAGGTACTGGCGTGGAACTTAGCCAACCCGGACCTCGTCCAAGCATATTTCGACAAATATGAGCCTCCAGAAGTCATTCAAGAGTGTATGATTCTTATTTATTCATTCCTTATACGTCTATAAAAAACATAGATAGATATTTTTTTCTATTCATTAACGGGAACATGGGTGCATGGTTGGCTTAGCCAATAATTCTATTTCATTAGCATAGCTACGTACTCATCGTTTGGAGGAGTAATTTTAATGTGCTTATCATTAATCTACAATAAACTAAGCACTTTGCTTGATATGTATACCTCAATTTACTCTCTACTTAATTATTGTTATTTTTTTTGTTGGTTAAGGCCAAGCCCAAGCCCGAGAAACTGCTCTTAATTTTGATTATGAGAAGCAAAGACCAAGACCACCATCCACCATCGTCTACACTTCAAACACTGTAATTGACACATCAGCACCAACTTGCGGTAACTGTTCTCACCATTAACTTATGTATTTTACTTTTAGATGATAGGTTCAAATTACCTTGTCTTATGTTTGATTATTGTCAGCTACCGAAGATGAAGACACTATGTTGATGCTTCTAGCCAATGCAGACCCACGTAACGTGGTGCTCAAGATCATCAACCCTGCAACTGGTCGGTGCAAATCCACTCACTTTTTTGTTTTCTAAACTTGACTCGTCAATTAGATTTTTTCAAGTCACCGTTTGCTTATTATTGTGCTTTGGTTATATGATAGGTATAGTAGATCACGTGTTAAAGGCCTCTATGATCAAGCGCTACCGCGATGATCTCGGTAACAATTACATCCACTCAACTCTTATATATATACTGGTTTTCACCTTCAATTATTTTGATTACTTTATCTGATTAGGATATTTCAAACTTAGACTTTGGATATTGTAATGGTATATTACTCTTTTCTAAATATTAAACGAATTATTCATCTGTTAATTAATTGATAGTATACCACAAATGCACCTTAAGATAACGAACAGTGTCATTGTTTTTATACTATGTTTGAGCTACACATCTGAATGTCTTGTGGGGTTGGTTTTAATGTAGTTGTTGGTGATCACAAATCAGTGAAATGTTTGTTTACTATTGGCAACATGGATGACACATTTCAAACCTATACCCATTGCGATTTCTAAAAATATATAAAACTTCTCCTTTAACTTTGGAATTTTAAATAGCATGTCACTCGGTTTTTATATAAAGTCATGTGTTTAACGATATAACTTACCTCGAATCGAACTTATTTTAGCGTAAATAAGATGATATTACGTTTGGCTTATCATGGCTATGTATTATGGTTATTACTATAGGTGTTGCACATGCATGAGGTTTTTTCAAGTGAAACTGCGGCTGCAAATTCATCAGCATCAACCATAACTATTATATACATTCTTATTGTAGTTGCCTTTACCCGTTAAACTATTACTCAAGTCTGCATTGTTTGTATTATATCTGGTCAAATTCACTCTTAGCATGTTACTATCCTATAACTGGAACTTGACGTTTTGATATTGTAAATGGTATGAGAGTGCATTGTTATGGCGGCTTTATAAAAAAGATCTAGAAAATACACACAAGCTTTGAAGAAAATGAAATTTAAATTTTCGAGTTTCTCAAACATCTAGACAATGTCTAAGAAATATCTCAAACATAATGAAACCCTCACAAGGGTTGTTGTAGTTGTTTGCGATGGCAGATATATGAAATATCTATTACCGATGCATGTTTGAGCCTTTACCATAATTGTTTCAAGACCTAAACATGTTTATGCATGTGGATGAAAAGCTTAAGAAAACAAGACTAATATTACAAAAACGTTGTTCAGTTTATGACAAGTACAGTAGAACCCCAATATGAAAAATTTAAAGAAATTACCTGATGTTATTATGGTTTTATTCTGTTGGTTATATTATAGGTATTGCAGATGAAGTGTTCGGAGCAGCTGTACTCAAGCACCATCGTAAAGATATCGGCAAGTCAAGTGAAACTATGGACACAATTTCTGGTAACAATTAAATCCACCATTATACAGTGGTTGGGGATGGATTTCACTATTTATTAATTTAATTACTAAAGCTAATCAAGTATTTTAAAACTAAGCTTTCGATTTCGTAAATACTCTAATTTTATATAACTTGCTAAAGATACATAACTTACCTCGAATCAACTTATTCGAACGTAAATAAGTATAATTTACCTTTCGCTAATAATATTTTGTTGGTTATTATATAGGTATTGCACATGAAGTACTGCGGCCAGGAGCATCTGCTCTTAATCGCTTCTGCAAGGAGCTAGGCGAATCAAGTAGAATTGTGGCTGAAGATTCATCAGCGCCAACTACTAGTAGTGGTGCTGCATCGTGTGACAATTAAATCCAATCTCATTGTAGTTGGAAAATTCAGGATATAAAGTATACATCATAATGATCAAAATGGTGGATTTTTAGCAGTTGCGACCATTCAGGATTTCTTGTATACAACATAACCAATCAAAATTGTGGACTCATTTTTTAACGGAAATCGATATAGTGTGATTATATATTAAGTTTCTTTATATTTGTTAATAATAACCAATGTATTATAGAAGTAATGGTTCAAAAATTGATCAGGCAATGAAAAGTATACAACACATCATTCGAAGTAGTAACAGAAAGATGCAATAAAGATAAGTGACGTAGGTCTTAAGTTGCAAAAAGCTAACTCCGATGTTTAACATACATTAGCACCAAAGTTAAGGCTACATCCCAAAAAAAACCAAAACCAAAAAAAAAAAAAAAAAAAAAAAAAAATCCACAAAAATGAGGTGACGTTTTTATTGGTGACTTTTCAAATAATATATCTCTCTCCTCTTTGATTAACACAATCAAAACATGCGAGCTCATTTTTGTGAATGTTTATTTGTGGTTTTTTGGATGTAGAAAAGCTATTAAAAGTAAATTGACTTTTAGTGTGCAGCATGGAGTTTTTGTTTAAACCATTATAATTTAAAAACATAAATACACAACTATTGTGGTGTATACTTTTCATTGCCTGATCAAACATACACTATAATAATGATGAAATATAGTATGCAATAGTTTTATCTTTTAGATTTTTATTTCAAATGTTTCTGCGTTTATTTTGTGGTAATATATATTGGGGATTGAAAATTTTGGGTGACCACTTGTGGTTAATAAAGTTGTTTCAGTTTGCAGTTATATGTTTCTGAGATTGTGACTTTGTGAGGTTTAACGAGTTGAATGTCATGAAGCTAATTATCTGTGCATGTTGATTTATTGTGAACAAAATTTGTAAAACGAGATTCCTGTAACACCCCCAATTCATGGTTGCAGCGGAATTCGAACTGGGTGTTACTCGACGGCACAATAGTCACAATAATAGAAAACGAACTCCAATTGAGTCGTTTTAAAAGATTTATCATTCAAATTGTATAAATATCAGAGGTTACAAAATGAGGTCCCAATTGGTTCCATGTTTACAATGTATAATAAATGAGTTTTTGAATGATAATAAAATTTATAGCCCTTTTGAGTATCCGTGCCCTTCCGTGCCATCCTTGATTGTCATGAACCTGAAATACATGCTTGAGAGGTCAACACAAAGGTTGAGTGATATTCATAGAGTTTGTTTAATGTTTTGAACACAATATGTTGGTAGTGTGAGTTATAGACTCACACCAATGTTTGGAAAACAAATACGGGCCACGTTGTTATACGCCCGGAACAGTTATTATCAAATACTAAGCTTATGACACCAAACGTTAACGGGTACCAATATCAATCGGCGGAGTTATCCTGGTAGGTACTTTGCCGTCATACCTAATGTCTCAAATATTAATGCATTTGTTTGAACTTAGTCAATACAAATGGGATTCGTCAATCCCAATAGGCCTATTCACAATATTCGCGCTCACTTGCAAGTAACCCTCGCAAGTGATTAAATGGTTCATAATATGGGATCTCGGTTTGGCAAGGATGGTACTTAGTGATAATAAAACAATCAGGCAAGCATACAATTTAAAAACATTGTGCTCGGTTAAAATAGCATGTATTCCCCCCAAGGGTTTGTAAAACAATGAAGTAATGTAAAGTGGGGCTATGAACTCACCTTGAGTTGGATGATGTATAATGAGAATGATGGATATGCCGTAAGAACTTCTACGAGCAACCTAGAATAATTGTTGCAACTTAGGTTTGGAATAATGTCTAAGGAAACATAAACATGCCAATATATGTATGTCTTGCACTTAGTCCATGATGTGGTATGATGTATAATGTAAGTCGTTGAAAGAAATGATTCATGAAACATGTATGTCTTGTATATCGTTTACTACCGTTCGGGCCGACATAATTCAGAAGTCATGTTAGTAAGCGTTCGAGGAGCCAGGACACTTTAACTCGTAAATCCACAACTCAACTCGACGGCTTACATAATGAACTCCTCACATGAGGCTCCCTACTATTGTAGTAGTTGATGAAATATATAGATATAAGTTTTGATCCGAAAAGTTACATGTCCGATACTTGAATAAACTTAGGAAAGTTTATTTGTACATGAAGATTGTTATTAGGGGTAGTTTCATAAGTCTTGTATGACCATTTTCTCTTTGTAATATCTCATGGTTCCTTTAGATGAAGTAGATCCAAATTGTATGTTCACGTTATCGCCAACTTCATTGTTTCATGTTTACGCCTATGTAAGTTGGTATGGTCATTTCGTCATGGCCTAGCCATGACCTTTGGTCATTGTTCCATGGTCTTGAGACTCAACCTTGGCTCTAGCCATGGTTGTGGTCTTGATTCTAGGTCATAAGACCTCTTGTTCCTTTCAAAGTATAACCATAATCTTGTGACTTTCGCCTAAAAATGGGCTGTTTAGAATTTGAAGAATTTTATCACTCGGAAAGTGTTTTTAGGTCTCGAGCTTCTTTGTCCCTGAACGAAAACGTCGTTCCGGACAACTTTCGTGTTTTAACTTTTTGATGAATCGGACCAGAAGTGGGACTTTCAAAAAGTCAGAATGCGATTCAGTAAGGTTTAGGCAGTTTTGCCGGAAATCTTTGGTAACTTCAAATGGGCGTAACTTTTGACTCGTATACTCGTTTTAGGTGGTTCAAATTGCTATGGTTTCCTTGTTAAGTCCTCTACTGTAATATGTAATGATCCAACATCATAATTTTACCATTTTGGTCGTGGTTTTCCAAGAAAGTCACTAGTTTACTTGTTTGAATAACATAAGGTACATATATGTATCAATACTTGTTTTACTCACTTTTATACATCATGGGCATGAATGCAAGACATAATATAGCATGAATAATATGTAAATAACATGAACATGATTATTCAACAAGAAGCATGTTAGGGTTTGGCTTACAACTTTTGGCTTTCAAAGATGAAAGGAAGTTAACATGTAAGGATAGGACATTGATAGACTTTAGCTTCACCCTTTGCAATCTATTATAAACCGAGGTTATTTGAAGATTATAACGACGCCTTCTTGAAGTCCAAAGCTATTTGAAGATTATAACGACGTCTTTTTGGAGACTTTAAAGTTATAACAACTTTTCTTAGAAAATTTCCAAGATTGAAGATCAAACACTAGTTTTCTTTCAAAAACTAGTTAACTTTCTTACAAAATATAAGAAAAGTGCCTTAGGTTTTAGGACTTGAAGGTTATAAGAAGGTGTGGTGCAAGAAATCTCATGTGTTTAGCTTGGTATTTATAGGGTAGGAAAAATAGTTAACCATATATTGGGTTAGAATTTAACCATGGTTAGTTAAGACACTTGTAATGATCTAAAGGATCAATGGACAAGATCAAGCCACACCAAGGTGACTCCCCCCCCCACATTGGCGGTTTGGAATGGGATAAGGTGACTAGATGATGACTCTTGGTGTTTGGATGATAATATCCTAAGTATGTAGCTAGTTTTGACTCCGTAAATCGCTAACCGTAAATGATTAAGCCTCAAAACGTAAAACCGGGTATCGTAAAAATATGAAACTTGAAAGTATTGTTAAACATGTCAATATAGTCCATAATAAAATATAAAATGAGTGGTAGGATCTATCGGGTGCTAAAACCCTGCTAAAAACTGGAAACACGGGTCTAAAACGCGCAATTCGCGTAAAACGCTGAACTGAAAAACGTAAAATTCCAAAACTTTTGGAATTGTCATAAAATGATAGAAAATCATATTTCTATTGTTTATAATGTTTTATGGATATATCGAGATGCTGGAAGGACGTTTAAACCTAAAAGTAAATCTCGGACACGGCTTTGTGATTTTTGCAGAAATGATCCGACGAGCGTCAAACTCTCGGATTATCGTTAAAATAGTTTAACTTACGAGAATATGAAATAAAAATTTCTGAGATGAATAGTGAAAAGTGAATAGTAAAAAGTGAATAGTAAAATTTTTCCGGGAATGGTAATTATCCTGAAAATGCGAATTGTTACAGTCTCTACCCCTTACGGGGAACTTCGTCCCGAAGTTCTATGTGTGTCATATGTTGGAGTGGTATCGATGAAAAGGTGTGGTTACTTATAAGGACTAAAGTCTGGGATTACTAGTGATGTAGTTTGATTTGTCTCAGAATATGGTGTGTCAATAGAGATTGATAACATGGTTGAATATCAGTAGAGATCCATATAATAGTCGAATATCAAAGAAAATTGATATAGCAGTCGATTATTAATAGAAATTGATATAGTAGTTGTACAAAAATTGATATAGTTAAATATCAAAATGGAAATTGATATAGTTGTCAAGTATCAATAGCAATTGATATAACAGTTGTACAACAATAGCAATTTACATAGGAATCCAATAAATGGAAATTGATATAGTAGTGGAATATCAATGGAAATTGGGATAGTAGTCGCAATCATAGTCTAGTAGGTAATCGGTTGTTGTACCTAGTGTTTATGTCATGCTTTGAAGCGATGTCGGTGAAAAGATAGGATTTCTTGTGGTGAATATAATGTAGGTATCATGCCATACCCGAGCAATGTAATGTAGGTATCATGCCATACCCGAGCAATGTAATGTAGGTATCAAGCCATACCCGAGCAATGTAATGTAGGTATCATGCCATACCCGAGCAATGTAATGTAGGTTGACTTCATACTTATGTTATTTCGGATACAAATAAGCCCACTTGTTTATAATTCTTTATTTACATAGAGAGGCATCCCAAACAATGTAAATAGAGGAATATAAACTTATGGTTCGGTGATTTACAATTTCTTTATTTAAATGAAAAGGCATCCCAATCCATTCAAATAATTACAAATCATCCTACTTAAGAATTCCCAACCCAACATTCATACTTAGCCGGTGAGTTACAAGGTAGTTTATTACGAGATGACACTGGTGTTCCAAAGGTACAAGATGAATATTCAATCTTGTAAAGCTGATGAGGGTACTTGTGGTGTAATTATAGATGATTTGAGCTTTAAAAGTGCATCAAGATCTGTTAATGAGCTTGTGTTTGTAACGGTTGTGAAGATAATGATGTGATATGTTGAAGAACAAAAGTGTGTAGTGTATGCTTAACATTAATACTCTTAGGTATAGATGTTGAGTTTGCTTTAAAAATCTTAAGAGATTTTAAAAGTTTATGATGGAATGGTATCCTTAGGACCTAAACAGGATAGTACTTCTACAGGATGAAGAGAATAATTGATAACTATCCCAAGATAGTAGTTCGGATTATCTCATAAATGAAAAATTTCAAGAATGAAATTAGGTAACACAAATAAGGTGTTAAGATTTCGCTGAGTGGTAAGACACTATCGTGTCTCTAGATTGTTTTAATGTATTCTAGTGGTTTATCGTGTTCATGTAGGAAATCAACCTAAACATAACCCTAGTACAACTACTCTCAGTATTTAAAAATTCTAAGTCAAATATAGTTAGTCAGACTATATTCCACTGTCCCTAGGTTAAATATAGGTGACTAGTCTATATTTAGCCAAGGTTCGATAAAATTTTCAAATACCTAAACTAGGTATACTTTTGATATGTCCGTTGCTTTCGGGAAACTGTTCACTAAACAAAGGCGATGTCAAACCCTTAAGTTGCAAGTCCCGTCCATACAAGACTTGTAACGTATGTTTTCATATTCCATTGCATAGAAGGTAGTAAGGGTAGATACGTATGGAAAGGAAGTTTTTAAGTAGTTCTAAAATAGAACATACTTGGCCAGGATCACGAACTTTTAATAATGAAGGTTTCATAAGAAAACTTTGATGAATGTAGAGAAAGTTCAGCTTTTGTCGATGATGGATTAGTTTGTCCTTTAGAAATCTCATATTTCTTGTTTTGAAATCGATAGATTGTGACGGGTTTTTGATATCATAAGAAATGATATTAATGATGTGATGGAATAATTCTAGAGACCATTTGCACAAAACACAATGTCTCGGAAGTAGGTTAGACCATTGTGCAATTCACAATGTCTGGGAAGTAGGTTAGGCCATTGTGTGACTCAAAACATTTGAGAAATGATTAAGACCATTGTATCATACAATGTCTTGGAAAATGAATGAGACCATTGTATCTCACAATGTCTTGGAAAATGAATGAGGCCATTGTATCTCAGAATGTTTTGAAAAGTGAATGAGACCATTGTATCTCACAATGTCTTGGAAAATGAATGAGACCATTGTAATCAATTACAATGTCTTGGACATATAATGTTGGAGTAGGAACATGATTGGGAGAGTGTGGCTGTGCCGAAATGCCTTAGAATATGCATACACAGATATGTTTAGTCCATTGTTTAGATAAATGATTGAAAATAAACCGAGTTTATATATCAATATACTAATATGTTCATGTAGCATAAATTGCCTAGTGTGTATATATCAATATACTTATATGTGTTCATGTAGCATAAAATGCTTAGTGTGTATATGTCAATATACTTATGCTTACGGGGAAATGCTCAATTATGTTTAGGGTACATATATCAATATGCAATTATGTTTGTGTAGCATAAAAATGCCTACGGAGAAATGCTCAAAATGGGTATATATGAATATACTAATATGTTTGTGTAGCATAACATGCTTACTAAGTCCATAATCGTCTGGAGGATGGAAGACACGGAGAGCGGAAGGCTATAAAAATGGTTTTGCTTGTAGTTGTAGTTATAGTTTAGGTCTCAATTAGACCCGTTTCTCTATAACCATGGCTCTGGTACCAATCTCAATCGGCGGAGTTATCCCGGTAGGTACTTTGCTGTCATACCTAATGTCTCAAATATTAATGCATTTGTTTGAACTTAGTCAATACAAATGGGATTCGTCAATCCCAATAGGCCTATTCACAATATTCGCGCTCACTTGCAAGTAACCCTCGCAAGTGATTAAATGGTTCATAATATGGGATCTCGGTTTGGCAAGGATGGTACTTAGTGATAATAAAACAATCAGGCAAGCATACAATTTAAAAACATTGTGCTCGGTTAAAATAGCATGTATTCCCCCCAAGGGTTTGTAAAACAATGAAGTAATGTAAAGTGGGGCTATGAACTCACCTTGAGTTGGATGATGTATAATGAGAATGATGGATATGCCGTAAGAACTTCTACGAGCAACCTAGAATAATTGTTGCAACTTAGGTTTGGAATAATGTCTAAGGAAACATAAACATGCCAATATATGTATGTCTTGCACTTAGTCCATGATGTGGTATGATGTATAATGTAAGTCGTTGAAAGAAATGATTCATGAAACATGTATGTCTTGTATATCGTTTACTACCGTTCGGGCCGACATAATTCAGAAGTCATGTTAGTAAGCGTTCGAGGAGCCAGGACACTTTAACTCGTAAATCCACAACTCAACTCGACGGCTTACATAATGAACTCCTCACATGAGGCTCCCTACTATTGTAGTAGTTGATGAAATATATAGATATAAGTTTTGATCCGAAAAGTTACATGTCCGATACTTGAATCAACTTAGGAAAGTTTATTTGTACATGAAGATTGTTATTAGGGGTAGTTTCATAAGTCTTGTATGACCATTTTCTCTTTGTAATATCTCATGGTTCCTTTAGATGAAGTAGATCCAAATTGTATGTTCACGTTATCGCCAACTTCATTGTTTCATGTTTACGCCTATGTAAGTTGGTATGGTCATTTCGTCATGGCCTAGCCATGACCTTTGGTCATTGTTCCATGGTCTTGAGACTCAACCTTGGCTCTAGCCATGGTTGTGGTCTTGATTCTAGGTCATAAGACCTCTTGTTCCTTTCAAAGTATAACCATAATCTTGTGACTTTCGCCTAAAAATGGGCTGTTTAGAATTTGAAGAATTTTATCACTCGGAAAGTGTTTTTAGGTCTCGAGCTTCTTTGTTCCTGAACGAAAACGTCGTTCCGGACAACTTTTGTGTTTTAACTTTTTGATGAATCGGACCAAAAGTGGGACTTTCAAAAAGTCAGAATGCGATTCAGTAAGGTTTAGGCAGTTTTGCCGGAAATCTTTGGTAACTTCAAATGGGCGTAACTTTTGACTCGTATACTCGTTTTAGGTGGTTCAAATTGCTATGGTTTCCTTGTTAAGTCCTCTACTGTAATATGTAATGATCCAACATCATAATTTTACCATTTTGGTCGTGGTTTTCCAAGAAAGTCACTAGTTTACTTGTTTGAATAACATAAGGTACATATATGTATCAATACTTGTTTTACTCACTTTTATACATCATGGACATGAATACAAGACATAATATAGCATGAATAATATGTAAATAACATGAACATGATTATTCAACAAGAAGCATGTTAGGGTTTGGCTTACAACTTTTGGCTTTCAAAGATGAAAGGAAGTTAACATGTAAGGATAGGACATTGATAGACTTTAGCTTCACCCTTTGCAATCTATGATAAACCGAGGTTATTTGAAGATTATAACGACGCCTTCTTGAAGTCCAAAGCTATTTGAAGATTATAACGACGTCTTTTTGGAGACTTTAAAGTTATAACAACTTTTCTTAGAAAATTTCCAAGATTGAAGATCAAACACTAGTTTTCTTTCAAAAACTAGTTAACTTTCTTACAAAATATAAGAAAAGTGCCTTAGGTTTTAGGACTTGAAGGTTATAAGAAGGTGTGGTGCAAGAAATCTCATGTGTTTAGCTTGGTATTTATAGGGTAGGAAAAATAGTTAACCATATATTGGGTTAGAATTTAACCATGGTTAGTTAAGACACTTGTAATGATCTAAAGGATCAATGGACAAGATCAAGCCACACCAAGGTGACTCCCCCCCCACATTGGCGGTTTGGAATGGGATAAGGTGACTAGATGATGACTCTTGGTGTTTGGATGATAATATCCTAAGTATGTAGCTAGTTTTGACTCCGTAAATCGCTAACCGTAAATGATTAAGCCTCAAAACGTAAAACCGGGTATCGTAAAAATATGAAACTTGAAAGTATTGTTAAACATGTCAATATAGTCCATAATAAAATATAAAATGAGTGGTAGGATCTATCGGGTGCTAAAACCCTGCTAAAAACTGGAAACACGGGTCTAAAACGCGCAATTCGCGTAAAACGCTGAACTGAAAAACGTAAAATTCCAAAACTTTTGGAATTGTCATAAAATGATAGAAAATCATATTTCTATTGTTTATAATGTTTTATGGATATATCGAGATGCTGGAAGGACGTTTAAACCTAAAAGTAAATCTCGGACACGGCTTTGTGATTTTTGCAGAAATGATCCGACGAGCGTCAAACTCTCGGATTATCGTTAAAATAGTTTAACTTACGAGAATATGAAATAAAAATTTCTGAGATGAATAGTGAAAAGTGAATAGTAAAAAGTGAATAGTAAAATTTTTCCGGGAATGGTAATTATCCTGAAAATGCGAATTGTTACAATTCCGTTGTAGACTAACGTATGACCTGACAAATTGGGAAGAAAAAAAATACTACGTAACAAATATCATTGTATTGCATGATTTGCATCATACTCTCAAAGTTCAATTTGTGTATTTGAGTTTTTTGAACTACTGTGATTAAAATTTATGGGGGTTGATAGAAGGGTTAAAGGTCAAAGGCCAAAGAAAACTAGTGTATATCAAGATGAAGATGAAGATAAAGATAAAGATAGAAGAACAAAATTTTAATTTAGTCAAATCACTTAAAAAGTTATTTATTTTATTTTAAATTTGAATATATACAAGATTAACTAGACTTTTTTAAAGTTAATAAGTACAATAGCTTTTTTAAAGTTAATAAGTACAATAGTTTTTTTTTTTTTTTTTTTTTTTTTTTTTTTTTTTTTTTTTTTCATATCTCTCTTTAGTCCTTGTTAAATTTGAAAATTTCATATATATATCTAAAAATATTTAAAAAATATTGTACATTATGCATTCAATAATTGCACTTTGAGTATATATATAAAATTGTTCATGAAAATAGGGGATATATGAAATTAGAGAAGAGTTATTTTACATACAAAAATTATCTTACATATCAAAGGACTTATCTATACTATTAATTTAAAATGAAATCAATGTTTGAGATTAAAATAATTTTAATATTTCATATATTTTTTATAACTTAAATATCTCTTAAACCATTAATCGAAACTAATTACACCATCGCGACGAGCATTTAATTATCTTTCTACAGACGGGCACTTTGATATACTTTCGACAAAAAAATTATTTTTTTTCATTTTTTTTATTATTATTTAAATTTGCATGAAAATCCACACGTGATATTATTGTTAAATCACATGTGATATGTAATATCACATGTGATATTATTGTTAAATCACATATGATCTTTAGTGCAAATTTCAGTAACGAGAAAAAAACATGAAAAACACGAAAAAAATAATTTTGTCGAATGTATATTGAAATGTCTATCTTAAAAAAGATAATTAAATGCTCATCGTAATATAATAATTTTTTTAGCTTAACGATTAACGGTTTTAAAGATATTAATATTTGAAGAAAAAAATGATGAAAGTGAGTTTTTTTTTTTTTTTTTTTTAGATTGATCTCATCTATTAGATCAAATAAACATAAATGGTGAAATTAATCTTTTTTTTCTTTTTTCTTTTTTTTTTTTAATCTTTGCCGAAAGGTTAATGTTTAAGGAAAGATAAATCAAAGAAAAAATCATTCCCGTTTTGGTGCTTGTTTTGGTGCTTGTGTCGTGTTGACTCCCAATTATCACAACAAAACATAGGACACATGATGTGGATAAAGCTATTTATCTCTTACTCCTGAGTCCTGACTCGATAAGAGAAAAGGTAAGAGGTGGTAAGATGTATTTAATCTTACTCATTAAAAATGGGTGAAATATCTTATTTCCTCTTAATGACTTATACTTTTGTTTCTATCTATGTTTAGTCTTCTAATTTTGTTCTTTTTGTTAATTGTATATCTCTATATTTTTTTTCTGAATTATATATATACACATAGAATCTTCAATGTTTTCGCTTCCTTGTTTTATTAAATGTAACGAAAAATGTGTTACATAATTGCGACCTTAACACACATATATGTATAATAGTTACACGTATTTATCATTTTGACAGAAATATACGATTGACAATGTTGAAACATTTAGTGATTTTTTTTAAATAAATAAATAAAATGCAACGTTTTTTTTTAAATAATCTGAAATTTCGTTTTTATTATATTTTATTTTTTATATTTTTTTTGTCAAACTGAATTCAAATTCGATTTGATTTAATCCACTTTAGATTTGGTTCAGTTTGGTTTTCACTTTTGATTGTAAAAGATTCAACTCGAATAAATTGAACCTAAAAAAAAAAGAAAAAAAAAATCCAACCTAATCTGATTAACAACCTTACTTATAACAAATTATATTTGGCTCAATAACTTAAAAAGAGCAGCCCGTAGTAACTATTAAGAGCATTGGGTGTGGTGGCTAGCCACAACAAGTTTTTTGCGCCTCATAGGGTTTCACATCACTGTAACAAACCCCCTTTTACAATCCCTTACCACAACTAACAACAACTTAATCATTTGGGTCCCACATACACACTTATTCACACACACAACAATTAAAAAAATTACTTACAAAAAAGGACGAGTGTTGTGCTCGTTGTCTTCACAACGAAAGGGAAGATGGCGAGCTATGGCAAGATGGTGTGGTGTGGTGGCTAGTTGTGGCAAGGTTGCCACATCACAATGGCAAGGCATAACAAACCCCACACCCAATGCTCTAATAATCATGCAAAACTATGGTTTATATAATAAAACAACTGAGGTTAATAAAGTAAGCCGACAAGCCCATATATAAGGTTCACAAATTAGATGAAACCAGAAAGAAAATTGGATCATCATCATCATGTTGTGAGCTAAATGTGGAAAGTAGTTGTTAGTTTAAACGGTTAGTGACACGTGAGGTGCACATGTCTAGCCTAGCTGGTCATGTGAGTTACACGTGTACATATCCACAACTGGTTGCCATTTTGTGTGGGCTTATAAACTGTAGCATGACAACCCCGACCCCATATACATGTGATAATAGACGCGACCCAACCAACCCGATTCCTTATAAGGTCTTTTAACGGGTCACTGATATGTGTCTAAACACACATATATTTTACCTTGTTTAGACCCACAAAAACGACCAAAAGCACACAAATGACCATATAAATGTTACAAATATCAATGGAATGTGTTTTTATGTGATTCAGGTACAAAAAGATTGGAAACAAGTGAAAAACATGCAAAGTTCACAAAATTGTCATTTTCAGTCCTTGAAGTTTCATAAATTGACAAATCTAGTCCCTAAAGGTTTAAAATGAAATAAAAGTCAACTTTAGTCCTTGGGAAATCAAACTTGTTCATTTTTAGTCCCTGGATGAAAGTTTTCTAGAAATGGCAACTTTTACCCCTCAAGTTTTAAAATTGGCAATTTTAGTCCTCGGGTATTTAAAAAATGGAAATTTATCAAAGTATACCCTTGAACTATTTACATGTTACAACAAAAGCCCTTTTGATAACTAATGGGAAATTACAAGATCAACCCTTCATAAATCAGAAAATTACATTTTTGGTCCCTATGTTAACTATTACAAACCAACCGGACCTTATTTGTAATTATCCCAAAACAAACACTAACCCACCAACTAAAACCCAAAACCCTTTACACCCCTAGGCCCAACTCCCTCCCAGGCCCAAACTCACACCTGTAATACCACCCCGGTCAAACCCCCTTTGACCAAACCGCCCTTTGTGACAACTGGCAAAATAGGGAGCCGTTTTTAAAACCCGCATTACATTAAAAATTATAATTTTGGAATTTTTGAAAAGTTTATTGGACGAGATGTTTTATGAACGTTGGAATATATTTTTGATCGTACGTTGATTATGAGGATTTATTATTTATTTATGGTTTGGTTTGATTCGTTCGTGATGATTTATTTTGAGATTTTTACTTTGGCACTACATTGACTCCGGCACTAGGTTAACCTAACAATTTTAATTATATTTTAATAATGGTTTGGATATTATTATTTTTGGGACGAGTTCGGTTTGAGAAAGTTGTATGGTTATTTAAGATTTCGGGTTTGGCCCGTGTATTTACACCGGGCTACTTAGCCAACCTTACCCACTTCATATTACTATTATTAATAAAAGTTTTTTTTAAAAAAAAGTATATTACATGAAATCGTCCTTGTGAGCCGGTAAACACAACACCATCACCAACATTTCAATTCACTCTCTCTCTCTTCAAAACACAACCATCACCGCCACCCCTAAATTACCCAAATCGCACCACCACCGCCACCCTCTCATTAAATCTAACACCACCATCTTAACCATCTTCTTCCGATCTATCTTTTGGTGCAAACCACGCGCGATTTGGACCACTATAACACCTTTTTCGAATTTAATCACCACGAATAAATCACCACTTTTCGTATTTTTGGAGTTCTTTTCGATTTGGTCTTGGAGTTTGAAGGTAGGACAAGTTTTGACTCGTGTTTTGGTTCGAACCGTGACCTAGGGTCACGAATTTTATTTTTCTTTCGGGTTTTATGGATAATAAGGCAAGATTCAAGTGGGTTTTTGATAAAAATGGTTTAAATGAAGGTTTGGTATCCGGGTTTGTGTTTTCCCGATGGGTCAAGACTCGACTGAGAGCTATTGCTCCCGGCTTGGGTGATTGTTGTGATTATTTTTGACCATTCGATGTATATTTGATCTTTGGTTCTCGATTTGTGATGTTTGGTTGTTCATGGTTATGTTTGGAGGACCCTTGTGGTCGTTTGGTTCTCGGCCGACACCCCCCATGGTGGGCTGTTGGTTCGGTGTGGCTCGATGGAGCTAGCCGAGACCTATTGGTCTCGGGTGATACTCCCGTATCTTGTTTCGGGCTTATATTGACCCGGGTTGACTTGGTAACTCAACCCGTAACTTATTTTATTTTCGGATATATCGTTACTTGTCGGTTTATTATTTTTGTTGTTGTCATGGTTGTGATGTTTTGACCATGGTGCTTATTGGATTATTATTTTGGACTTGAAGTGGTATATTTGGATTTACGAGATATTTTGGAGATGTGTTGTCGAGTGTGGAATTGGGGACCGATTGTGAGACGGTCATTAGATGACGGAGATAGGTTAGTTGGGTGCCGTAGTCGGACCCTCATGTTGTAGCACGTGGATATGGGATTGATTTGGACAGAGATGGTATATTTATTTTTGACTTGATACTTATTTTGGACTTGAACTATGAGCCGAGAGTCATGACTCGGACATGTGACCAAATTCTATGACTCGATAAATATCAATGTTGCAAAAATCGTGAATCGGTCCCGAGGCGGTCGGGGGCCGAGTTGCGATTTTTGGCCGATTAATCGGCCGATTTTCTTGACTCGGCCGATTAATCGGCCGATTACCTTGGAATTTCCTACAAGTTCCAGGGCCGAGGCCGATTAATCGCCGATTAATCGGCCGCCTCAGCCGATTTTTGCAACACTGATAAATATTTAAAAGTCAATATTAAAAATAATACTCGTAATACTATTATTGAGAATATAATCGTTTATATACGTATATAGACGTGATAAACGTATATATATATATATATATATATATATATATATATATATATATATATATATATATATAAATGCGTATATTAATAATAAAACGATCACGAGTAAACGTTATAATAATATAACGATAGTTATTATACTATGCTAATAGTGTAATAAATGTCGGACTATTGTTATAAATAATAACTATAAATAATGGCGAAATAATAAGTCGGGTAAATAATAATTAAAAACATGATTTTTATATAAATTTAGAAACTTATCGAGTTATACGAGTTGTGGTTATTTAAAGTCCAAGTGGGCTTTATATTGTGACTTTGTGTTGTCACGGATATATGACGATTAATATAAACATTTTCTATAGCAAGTGACTTATTTAATCGACGGATTAGATCGAGTTATTTGATTATATAAAATGAGTATATTAATGGGCATCGTATCCCACGACGCCCATATGATGTGGTATATGTTTTAGGGTAATAAATTACTATGTATCTCGTGGAATTTGGCCGATTCGACGATATATATAGGGAATTTATAGGACTACGATATATACCAAATAGAATTCTTTGTGCTATGTGCTTTAGGTTGGGTATAATTTTGGAACGATATATTACATAAATAAATATGGGAGATTACCAAATCGACGGATTTGATAAGCTTCGATGATTATTTGGGCTAATATTAGACCTATAGTTGGTTTATTATTTCGTTTGTTGTGGCTTTTTGGTTTGAGTTGTGTCGACCCTTCACCCATATGGATACCAAACGTCGAATTTCAAATTAATATGAAGTTAATTCGAGAAATGGATATTTTTGGAAAGTAAAACGGAATACGTTCGGGAATGGGAATATTTGATTTTTGAGGAAATAATTTCTGAATGAGCTTGATATTGTTAGGAAGTGCCGAGTCTGTAGTTGCCGTTACGTGAGTTGATTGAGTTTGCTTACGTCTTTCTTCTATTGATTTCTTTTGAGGATTTTCTGGACTTGAGGTGAGTCATAGCCCCACTTTTACTCTTGAACTTTGTTTTCAATACTTGGGGTGAGAAACGTGCAAATGTTTTATGTGGACTATTATCGCTTTATTTATTTATTTCAAAACTTGCTATGCTTATAGAACTAGGTAGGATTAAGCGAGGCCTAGTCCCGAACTAGGTAAGCTATTAGATTGGTTATAGAGCGAGGCCTAGACTTGAGCTAGGTAAGCTATTGATTGGATTGATTTGAGCTATAGCGTACACCTATAGGTTTGATTTGATTTGGTTGATTTGGTTTGGTTGGATTATCTTGGTTGGATATTTTGGTTGGATGATTGAGGCCTAGTCTAGCTAGCAAGCGTTTTGCGTATATGTCCACTATATCGAATTATGAATTTAAACCTATGATCTCACCAGCGAAAGCTGACTTTTAGCACGTTTTCTCAGGTAATTAAGTGATGCTCTATGGATGCTTGGCAATGGCACCGGTTATGGATCTATTTTTCTAAAACTCTGATAACTATTGTGGACCTATATTTATTTCTTTTGGGCCTTACTTTGGATAATTCTTGGGATAAATGTAAACTCTAAAACCTGTTTTGGTTGTGTTTTTCTTATGTTTACTTTATCTCGTTCTTTCTTGACTTTGAATGGATACCAATCCCCGTAGCACCCCGAAGGCTTGTGAGTCTTCCGCTGTATCAAATTTTGGGGGTGTTACAGATTGGTATCAGAGCCAAGGTTATAGAGAACTAGGTAAATAGACACCTAAACTATAACCGATTTTTATAGAAAACGATCCTCGACCATTGCCCGCCAGCCCGCCAAGCCGAAGCATCATTGTTATTATTGAGGTATTATGAGATTATTGAGATGATTGATAGATTTGGGATTCTTGAGGTGATTTGAGAATTTGAGGTTTATTGATTTAGTGATATGATGGCGTTTTGAGGAATTATATGTGTTTTGAGGAATTATATGAGTTTGAGGAATTATATGGCTTAATTGTTTTATGAATGATTTTAGTAATGCGGTATTTTAAATCTTTCTTGATATATATGATTTGGGATTATTTGGTGATGTTGATATGGTATTTCAAGTTCGCGATTTAGTTGTTTTGAAACACTTACACCAACCCTACGCCGTTGTCACAGACTATGGCCTCCCGTACGCCTGACGTTGTTGAGGATATTCTTACTGCACCGGTATTTCCAGCACAGTTTACCATGGCTCCTGATGACCCTTACCAGGTTGCCATGCATTCAGCTACTGTGACACCGACAGGTTCTACTTCAGCACCACCTGCTGCATCTACGCAGGGACCCTCATCTTCTCTAGGGCTCCCTGGTACATCGAGGAAGCTTACACTTCATCAGGCTTTGGCTCGTGTGGCTCCACGTTTTGCCCACCGAGCTACGGCACGTATGTCGGTACGCCCTACTTCACCACCTTTACAGATAGATGCTCACTCTCTTCTGTCAGAGGCGCCACCTGCATCATTGCGTCATCGTCCTAGATCACCTACCCCTTCAACACATGGTTCACCTGTTAGAAGACGACGATTGATGATGTACTCTTTCGATGAGGAGGTTGAGGAGTACGAGGGTGAGGATGAGGCTGATGACCCTCAGGAGGCTGAGCAGGGTGATGATGATGGCCCTGAGGAGGAGGATAACCCTCAGGAGGAGGAGATGCCTGATGATGATGATCTGTTAGTGCCGCCAGCTCAGGCTGAGGAGCCTGATTCACCTATACATCCGATTGAGCCTGTTTCACCTGATCATCCATTTTTGTTTGAGTTGCCACCTGGTAGTCCCGTTGAGTCGGATGCACCTTCTGAGGTTTCTGCTGAGCATGCAGATTTAGGTGAGACTGGTAGGATGTGGGCTCAGATTACTGATCTTGGTGAGAGAGTTACACATATGTCTGAGCGGATTGATAGGGTGACCGTTGAGTTCATTGGGGAGTTGAGGATTGACATGGTTATGGCTGAGAGGAGAGTTACCGAGATGAGGAGGGGTTTGATGGAGGTTCATGAGCAGATCGAGAGTTTACAGCGAGGTTTTATTACAGCTCGAGAGGCCGACCGCAAGTTATGGCAAAGGAATGCCGAGCTGGAGAAGGAGGTGGCTGACCTCAAGAGAGACAGCGACACACATAGTGTGGAGTTAGGATCATTATGGAGAGATCTTGATGGCTTGAGGCAGTAGTTGAGGAGCCTCCGCCAGCAGCGTGGCTAGATGTTTGAGCTATTTTATCTTGTTGCTTTCCTAACCGAGGAGTGTTCGGTTGGAAAAGCTAGTTATCCCATTTTGATGTATTTTCAGTTGATTACCCGTCTTGTTGGAACGATTATTATCTTTTGTGTTATTGGTAGTTGGAACGATGTTGGATCTTTATTGTATGGTTGATGGTTATTATCATATGGTATTATGTGGTTTTTGGATATTATGGAAATTGAGTTCCTATTCGCCTTATTGATGTCTTGTGGTGTACTGTTGATATTCTTTCTATGACTTGGCTTCGTTGATTTAATTCTTGTTGAGCATATGATAAGTTCTATCGGAGACTCACGAACTTGTATGATGTTTCAGATCAATGGCCCCACGACGAAACCCTGTTAGAGCTACCAGAACTGGTCCTGCAACGACTACCCCTGGTCGTCGAGGACGCCGTCCTACACGAAATGTTGAGACCTACTCCTGATAACCTGGACACTACTAACCGCAACAACAGGAATCAAAATGTTGATGTTCAGGGAGACAATGATCATGTTCCACTTAATGCTACATCTGGTGGGTTTGACATTATAATGATTACTTAAGCTTAATTAGCTAATTTTATAACTCATAATGTGTTTGAAAATTTTGTATTATATTTGGTCAAAGTCAATCTTAGCATGTCATCATCTGTTTAAACTTGACTTCTGTTTTATTAAATGGTATGGGCTGTATGGTTACGAAAATGTTTGTCTCCTCTTGAGCGTCAAGTTATCTGCTCTGAACTTTGAAGGAGAGTATCACCTTTATAGGGATACTCCAAATTTCAAAGAAATGAGTTTTATAATATCAATCTTTGGTATAATGTACCATGATCTATGACATTTCGTATATACATCATGCAGACAGCATATATTTGTTGTGTTGAACATACACGTCCATGTAAAGGTTTTAGAATTTATAAATCTTTGCTATAATGTAATATGACTGCAATTAATTTTTTTGTATATTTGTAAATGATCACAGGCCGGAGAGGATCCTCTTTGGTTGTATAATGGCTAATGACCTATATTTAGAATCTAAAGAAATTTGCTAAAGGATCCCAAATTATTTCAACTATTCGAGTGCATACTTCGCTTTCTTGGTAAAACCTTTGTAGGTTTTGTGCTCTATGCAGTGAAGGCTGTATAATTGTTCTGGTTTGGATGCTCTTACCTCATTCGGAATCTATCAACTCAATTATCTTGGGTTAGAATCATATAAAAAGTTTCACTTTCTCAAATATTTAAAACTAAAGAAGACACAACACGTGTCAGCAACGAACAAAAAAAAAATGGTTTTTTTTTATAAACGCTAAAATATGTTTATAGCAAAGGCGGCACAAGATCATTGAAAATCATTGAAACTTTTTTTTTTTTTTTTTTTTTTTTTTTTTTTTTTTTAAATGTGATTAAAAAAAGCGTAAAATTTAATGTTTATCAATAAAATGTTCATTAATCCAAAATGATCAATTGATTGTTCATCATTCCTTTTTGTTATCAATAAAATAACGAAAACAATATTTTCTAGAATTTAGGGTTTTTCATTTCTCAATTTACTTTTATTCTCAGATTTTTTTAGAAGTTTTGAATTTTACTTGAAAAAACAGTTGATAAAAAATAGAATGATAAACATAAAAGTTTGTGCGTTTTTTATTAAACAATTTTAAAAGATAATTATACTAGTGTTTTTTCATTCCTCAATTTCACCTTTGACTTCAATTTTCTAGTAGGATCTTAATAATCTAAAGATTCTTCGACCCAAATAATACATCATTGAGAAAGTTGCACAAGGGGCGCTGACTCCGAATCTGAAGTTGTTAAGTCTTTACATTCTCGATGGATGTCCAACTCCGAGTCTCCAGGCGTTAAGTCTTTTAGTATGTTATGCTTCAAATTAAAGAAATCCACATTCTTGGTAATTAGTGCCCAAGCTCAAATCTCTCAGATTAGATTATCTTTATGTGAGGAAACTAATGTTTGATCTGAATCCAAATCTCGCAACATTAAGTCTTGCAAGATGTTATGATTTAGAAGAATATCACAGGCCCTTTCGATCTCTGAAGCTCATTTCTGTGAACCTTAATGGCACAAAGTTGAGGACCCTTGACCTTGGGTTGTCTTCCGGTCTCGAGATTTTGGTGTCTCAATGGATGTGAATTGGTAGAACTTCACATGCCTCATGAACGTCCTAAGCTCAAATACCTAGACCTCTGTCATTCAAAGTTGAGGACCGTTTATGTTGGGTTGACTCCAAATCCCAAGAGGTTAATCAATACTAGGAAGAAACATCACAATTATTTGATGAAACATCGCAATTATTGACCTATGAAATAGCTGAAATGTCTCCAACTTGATTCAGAGAAATGATTACCTATGGATCTTGGCCGATTAGGACGCTTAGAGAAGCTGACAATCTACATGATATTCCGGAAATCATGGGTATAACCAAAAATCTAACTCATTTCAATCTTGAAAATTATTTTACTGTTGAGAACTAACTTAGGCATTCGAGATGTACAAAAGAATTGATGATCATAAGACACTAATATGTTGGGCCAATTCAATGCCCAAAGTCCATTAGTATAAATTTGAATGAAAAACAACCTAAGTGAATATAAGTCTTTGAATGTTAGAATATTCAGGTAGTCATCCTCAAGAAGTTCTTCCGAGTTTGAAAACAAAGACTCATCACAACGTGAGGTGAAACTCAGAGCATGGAGATAAGGATGATGGAGTCAGTGTGTGATAACAATAACACACTGACTCCCTAAAAGATCTCCTCAACCACTAATGATAATCTAAAGTCTTAGTTGACTCTGATGAAGAACTAATAGATCAGAAACTTCTTGAGAATATAAGTTCAAAACACTTATAAAAAAAAATCAAGGAGTACTAAAGTTGGTAAAAAAAATACAAACAATTGTCAACACTATTCCATCAAAAGTATGTCTGATAGCATATTACGAATAGAAAAACTTGTACTTTAGCTTATCACATGTTGACATGCACTTTTTAACTCATGGATATTCCATATTGTCTCTTGTATTAAAAGTTTTTAACACTTTCAAGAGCCTTTTTTTTTTTTTTTTTTTTTTTTTTTTTCCTTTTTGTGTGTGTGTGTGTGTTTCCCCATCAAAAGTATGTCTGATAGCATATACTATGAATAGAAAAACTTATACTTTTGCTTATCACATGTTGACATGCACTTTTTAACTCATGGATATCCATATTGTCTCTTGTATTAAAAGTTTTTAACACTTTCTAGAGTTTTTTTTCTCAAAATATAAGCAAGTCTTAGATTTCATATCTATCTGCTTAGCATAGTTCTTACTTAAACACAATAATTTTGGGATTGTGTTTAAATTTACTGAGGATATCACATACTTACATTGTCATTCAATCTCAAATGTTTTTTCCGCAAACACTTGGGGTATAATTCTTTGATATATATCTAATAAGAATAACATTGAAAAAGAATTATTGTGCTTTAATTAAGTACTAGGTCTCTACCCGTCCGATGGACGGTTTTCCCAATAGCTTGATCAAAATTGTAAAATGATATATTCAGTGTTAAGGTTCAATAACTATAGCACAATGCACACACTTTGCAACAAATATATTAAAGGAGCTATAAAAGAATAATGTGATATTTCAGGTGCGTATTTAAGAAATCATATGTAATAGAAGTTAGAATACCCCAAATAAAAAACAACAAACATAAATTTTGATTAAAACACCTCAAATAAAAACATCAAAATCCAATTCGATTACATAAAGAGCACATTGAAAATGGTAAAAAAGTCTAGCCAAAAAGAAAGAACGATACGGAAACATCAAAGAACAATTCTTAAACGACATTCCAGCAGCTACTTGATTTCATGTTGCAACTTCTTTCCCTAAACACATATTAATAAAAGAACTTGTTAGGTTGAGTTGTTAGAATTACGAAACAAATAAATTGCATGTGATTTAAATTAAAAGACTCGCCGAGTGTGATGCAACATTGAACACGTTAATGAGAACATGATCATCCGAAATGCAAGACATAATATTAGCATCATGTGCATTATGGTTATTCTTTGGTAGTCTAAATAACCATTGTTTCCCAACCCTTTCGTATAACTCATGGGGAATCGTGTCCCGGTTATCAGCAAATAGATCATACAAACTAAGCACATATTTACCAATTATTTTGATAATTTCACTGTCAAATAGGATCAAAGAAATAGCTATCTTAGTTTGCTCATTAATTACAGTAACTTGTACCCTATACATGTTTGACATATGAGAAGATAGTTAATAAATAAAACACTTAGTATAACATATTATTTAAATTGTTCAAAATTAAGTAGCTTGTCTAGTAAAAGCATTACGGCGTAAACTTAATTAATCTCATCGTTACCTTGGAACACCACATTTAAACTTCGCTGAACAATGGATATCCCTTGTCATGAGAGGTTAATTCCTTAATAATTGGTGAGACATTTTTGGTGCATTTTACACATGCTATATACACCCACCCTTGGCTACTTATATCAGTCACAGTAGCCAAAAGTATGTATGACTTAACATGTGCTTTGTAACGAAAATGAATTAAACATATGTACAAAGATTGTATATGTATAAAATTTATATTTAGTTAATTAAATTATATATTACCTGACATATATCAGTGATTTGGTCTCATCTAATCCCAGTAGCCTAACATATATCAGTGATTTGGTCTCATGGCTCTACTTAAAAATTGATGCCAATGATAAACACGGCGACCCAATTCTGCCAAATCAAACATAAATATCAAAAATATATCCAGTTTGTTCCTTGATTAATATCTAATGTCATCAAACTTAGATGAACAGTTGATAACTTTAAAAAATCGCTAAATACCCAAGTGTATTATATGTGTCAAGTCACAAGATCTCCTTCTAGCCAAACACCTAAATTATGCTAAGATGTTAAGTTAGCAATCCTAAACACTCTCCATCTCGTAACCAACAATCTGTCATCAAAGATTTAACTACAAATAAAATTAATAAAGTACTTACGACATTGATAAGCTCTTTAAGGGGTGGCATGTGATTGATTGCTTTGAACTTCTGCTTAAAGAAATGAGCAACATACCATGAATTACCATTTTGACTCCTACCAACCAACCAACCCATTACACAATCTCTTCAATTGGCCACAAAAATTGGTAGAAAATTTAACTTAAAAACCTTTAAGTATGGTGCTATGGTAAATGAAAGAGCTTAAAACAAAAAGTGAAGATTTCAACCCATTTACTAACAAACATGTCAATGTGGGCATACCTAATAGGTGAAATGTAGTACTCCTAGCTAAAGGAAAAGTCTTCAAATGGGTTGAAAGTGGCCCAAAGTTTAGTTTAAAATTCTTATAGCCATCTAAATTACTTATATTATGTACTTTATTCTTGGAAGACCTTTATTTTAATAATTAAATTATAATAGACTTAACATATTAACCTTTTTTCTCTAGAGATCGTAATAATTCGAATGCAAGACATTTGACACTTACTTTATTGATAATACAGTTCCAAATGAAAATGCAAATGCTTACCGTAGGAACTATTCAATGAATTATTAAATCAAGTTCAAGTCTAACCAAATTACCATATACAATAGCAATATACTCTAGTAGATAAATTTCATTTACTTGATTGGATTCATGAAATCACATAGCAGCTTCCTAGATTTATCACCATCCCTTTTTAATCATGCACGCCCTATCATCCACCCTGTAAGTGAAATCCATCCTTACCATAAATCCTACTATTTCTTTATGTCCATGCAGATAAAAAACATGATATAATAGAGTAATACATACCTTGCTTTGTGTCGATAACTTTAACCAACATGCCAAACCTCAAAGCACATTTCCAATCTCTTTTGGGCATGTCCAATATATATATCCTAGCAACGCATTCTTCCTTAATTTATGCTCCATGCCAATTTTGAACGAAAAAAAGGTGATTGCTGATTCATGTTCCTATCCATATATCAAGCTCCTTCATCCCTTCAATTGAAGATTATCCTTCTTTACCGATGTCTCACACGATACCTTGCTTGTTAATTGCTAAGGTGTAAATAGGCTTACACTTTAGAATAAGCGGTTCATAAGTAGGCAAACGATTGTTATGTTTATATATAGAAACAAATTGATGTGGTTGCAAATGGGAATTTTTTTTAATGTGCCAAAATTAGGCCTACTATGTAATTTATGAGTTATGATGCACAATTTTTATTTTCTTAAATGTCAGAGTAATATTTTTTAGAACAATAGATAACACAAGTACACACATACTTGTGCTTCTGCATAATATTAGGATTGAGTAAGATTTTAAACCATATATTACATCCTAGTTTTAGATTCACGTTTTAGATCCGTGCACACATGGGGCTTTTGTGTTTGATTTTTGTTAGATTAGTTTTGGGTTAATTTTTCATTGCTTAATTACTTTTGCAAAGTTGTATACATTAATTGGAATCTTTTAAATACCTTATATTTTCAATGGGCTTTGTTACATTTGAAATTATACTTTTGTTCATGTACAGGGTTTTGGGTTTGATTTTTTTTAGATTACTCTTGGGTTAATTTTTCATTGCTTAATTAGTTTTGCAAAGTTGTTTATTTTAACTTAAATATTTTAAATGCATTATATTTTCAGTGGGTTTTGTTACCGTTGAAATGATACCTTTTAAAAACACAAGAGTTATTCTTAAATAATTTACAAAAAAGCAATAGTTATTCTTAATTACATTTTCAAGTTAATAAGTTAAAACTTACTCCCTTGTTTGATTTTTTTTTTCTTTTTCTTTTTGGGTTTTACGATGGAAAATATATCTATATATTTACCAACCCTTAAACTATTTGTTTATTTAAAATTGAGGATGTTGTATAAGATAGTAATCATCGAGGATGTGAATAAGAAAGAACAGTATGATTTGTGTTATGTGGTTTGTGTTGATTTTGTAAAATGTCCAATATACATGTGATTTTGGGATAGATATTTGTTAGATTGATTTTCATAAATATAACTCAACTTGTAAAGATTGTAAAGATATTAATGGATTATAAATTTTTATGTTGCATTCAAAGCAAACTTGATACCCCATCTCAAAACTTTCCTTTATGCCTTCGTGAATATTGAGCCGCTCCTGAATTGATGGTTGTGAAAAGATGTTTTTAAACGTTTTGTTAAATTAAGAAAAATGACATACTTTCTTGCTTTAAAATAAGTTCATTTAAAAAATATAGTGAATCTAATTGTTCTAACACTTTTGGATGTTACATGTGAGTTTAATGAAACTTAAAGTTTGATAATCGGTAACAAACACAAGATGGACAAACAATTACACTGTAAAGTTTGTCACAAACAATCAAACACACAGGAGATAAATGAAGAAATGAAAAGCATATTAACCAAAAAGATGACAAGAATATTTCTCAATTTTTTGTACGATCAGCGATGGGAAATCTAAAGGAATTGCACAACGGCTCACTAGTAAGCGCCCCCCGTTAGGTGGAGGGTGTGGTAAGAGGCTTTCTTTCGCCACATCAGTTTTTTCTCTCTCCAAAATTTTTTTCTTTCAACATTCCTTCAACCTCTGCAGCACCTTCTCTCCCCTCCATTCACTTTTTCTTTTTTCTATTAATATTAAATAATTTAAATAGCTCATATATAAAATAAACCATTTATTCATTAATTAAAAAAGGCATATATTACAACTTAATTAAAAACGTTACAAATAAAAAAAAGTTGCAACAAAATAAAATGCTAATCTTCGTTTACATTCGGAATGTAAATGCACACAATATGTTCCTTTGTATCATAACGAAGATGCTGATAAGTTACACGACATTTTAATTGATAAATCGCGTACAATTTTGATTCTTGATCTTGTTGAAGCTCACGGTTTGAAAGTTCGTCTTCATAGAAATTAGGACATATTGCATGTTCTTTATCTTTTAAAATCGTATTATGTAAGAATATATAATATAACGTGTAGCCTCTCGTAATTTTCCCAACGGTTAGTAAATACTTACAAGTTATTACGTTATTTAAATACCCACTTTTACGTATAAATTTTTTTTTATTAGACTTGATATATAAATCACAACGGTAAAACTTTGAATTATCTTTTGCTTAGAAACATTGCTTGCACACAAACCTAGATAGTCTAAATTATTGCGAATATATATATATTAAAAACATTTATATTTTTATATAATATACGTTTCGTATAATTAAAGTACAATATTTATATATTCCCGGAGCCTATGAAAATTCCCGAGATCACTCATTAATATTATTTGATCGTAACCCGACTCACAAAACACACCAGGTGGGCCCCGTTGATCATTGGGCCACTTAACCCAACTAACAAACCAAACGGACCCTTTTTATATATATTGTTTTCTTTTCTGCTGGGCCAGACAAAAACGCAAGCCCAAAGGGCTCAAAGCCCAAACGCACCCTTTATATTTTTTTTTTCTTGTTTTGTTTCTGTCGCGATACACAACCAAACGTACCCTATTTCATACGATTTCTATACACAACACTTATATATTTTTGCTCATCTCAATTCACCTAGTGCCCAATAATCACGAACAATAAAACTTACACTTCCTCACACTCGTTTACTACCCTAGAAAGGACCAAAGTAAAACGCAAAAACCATATCACAAGATAACTCAAAACGTGTGCAAATATTCCTAGACGCCACCACATTTGCCCAATGACTTCTAGACCAACTCAAATGCACAGTAGAATGTCAGATAGTGAACAGAGATTGCATGCAACATTTCCTATTATTGCTAAGTCTCGATTGGTGAAGAAATTGGTGCCATCGTGTATACTAGCCAACGCATGAGTCTTGTGACTCTTGTACTTATCCTCACCACCCTAAATCTCCTATATAAACAATCCCATGCAAGCTAAACAAACACACACACTCAAAAACGTACCAACATACATTTACGTGGAGGTTGCAAGCCAAGATCGGGACAAGGAGTAGAAAACAAGTACGAGGTGCACAAGTGATCCAAGGAGGAACCAAGTTTGCTCGTTGTGAACCTTGCTAGGAGTGAACCATAGTACCTTGATCCCACGTACCCATTTCGAACCATACGTACGAGAACTCCACCCCAAGTGGTGAGGTGAGACACGGAGAACTTTGTTACATTTTATTATTGATTTCTCACGTTCACTTTGATTCATTATTTCGTTAATACAAAACATAACACATGAATATTATTCAACCTATATAACGTTTGACATGTTGTCTAACAAGATGTAACAAGTTTCGATCATAATAACAACATTTACATAAAGAAAATCACACGTCTATATGTCACTTGACCCTTTCGTATAAATGGAAAAGACTTAGAATATTTCTAAGTCTTGAAAACAGTTTTGATAAGTGAGTTTTCACAAACACTTTGGTCTCGTTAAATTCAAATTCGACACATAACCTATATGTTTTATTGCTCGACCTCATTTTTGACATGACCAACAATTGGGAAACACTTTTCATTCGACCTAACTAGTTCGTTTAACTACTTTGCTCGACCCCTTTTTGTCTCGACAAAAACCAGGTTTTACAAAACTTTTATAAGCCAACGTGGGCTTATGTAAAGCCCACTAAGCTTATGTGATATACTGGGCCTGGGAGCCCAACTCCAGTGTTTTTGGTATCCTAAAATGAGTCCAAGGTCAGGCCCAAACCGTTCGTAAGCCCATTGGATCACGAAACCTTAACGGGCCTTGATATTGTCACGTTAAGCCCATTTAAGTGAAATAAGTGCTTTTTAAGAAAATAAGCTGCGAAAATAAGCTTTTCAAAATGTTTTGAGCTTAATGAAATAATAAAATTGTTAAGTTTTGAATTTGGTAAAGTTTGGACCATTTTTGCAAAAATACGAGCGATAAGGACTAAAATTGCCAAATCGGTAAACTTTAGTGAAAAATATAAAAACTGTTTTCTAAGGGGTATAAACTGTAAATATTAAAACTTAAGGATAATAAATGTATAGATTTGATATTTGGACTAAAAATGTAAATATATATAACTTTTGGACTAACGGCGTAAATATTTTCCGTTAAGGGTAAAAAGTGTAAGATTGATAAAACATTAAGGATCGAAGTGAAATATTTACTTTTGATAAAATTCTATATTTATTATATATATTTGATTATATATTAAAACGATAAATAATAAAACGTAACTTATTATATATATATATATATATATATATATATATATATATATATATATATATATATATATATATATATATATATATATATATATATATATATATATACTAGACTTCAAAGCCCGCCCGATGGGCGGGCATGCCTTGTAATTATAACTTTGATGGTTTTAATTATCATAAAATTATGTTTTAAGTCGTAGGTTTTTTTTTAAGAATTATCATGACTTAAAATTATCGTTGGAAGGTATTAGTTAACAGAAAATAATATAGAATAATGACGGGCATGAGTCATAATTGTTGTTGAATGGTTTTAGTTATCGAAAAATAATATATTAGGAAGTATTTGAGGCTCAACAATTATAAATTAAAAATATTTATAAGAGATGTTTTTTGTCTTTTTTTTGTAGCGATAAAAGGTTTGTTAACAGATAAGAATATATAAATGTATGAATTTGTCTTTTTAATTCATTAAGATGAAGAATACTTGTGGGTTAACAATTATTTTCAAAAGGTCTAATAGTCTGTTGATCTTGTTAACGCATTAAGAATGAAAAATATAAAAATAAACGGTTACCGAATATGAGAGAAAAGAAAGTTTTAAAGTGGTAAGCAAGAGCAAAGTATCAAAGCATAGCCTGATCGATGGGCGAGCAACCCTTATTAATATCGTTAAAAAACTTAAGTTAACGAAAAATAAGCTATAAACATACCAAATTTTTAATTGAATGTATTTAGAACGAAAAGAAATAAATGGTTATCGAATATGTGAGGAAAAAAAGTTTCAATGTGGTACGCAAAAACAAAGCAACAAATCATAGCCAGCCCGATGGGCGAGAAAGCCTTATGAATATCGTTAAAAAAGTTAAGTTAATTAAAGGACAAATGATATTAAAAGGTAATATACTTGCCACAAATTCATCGAATGGGTAGTGAACTATTTTTTTTCATTTTGAGGGTAATTTTCTTTCAAATTCATCATCTTTAGGGTATTTTGAAAAAATTTTGGACAATTTTGCCCTTCGGGAAAAAAAAATTTGTATTAGCTATGAGGGGCAAAATTGTCCAAAATTTTTACAAAATACCCACAAAAAGAAAAAAAGACAAGTTAATAGTGCCAAAAGTCAAATTTTTTAGTTCACTACCCATTCGATGAATTTGTGGCAAGTATAATACCTTTTAATATCATTTGCCCTTAATTAAACCATGCTGGTACCATTGCATCTTGCAGCTTCCATTTCCTTGATAACCTTCTTAATCTTCCATATGTCAATGTTCTTATATGTTTCCTGATTGTCTGACATCTAATCATACGATTAGCTTTAATTCAAGCATGTATATACTCGATGGGAACTTCATTGCTTTTAAGCCATGTCATAGCTTTCGAGGATCAATATAGTTGATTGTTGAAGTACCCAATTATGTTGTTTTCAGATCCTCTTTGGTCTACTTATCTTGTTCCATTTTCTCAATCTTTGCATTAGTTTGATTAATCTTCTTCCGTGTCCTGCATTTGACTAAAAATCTCACTTTGAAAAGATATAATCGAAACTGAAAGTATGGGTATTATGCATCAGAATACATAATATTTAGTTATACTACGCTAAAATATTTACTTGGAATTATACCAACATAAAAATTTAGCTATAGTGTGCCTCCATCAATTGATGAAGTTATTATACAAACAAAAATTGGAATGTTACCAGTGAGAGTTGTTTTGTCATGAGTCTCAAGTCCTAATTCCTGTAGCAAGATAATACACGTCATATTAGATTATGAAGGATTCGTAGTAAGAAAACCTTTGAATTACAGCAAAACATAGCAATAACAAATAGAACATTGGTTACAGAAGCCACCTTTTTATAGCTTTATACTGCTCATTCAATAAGTAACGGTGCTGTTCAGTGCTTATTTTCTCTTCAATAGCTTTTGCTATGGTTTCCTACTTGCAAAACCGAGAACAAATACCATCACGAACTAAAGATAATTATTCATAAATTTAAAAAAAGATGCCACCAAGACGCTAAGACTGACCTGAATACTATGTATCTCCATTTCTTTCTTTGATAACTCAAGACTGCTTAGCATTTCTAGCGGCTGAATTGCAGCAACATTTGTTAGAACCTTGATAATCCACATAAAAGAAGAGACAAAACTAAAGACCCCTGTCAAATAGAATTTCGATCTGAAAATAACTATGTAATCAACTTGTTGAGTCATTGCTTGAACTGGCATAATAGGAAGAGCTCCAAACTAAAAATAACCATGAAGGTATAAAGCATTGATCAACTTTTGTGATATGTGCAGATTTATAAACAAAGTTAAAAACTCAGATGCAAGTACTATATTAAAGATTAACCCACTGAAAAAAATGCACATTCTAGCCCTTTACTAAATGAAAATAATAGTGGAGTAATAACAAACCTTGATCAACTGAATATTGAGAGTGGAGCAACAAACTTGTATACGCTTCAGTTTATTCTACAGGCTTTACATGATTGCCTTACAAAAGGTTATGCGCCTTCTTGTTATGATATTCGTCGTGTTCATGTTCACCGGTCTTGGGTTTCTTACCTATAATTTTGCAAGGGTCATTTTACAATATGAAAATAACGGAAGTAAAAAAGGACACATGCATGTATATTTAATCATATAGTTGCAGGAGAGGAATTTAATACTTCTCGAGGGAAGTATGAAACAGTCCCCACGAATGTGCATGCCTTGTCATCTGAAGAAGAATAACATAACAGGAGGCATTAAATCCTAATAAATTTTGAAAAATGAACGTGCAAAATTGTATATTAAGAGTAAAAGATCAACCAATGTCTGATCTTGAATAAATACATTATAGATTTAATAATCGACCATTTTCCTTCCTTATAAATGTTGAGGCCTTGAGGGTAAGGACCTATCTTAAAGTCACCTATTGATTTTGGTCCAACCCAGAGCGTTCCAAATTGAAACTTTAACTTGGAACCACCACCAGCAGCTACTGTTCTAATGTCGAGCTAAGGTGCTTGAATTATAGAACCGGTGCATGAATTATAGCACCGGCTATTCATAACTTCCTGCATATCAGCTCACATCAGTGGACGTGTCACCATATTAAACCCAATTGATGGTTTCTCTGTCTCAACCTCGAAAAGGGCCTGAGAGTACCCGATGACACCACCTGTAGGACCCGACAACACGGCTTTATGACCTGAAAACTACTTTCTGGAGCTAGACCTCCATAAGATTGCATAAAAAGAACATTAATCTTTCCAGACTATCATCAAGTTTAGCAATGAATTCCGACAAATACTCTTTAATAATGGGAGTCAAATCTAAGTATTCCTTACTGTGTCAGTAGTGTGTGTCTCAAGAGCCACCAACAGTCTTTTCTAGAACTCCTTTGCCTGTAAATAACAGATTTAAAATACAATTAGCGAGTTTCTCTGTGTGCAAGTTGCAGCGAGAGTATGTAGCCTTGTTATAACATCAACAATGGTCCTGCCACTCTTGTAATGACCACTAATATCCCCAAGAAAATATGACCTTTTTGCATACGGGTAGCTGTAAGTCCCATTGGAGTTGATCCAGCGCACCAAATATACAGGCTGAGAGGGGGAGGGAACTTACTAAAGCCTCAACAACTTCTTCAACATTGTCATGACACAAATATTTGTCTATTCTGTCAATCCTGAAACACAAATTAATATTAATTGAACCATGTTATACTATGATAAATCAATAAAAATTATTCTGTCTACAAAATCTATTAAAAGGACCAAGTGATAACGAATATACATAACAATATTGGAGTGAATGATAACAAAATATTACATGTATTGGCCGACCCTCGGCTCCTGGAGCATGCATATGTTGCTGGTAAGGACGCTGCACAGTAAGTGTTTCAGTGGCCACTTCAGTGAATGGATCTCCTTCACTTCCTGTTTCTGTGAATTTTGAAGATTCCACCCTTTCGATTTGCGGAAAAAGCGGTATCCTAGCGTCGGACACATGGTTGAGAACTAACCTTGGTGTTCCTTTGCGAATCCCAACTCCAAAGTGGACTTGAAACCTGTGTTTGGTATTTTGAAGATTTTTTATTATTGATGGAAGCTCATACGGGTTAGGATCTGGTACGTAGCTTAGAACTTCAGCGCAGGCTGGAAGTAGTTAGTGTGCTTCTGGGGTAAACCAAGTGAGCAACGCGCTGCCAGTCACATCCGCAATATAGACTTGAAGCAATAGCTGTAAATGTGATATGTTTCGCTTGTTATCAACAATTGTGATAAGCTTATAAATAATTGGTTTGCCATAATTAAAGTTTGGTAATACGTACATGTAGTTTGGCATCAGCACCGTACCGGGTTCCTGACAATGCTAATGAAGCCGTGTTTCTTCTATCTTTTTTTCAAAGAACAATTCAGAAATATTACAATTTTGGTTAAAAGTGTTTAAAAGTTGAAGTGGCCTAGGTTTTATAGCTAAAACTTGATTAATTTAGTGACATTTACCGACCCACTTCATTACACCTGATCATGAACAATACATACAACATCAAAAGGTAAATTTTCAGAATGTAACTTTATGTCTAAACAATAGAATTACCATTAATAAAGGTTTGATGACGTAAAAGATTAGTTGCAATGGCACACTGGGATGCAAAGAGTTCGTAGTTAACTACATCTTTTCTGGCTGGTTTGTGACTACAATTTATTATCTTAGAGATAAATATTAATATATGGCCAAACATTATTAAAAAAAAAATACATTGAATTCCCTTGCAAGCATGTTGGTGTGCAATATGTTGGCCAACTTTGACCATCCTTAGTCATCTATAGGGTTTTGTTCAGCTGAAAAGGCAAACAAACCAAAATGGGGACACGATTGACTACGTACACGTGCAACTGATACACCGCCATCATTGTAATGCACTGATTTTTATGAGCTGTTTCTTATGCATACTCGCAAAGTCCATAGTAGCAGATGTAGGCAATGGATCACTATAACAAATCAGATGTGACTTTCTCTTACTATTCGCAAGCATGTGCGTAGGGGTAACAAAATTGTTATTTAAAGTCTGTGTGGTAGGCCAACTATACATTGCAATACACAAAACATAGCAAGAATTAATACACATTAAAATGTACTTAAAAGCAACCAACCAAAACGAATGCATACTTACGTGTAGGTGTACTGCTTTGAGTCATAGCAATAGGGGAATTGTATCGAGATAGCACGGACGGTGAACCTATAAATAGTCTTTTATAGCTGCTTCATACTCTGAGATTCGGTGTAACAAAGACTTTGCAGACATGATGTCTAACCTTGTCCTTCTTTAACATTAACTTTACAGTGGCTCCATGATCAAAAAGATGACAAAAAAATAAAATTGTTCTCGATCATACTTTTTATGCTTCAGATTTTAACGGACCTTGCTTATCAAGGGTGTAAAACCCTTCTAATGTATTAGTGTTATCGCAGAACATCGTTTATTTTCCCACAACTTGTTTCGATTAGTGGTCATCACTTGTTTCAGTTGGTAAAGATTCGCCAAGGAGAAACATTTTGTGGCCACAATGAATGTAAGTATAAAATGCATAAATAATTAAGTGACTACTTATATTTATGTTTAGTACACAAATCTCGGTAAAAAGTTTAGCTTCTCTTCCAGATGAATGAGGGAAAACTCCATTAAAAGAAAGGTCAAGGGTTTATTAAAGTCCGTTTTAGAGTCTCCAGTCGGTTCATCTATTGGCACTTCCGTTGATATAGTAGGTTCTTGAGTTTTTCTTCCCAATTGAACCATGATAAATAATCTAACATGGCAATAATCTTAAAAACTAAAGCATTTATTATCCTAAAACATACCAAACTTCACTTGTTTCTAGGTTCTTATTATTTAACGGGCTTTTCACTTAGAAGGCCTTCATGCAAATCTAATATAAAGGTACACATGCTAAAACATAAATCCAAAATTAAGATAAATCTGCTCATAGCCTAATATTATTCATGTCAAAGTCTCTTTCCTACGACATTTCAAATAAGCATAGCATAAATGTCAAAGCAACATATGCAAGACGAAATGATTGTTTATCTCCTTATTTGTTGTCCGGGAGTGTTTAGATGGCTGCTAAAGGGTTTGTTTTGCTGGTGCCAAGGGGGTCTTTGGATGGCTGGTGTAAGGGAGTGTCTGGTTATGGTCAGGGGGTGTTTGGATGGCTGATTTAATGATGTGTTCTGCTCCTGCCATGGGTGCTTTGATGGCTGCTGTAAGGGGGTATTTGGTTGGTGCTGTAAGGGGTCTAATGGGTGACTGTTTTGAGTTATAACATTCACCAAGTAAACTTAAACAATTGCAATGTTATGTTCCATCAAATAAACTTTACTTGATAAGAAAAAATATTATATACACATATATCAGTAGTTTTGAGGATATGCATTAATGACACATAAACCAACATAACTTATAGGTTTTAAGGTTTTAGACCTGAAAAAGAAATATTCAACCAACCTGCCATATTCGAAGTAACACTATGATTTGAAGAAACGAAGTCCATATAATATAGTAAGAGGTGGATTTCGAATAAGAGTCTACTACACCTTTTTATAAACACCTAAAATCCAATCCTATTGGATCATAAAAAGGCGTCACTGCACAAAATCTCATTGATTTAGTTGTCCCGCAAAAGAACCAATTGGTTAAACTGGATTAGGAACAAAAGGTGCGACTGCCACCTGATGATTTTCATGGTATAGAGCAGGAATTGAAGAACTTGCGTGTACGCATTGATGGCAGAAAGGTGGAGAATGAATAGGAAAAGGTTGTTGTTTTAAACTCCGTAGTTGGTCATCACTTTCTAAAAGGTTCCTAAATGGCTCATTGAGGACTCCAGGTGGACATAAAACCGTATGTCGCCTGAAAAATAGACATTAATTCAGAGGGTCTTGGTGTGTTGAAAGTGATTATCTGATAATGTTATTGGAACATTGTTACGTACCTGCAAATAGAAGCTTGACCTCCAGTAAAATCATTTGTAGTTGTCTGCCATTTGGTATGCTTTTTAGCTATGAAGTTAACCTCGTTACATAATTCTGGTGGTTTGCTCAACTGCGAAAAAATGTCCTCACATGATTACATTCAATATTCATTAAAGTTGATGCATGTCATGTTAAAAATAAGTAGTTAAAGAGTAGAAAACCTCTAATTCTATACGACCCTTCTGTTCTTCATAAAAAACGACATTGATGGCAGATATTTGTGACCATGGAATTTCCATCTTCTTTTTAAGAGACCCATCAAGAAACTCCCACACAAGTTTCTTCTTTCTATAGTAGATTTTAACAACTAAATCTCCCTCATTTTTTGATTTCCACTGCCCAAATTTGCGAAGCATAGATTAGATGTTTCTATTTGTTTTCATTAAATCGCATAAAATCATATGATAAAAAGAAAATTAACCTCACAAGAACCTATTGTTAATGAGATGGCAACCCTAATATAAGGTATACCTGAATTGATCTCCTGAATACGAAAACCAAAACAGTAGTTGTCACTAAATAATAACAGATATACATTGAATAAAATAATTTTAGCATAAAATCAAAAGAAAAGAAAAAAAAATACGTTGTTCACTATACACAAACAGACATAGAACAATGTAAGGATGCAATTTGTTCATTAGAACAACCTTAATGCCAGAAACATAAGGCATTGAGCTCTGAGCTGTTTCAAATTATTTGGAACAGGCAGGATTTTGTAGGGCTTGATGTGGTTGAACTTGGGAAAACGTGGGATATGTCCACGACACCTTCTGTCATTAGATAACACTCAAATCAAAAATCACACCCAAATACAAATATGTTGATGGAGGTTCTGCACAATTGCTTAAAAGATAAATAGACGTCTATGACAACGTCTATAACATGGTGCAAGTTCCAATGACAGTAACATATGTATATGTATAAAAGATAACGATCAAATTTCACATTTTCATAAGAAGCTCTTGGAACAGTTCTTACAAACATTGATTTAATATTCTTTTTTCATGTAAATTGTAAAATAATAACTGAAGTTGATACCTTGATCATTGTTTGTTATTTTCTGCCAAAATATGGTCATGGGAGATGGCGGTTCTGGTACCTTTTTTTCAATAATATTAGGGTTTTGTGACCTTATGAGGTATATAAAGATAAACATGTAGATGATGAATCTGCAAACAAAATAAACCAACATAAGATCATTATGGTTTTGAGAAAGGGATACATACTTTTGATTTTTGTCCAACAAAAGCACACCTAAAGCAGCAAATACAATAAACAACATAAGATCATTAGCAACTGAAAACCATAAAACATGTCTACTGGAGCAGTCAAAACCGAGTATATGTAATTAGGGTTTTTCTTTTTTTGAAACAATATACGGGTGTTTTTATCTTTTATAAATTAAGCAATATCTTTTTAAAAATACGGTATTAACTTTCTTTTGAACATTATATTTTTAATTTTGGATGATATATCTCAAAAAATAAGTTGGTCTAGTGGTAAACATCCTTATTATTCTACTAACAAATCCTAGGTTCGAATCCTAATAATTACCTTTTTAATTATGGATTTAATTCCAAATTCTAAATTAAATACAGAATTTTAAGTTTAAAAAAATTAATAAACATGGACAAAAACCGATAACATGGAGGCCAAAATGTGATATTAAATTGTATATAAAATATCAATTTACAAAATTCATTTAAAAATTAAAAAAATAAATACATGTTAAAAAATAATTTACATGTGATGACATGGCAGATGACATGGCTGAAATTGAATTACTGGGCATTGATTGGGCATTGACTGGACAATGACTGGACATTTCCTTCAAATGCCTCCTGTTATATATAATGTAGATATATATATATATATATATATATATATATATATATATATATATATATATATATATATATATATATATATATATATATATATATATAATACGAATAAAACTTATATAACGATAATAAAATTTGAACGATATAACAATACGTTATTTATTTCTTGTAAAACGATACGTTTATTTCCGTTATAAAAACTAACTTTATATCAATCATCGATAATTTTACTTACGAGATATAATTATATATAACGTTGTTTTTAAACTTTAGGCATTTAAACAAACACGAGATTTATTCGTAACTAAATAACAAGTAATCGCGATAAAACCAGATTTAGACTATCAACTGAAACTTGCATTATCTTTTAGGTTGTGTTGTGTGAAGCCGTTTCCTTACTTCGTTGAGACTACAATACCACTGTACTACTAAGGTGATTTCATAGCCCACTCTTTAACTATTTTCCCGTGGGGAGATACATGCTTAAAACTCGATCACAAGTCTTTTATACCGGGTATTGAAATACCGTCAGGCCAATGTTATTTTCTTATGTTACTATTGTCAGAAGTCCCTCGATCATGAACCTTAATCACCTGAAGGGTGAACGTAAATAATTGTGGATAGTACTATTAGTGATTGACAATCCTCATTTGGTTGTTGGAGAAAACACCAGGCGCACTTTATTGTTCTTATAAATAGGTTATTGACAAATACCTATCTTTGGGGGCCTATTACTTACCATCATAATACATACTTATGATTGGCTGTTAATCGTTGAGTATCATGAGCTTAAGGCAATAACAAGAACATTGATTTTTTTTAACATATTGATTGTATGTGATTACAATACACTCTTAACTTGTGATTCAAACTCTTAAACTCAAACCTATGAATATCACTCAACTTTATGTTGACTTTAGCATGTTTATCTCAGGTAACTAAACAAGACGGATCTGGATGGCACGGAATGGGCAAAAGCATGACAAGTACCATAATAAACTACTTATTTTCCTTCAGAATAAAACACGTTCTTAACTTAATAATGTCTTGTATCTCAGATATTTGGTATTTTGAAATAAATTAAACTTTAATACTTCACTTTGTGTTGTTTACTATGATTGTGACAAAGATCCTTGAAGTAATAACCCGAAAGTCTACCGCTGACATGTTAAGTCTTCCGCTGTTATTAACGACTTTTGGGGGTGTTACAGATTGGTATTCAGAGCCACGGTTATAGAGAACCAGATGTTTTTAAACATTGGACTATAACTACACTTTAACTGGACCATTTTTACAAAATACCACTTCATGCCCTCCGTGCCTACATTCCAACATCTGGTAGAAAAATTACTTCTCATTATTTCTTACTTATATAACTTGAGATACGCTTACATGTTATGATTATGCTAATAACTATGTTTACTAATCGGGATTATTACAGTACCATGTCTTCCAAACCCAACTTCATTGTTTTGTTATCGGATTCGGAAACTGAGAGCTCTACACCTATTGTACCAACTCTTGCTCCAATGACTGTGTCACCTACAACAAACAAGAATAAGGAAAGTCAGCAATCCTCCACTTTACCTCAAGCATCATCTGGTCCAATCAGACGCAGTAAGCAAACTTCTCCATTCCAGCCTTATGAACCAGCCACAGCTGGAAAAGCTCTTTCATATGTTGAAGAAAAAGACATCTGGAAGGATACTAAATGGAAAAAGGAAATTGCTCCAACTGCAGAACCAGTGATACTACCTAGTATATTTTATCAGCAGACTACTACTGTACCAGTGACAATCAACAGTCCACCACCTGTGAAAACTTCCAGTGCTCCTCTGTCTTATCAACCAAGGAATTACCAGATTCGTCCTACCTCCTCAGATCCTTACTATTATGCAAGAACCAACCATAAGGCTCGTAAGCGGGTCAATGCTCGCAAATGGTCATTTCTACTACCAATCCTTAAGTATTGGAGATCTCAAGAAGGTACACCCACCAACAGAGAACTTGGTGAAAGATCATCATTTGCTGCATCTAAGATCCTTCCAGTCACTGGAGAACCCATTCACCATACCATACCACTCTTGGCAGCTAGGTTAGTAAGACATGAAGACAGGTTAGACGCCATAGCCACCTTGGTGAACAACATCCCTAATGAACTAATAGAAGTTATGTCAGCTGAGATAGAACAACTCGTGATGGGACACCTAGAGATGAGAACCATGATTGAACAACTAAGTACCCAGTTCGGTGAAGCTATGGAATTCATCGGATTACTTTGCTCTGCTAACACCATAAACAAGGACATCATGTGTGACATCGATCAAGCCCTCGACACCACAAGAGCCCAAGTCATGTCTCTGCGACGTGCACAACAAGAAACACAAGCTAGGGAGAGAGACCGAGACCAAATCATAGAAACCATGGCCGCCAAAATTCAGGAACTAGAACGTCGTCTTGATGATAACCAAGGAAAACCCTAGAATGCCATAGATTGTCGACGTAGCCTCACCCACATCACAGTAATAACTTGTATTTGAATGTCCTAGAGATATGTCAACAAGAATAAATAAGTGATGTAAACTCAAAACGACAATCTAATCAATGATGTTATGTTTGCTTTATTTTCATAAGTGTTATGATATCGTATATTGCATCGTGATATATGTGACACTATTATAACTTTGAACCTATTGATGTTACTAAATAGTCTAACACAGGATGGTTATTATGAAAATTCTGAAAATATATTCTCATTTTTAGGAATATGGCACCTAAGAGAACCACGACCACTACCTCAGCAGCAACCATGACCCCGGAAGAAATCCAACAAGCAATCACCAATGGAATCAATGCAGCCTTAGCCGAACAAGCAAATGCTAACGCACAACCGGCAAGAAATGTTGCTCCTGCACCTCGCCAATGTACCTATAAAGATTTTATGGCTTGTCAGCCGACTTACTTCATGGGTACTGAAGGGATAACTAAACTCGCCCATTGGTTCGAGAGATGCGAAACGGTATTCCAAAGGAGTGGATGCTCAGAAAACAACAGGGTCACATTTGCCACAGGAACCTTAATGGATGACGCTTTGTCATGGTGGACCGCTACAACTCAAACTTTAGGTACAGAAACAGCATACCGACTCTCCTGGACGGAATTCAAAGCCAAGATCCTAAAGAAGTACTGTCCTCGATCCGAAATAAGAAAACTGGAAGACGAATTCCATGTCCTTGCAGTCAAAGGAATCGATCTTAGGGCTTACAACAGGAGATTCCACGAGCTGATGGCATTATGTCCTTCTATCGTACCAGATTTAGAGAAAACTCTGGAGAAGTATATTGAAGGTCTTCCCCGGAATATTGAAGGAAACGTCACAGCATCCAACCCACCATCACTAGAAGTCGCAATGGAGTTAGCACAAAAACTCCTAGACCGCGAAATCAAGTGCAACGAACTCAAAAGAAAGCTCGATGACAGGAGAACCACCCACCACCAAAACCACAATCACTACCACAACGGCCATCGCAACAACAACCATCACCACAACAACAACAACAACTACAACAGGATCAACCAACAACAACACCAGAACAAGAACCCACATCGCCAACAACAGAACCAACGACAAGAACCTCCTAAGGTATTTACGGCAACCAATGGTAATGGATACCAAGGTATTAAGCCACAGTGCAACCGATGCAAGCTCCATCACAATGGTGCTTGTACAGTAAAATGCCATAAATGCCAAAGGATAGGTCATGCCACAAAAGATTGTAGGACCCCTGCCACCGGCAGCAACCTACAACCAATAGCACCAACATGTTACTCATGCGGAGAAACCGGACACTTCAAGAACCGCTGTCCAAAAGGAAATGGTCAGAACACTGCACGAGCAAGAGCATACGTGATGGGAAATGAAAATGAACCACAACACCCCGACGTTGTCACGGGTACGTTCTTATTAAATCATCATAATGCTAGAGTATTATTTGATTCTGGAGCAGATAAGAGCTTCGTGTCAGATACGTTTGCCCCTTTCATTAACTCTAACCCTTCTAAGCTAAACACCACATACGAGATAGAAATGGCCAATGGGAACTTAATTAGCACCAACTTTGTTTTAAGAAATTGTACCTTAACCCTCGTAGGAGAATCTTTTCCTATTGACCTGATGCCTGTCCAACTCGGTAGTTTTGATGCTATCATCGGAATGGATTGGTTATCCAAACATCATGCTAAGATTCATTGTGACGAGAAAGCCATACACATTCCTTTTAAGAATGAAACCCTCGTTATCCATGGCGACAAGAATAAAAACCGATACGGAATCATCTCATGCCTCAGAATGATAAAATACATGAACGAAGGATGTCATGTATTCATGGTTCACGTGACGGAAAGTAAGTTAACCAAGAAACAACTTAAAGATGTACCTATCGTTAAGGAATTCCCTGAAGTATTTCCTGAAGATCTACCCGGTCTTCCACCGACTCGTCAAATAGAGTTCCAAATTGAACTAGTGCCTGGAGCGGCACCAGTAGCAAAAGCACCTTACAGGTTGGCACCTTCCGAAATGGAGGAACTATCGGAACAACTAAAGGAATTATCCGATAAAGGTTTCATTAGACCAAGTTCATCACCTTGGGGAGCCCCAGTTCTATTTGTTAAAAAGAAAGACGGATCATTCCGAATGTGCATAGATTACCAAGAGTTAAACAAACTCACTATAAAGAACCGATATCCTTTACCTAGAATAGACGATTTGTTTGATCAATTACAAGGATCGAGTGTATACTCGAAGATTGATCTAAGGTCAGGATACCATCAATTGAGAGTTCGGGAAGAAGATATTCCCAAGACAGCCTTCAGAACCCGTTATGGACACTATGAATTTAAGGTAATGCCATTTGGTCTAACGAACGCACCCGCTGTGTTTATGGACCTAATGAACCGAGTATGCAAGCCATATTTGGACAAATTCGTGATAGTATTCATTGATGACATTCTGATCTACTCTCGTAACAAAGAGGAGCATGCCAATCATTTGAGAACAATCCTAGAGTTACTTAGGAAGGAAAAGTTGTACGCAAAATTCTCAAAATGCGACTTTTGGATTCCCACGGTGCAATTTTTGGGACACGTAATCAATAGTCAAGGAATACACGTGGATCCTGCAAAAATAGAGGCAGTTAAAGAATGGTCATCACCTACAACTCCCACAGAAGTACGTCAATTTTTAGGTCTTGCAGGTTACTACCGGAGATTTATTGAAGGTTTCTCAAAAATCTCAAAACCATTGACCAAGTTGACCCAAAAGAACGAAAAGTACGTCTGGGGACAAGAAGCAGAATCAGCCTTCCAACTATTAAAACAAAAGCTTTGTGAAGCTCCAATACTAGCATTGCCAGAAGGAAGCAAAGATTTCGTGCTATATTGTGACGCTTCGTACCATGGTTTAGGTGCAGTTTTGATACAACGGGATAAGGTAATAGCTTATGCCTCACGTCAACTGAAGAAACATGAGGAAAATTACACAACCCATGATCTAGAACTAGGAGCAATAGTATTCGCTCTCAAGTTATGGAGACATTATCTATACGGCACTAAGTGTATCGTGTTTACAGATCACAAAAGTCTCCAACACATCCTAGATCAAAAGGATTTAAACATGAGACAACGCCGTTGGTTAGAATTGCTTAGTGATTATGATTGTGAAATCCGTTATCACCCAGGAAAGGCTAATGTAGTAGCAGATGCACTAAGCCGGAAAGAAAGACTAAAACCTCTCAGGGTTAGATCGTTAGGCATGACTATTTGTTCACCCCTCCCAACACAAATCATTATCGCCCAGAGCAAAGCTCTCAAGAAAGAAAATCGACCAATTGAAAAGATTTTTGGTATGCCAGAAAACGAAAACGGATTTGTGAAAAGATCAGATGGAATGCTTTGTTTCAAGGAAAGAAGCTGGATTCCTCTCTTCGGAGGTATTCGTGACCTCATCATGCATGAGTCTCACAAATCAAAATACTCCATTCACCCAGGTTCCGACAAGATGTACCAGGATCTTAAGAAACTATATTGGTGGCCGAATATGAAAGCCGACATCGCTGAGTACGTCAGTAAATGTCTAACATGTTCAAGAGTAAAAGCAGAATACCAGAAACCCTCCGGATTACTCACCCAACCTGAACTCCCCATGTGGAAATGGGAACGTATTACCATGGACTTCATCACCAAACTTCCCAAGACCTCTACTGGCTACGATACGATATGGGTTATCGTTGATCATCTCACCAAGTCAGCTCATTTCCTACCAATCAAAGAAACTGATGAAATGAACACACTTGCTCAGATATATCTGAAAGAAATTGTGTCACGACATGGAGTGCCAATTTCTATTATATCAGATCGTGACAGTCGTTTCACGTCTCATTTTTGGAAATCATTACAAAAAGCTTTAGGAACAAAGCTGGATATGCGTACAGCCTATCACCCACAAACCGATGGTCAAAGTGAGAGAACTATACAAACCTTAAAAGATATGCTACGCGCTTGTGTTATAGACTTCGGAAAAGGTTGGGACAAACACTTACCGTTGGCAGAATTCTCATACAACAACAGTTATCATACCAGTATCAAGGCAGCACCATTCGAAGCACTTTACGGTAGAAAGTGTAGATCACCCGTTTGCTGGGCAGAAGTCGGAGAAATACAACTCACAGGACCGGATCTAGTTCATGAGACAACCGAGAAAATCATCAAAATCAAACAACGTTTACAAACCGCTAGAGACCGACAGAAAAGTTACGCCGACCTGAAAAGAAAACCCATGGATTTTCAGATTGGAGATAAAGTGATGTTAAAAGTATCACCATGGAAAGGAATGATACGATTCGGAAAGAGGGGAAAGTTAAACCCGAGATACATCGGTCCATTCAAAATCCTAGAAAGAATTGGATCCATGGCATATAAACTTGAACTACCCGAGGAACTTAGCCGAATTCACAACACTTTTCATGTGTCAAATCTCAAGAAGTGTTTATCCGATGAATCTTTGGTCATTCCATTGAAAGAATTACAACTTGATGACAAACTCGTTTTTACCGAGGAACCAGTAGAAATCATGGATAGAGAAGTCAAACAACTGAAACAAAACCGTATCCCTATCATAAAAGTTCGTTGGAACTCTAAACGAGGACCAGAGTATACTTGGGAACGCGAGGACCAGTTTCGCACCAAATACCCACACCTCTTCTCTTAGACACCCTTGGCAACCCTCCTAAACTCGAATTCCGGGACGGAATTCACTGTAAGATGTATGTACTGTAGCCTCTCGTAATTTTCCCAACGGTTAGTAAATACTTACAAGTTATTACGTTATTTAAATACCCACTTTTACGTATAATTTTTTTTTTTTATTAGACTTGATATATAAATCACAACGGTAAAACTTTGAATTATCTTTTGCTTAGAAACATTGCTTGCACACAAACCTAGATAGTCTAAATTATCGCGAATATATATATATATATATTAAAAACATTTATATTTTTATATAATATACGTTTCGTATAATTAAAGTACAATATTTATATATTCCCGGAGCCTACGAAAATTCCCGAGATCACTCATTAATATTATTTGATCGTAACCCGACTCACAAAACACACCAGGTGGGCCCCGTTGATCATTGGGCCACTTAACCCAACTAACAAACCAAACGGACCCTTTTTATATATATTGTTTTCTTTTCTGCTGGGCCAGACAAAAACGCAAGCCCAAAGGGCTCAAAGCCCAAACGCACCCTTTATATTTTTTTTTCTTGTTTTGTTTCTGTCGCGATACACAACCAAACGTACCCTATTTCATACGATTTCTATACACAACACTTATATATTTTTGCTCATCTCAATTCACCTAGTGCCCAATAATCACGAACAATAAAACTTACACTTCCTCACACTCGTTTACTACCCTAGAAAGGACCAAAGTAAAACGCAAAAACCATATCACAAGATAACTCAAAACGTGTGCAAATATTCCTAGACGCCACCACATTTGCCCAATGACTTCTAGACCAACTCAAATGCACAGTAGAATGTCAGATAGTGAACAGAGATTGCATGCAACATTTCCTATTATTGCTAAGTCTCGATTGGTGAAGAAATTGGTGCCATCGTGTATACTAGCCAACGCATGAGTCTTGTGACTCTTGTACTTATCCTCACCACCCTAAATCTCCTATATAAACAATCCCATGCAAGCTAAACAAACACACACACTCAAAAACGTACCAACATACATTTACGTGGAGGTTGCAAGCCAAGATCGGGACAAGGAGTAGAAAACAAGTACGAGGTGCACAAGTGATCCAAGGAGGAACCAAGTTTGCTCGTTGTGAACCTTGCTAGGAGTGAACCATAGTACCTTGATCCCACGTACCCATTTCGAACCATACGTACGAGAACTCCACCCCAAGTGGTGAGGTGAGACACGGAGAACTTTGTTACATTTTATTATTGATTTCTCACGTTCACTTTGATTCATTATTTCATTAATACAAAACATAACACATGAATATTATTCAACCTATATAACGTTTGACATGTTGTCTAACAAGATGTAACAAGTTTCGATCATAATAACAACATTTACATAAAGAAAATCACACGTCTATATGTCACTTGACCCTTTCGTATAAATGGAAAAGACTTAGAATATTTCTAAGTCTTGAAAACAGTTTTGATAAGTGAGTTTTCACAAACACTTTGGTCTCGTTAAATTCAAATTCGACACATAACCTATATGTTTTATTGCTCGACCTCATTTTTGACATGACCAACAATTGGGAAACACTTTTCATTCGACCTAACTAGTTCGTTTAACTACTTTGCTCGACCCCTTTTTGTCTCGACAAAAACCAGGTTTTACAAAACTTTTATAAGCCAACGTGGGCTTATGTAAAGCCCACTAAGCTTATGTGATATACTGGGCCTGGGAGCCCAACTCCAGTGTTTTTGGTATCCTAAAATGAGTCCAAGGTCAGGCCCAAACCGTTCGTAAGCCCAATGGATCACGAAACCTTAACGGGCCTTGATATTGTCACGTTAAGCCCATTTAAGTGAAATAAGTGCTTTTTAAGAAAATAAGCTGCGAAAATAAGCTTTTCAAAATGTTTTGAGCTTAATGAAATAATAAAATTGTTAAGTTTTGAATTTGGTAAAGTTTGGACCATTTTTGCAAAAATACGAGCGATAAGGACTAAAATTGCCAAATCGGTAAACTTTAGTGAAAAATATAAAAACTGTTTTCTAAGGGGTATAAACTGTAAATATTAAAACTTAAGGATAATAAATGTATAGATTTGATATTTGGACTAAAAATGTAAATATATATAACTTTTGGACTAACGGCGTAAATATTTTCCGTTAAGGGTAAAAAGTGTAAGATTGATAAAACATTAAGGATCGAAGTGAAATATTTACTTTTGATAAAATTCTATATTTATTATATATATTTGATTATATATTAAAACGATAAATAATAAAACGTAACTTATTATATATATATATATATATATATATATATATATATATATATATATATATATATAATACGAATAAAACTTATATAACGATAATAAAATTTGAACGATATAACAATACGTTATTTATTTCTTGTAAAACGATACGTTTATTTCCGTTATAAAAACTAACTTTATATCAATCATCGATAATTTTACTTACGAGATATAATTATATATAACGTTGTTTTTAAACTTTAGGCATTTAAACAAACACGAGATTTATTCGTAACTAAATAACAAGTAATCGCGATAAAACCAGATTTAGACTATCAACTGAAACTTGCATTATCTTTTAGGTTGTGTTGTGTGAAGCCGTTTCCTTACTTCGTTGAGACTACAATACCACTGTACTACTAAGGTGATTTCATAGCCCACTCTTTAACTATTTTCCCGTGGGGAGATACTGCTTAAAACTCGATCACAAGTCTTTTATACCGGGTATTGAAATACCGTCAGGCCAATGTTATTTGCTTAAGTTACTATTGTCAGAAGTCCCTCGATCATGAACCTTAATCACCTGAAGGGTGAACGTAAATAATTGTGGATAGTACTATTAGTGATTGACAATCCTCGTTTCGTTGTTGGAGAAAACACCAGGCGCACTTTATTGTTCTTATAAATAGGTTATTGACAAATACCTATCTTTGGGGGCCTATTACTTACCATCATAATACATACTTATGATTGGCTGTTAATCGTTGAGTATCATGAGCTTAAGGCAATAACAGGAACATTGATTTTTTTTAACATATTGATTGTATGTGATTACAATACACTCTTAACTTGTGATTCAAACTCTTAAACTCAAACCTATGAATATCACTCAACTTTATGTTGACTTTAGCATGTTTATCTCAGGTAACTAAACAAGACGGATCTGGATGGCACGGAATGGGCAAAAGCATGACAAGAACCATAATAAACTACTTATTTTCCTTCAGAATAAAACACGTTCTTAACTTAATAATGTCTTGTATCTCAGATATTTGGTATTTTGAAATAAATTAAACTTTAATACTTCACTTTGTGTTGTTTACTATGATTGTGACAAAGATCCTTGAAGTAATACCCCGAAAGTCTACCGCTGACATGTTAAGTCTTCCGCTGTTATTAACGACTTTTGGGGGTGTTACATAACGGGGGTAGTCTATCGGTTATTAAGACCCTATCCTTTTTAATTTATAAGTTTGCTCAAAAATAGAAGTGTGAATTAACTGAAGCTTTCGGCTAAAAATTATAATTGTCAAGTCTTTCAATTTGATTGGTTACTTTGTGATTATGACTTATTAAAATATCAATGTAACAATTTATTAGGCTAAGGATATGAATAAAATAGTTTATTTGTACATGTAATTTGTAGGTTTGAAAATATTTCCAATATATTTATTGATACTTTTCACTTCGAGACTTAAGTCCCGTGAAACACATATTCCGACTTTTCCCACTTGAAAAGGTGTGGCATTTGTTTGGTTCCCGCAAGGGAGAGAAGCTTTTTTGCATTTGTTCCCGTTCCACACCCCTTACTCTTAGCAAAATTATTACTGTATGAAAAAAGTGAACATTCGACTGTCATGCAACTAAGCTTAGATATAGAATATCTCAACACTATTTTGCGTTGGATCAAAAGCATCAAAACTATACCATATTGATCAAATGAGTTAATATGACTTTTTTGTTGAAAAAAACTATGGTTTTCACTAGAGTTTTCACCTCGTCGATGACTCTTCATTATGGTGTTAACTGAAAACAACATATAAAGGGTATATTGAATATTTGGAAGCCATTGACTAAGTGACTAAATGAAAACATATGCAAGGATCCTAATTGACTAAATAAAAACTACTTTTAAAAGGATCTACATTGAAGATCTGGAAGCCATTGAGAAACCTTGAGATCTTCTTTAAACATAGATGTTGAGAAGGATGTTGAACCATGCCAAGACAAAAGGACTTAAACTTGAGAGATGCTTTATGGGCGAGACAAACGACGCAAACTTTGAAGGGTCTGGACGTTGTTGTAACTTCACTAAGTTTGTAGCTCAAGATTGAATGAACTCCTCAAACGATAGTCCCATCAAAGAGTCTTACTCCAAAGGTTATACATATTGATTTTCCCAAACTCTTGATATCAATAAACCTTGCGTCTCGAGCTTTCATCATCAGTGTAATCTTCATTCACGTCATCTATGAAGCACAATCCCTAAGAGCATACTACCAAGTTGAGAGAAAGAGTATAATAATATTTATAAACACTTAGATGACCTACATAAGAAATTTTATATCCATGTTACCTGTAGAAGAAAAATATAATAGAGTTTAAGAAATTTTAAGCATTTTTTACTTGACTCGATAAAACTAAGCAAAGCATCCTTAAAAGACCCTCTACCCCAAAAAGCAATGCATGGAATAGCAATCTTTTTTCCAGCCTTCTTTTCACACATTCATGTTCATTGCACCTTTGTCCTTGGAATTACAGATAAAAAGATTCTCAAATAATGATCTCATATATTCTTGTACCATAAAGTCATAGTGACGACCAACCAAAGAAGCAGCATTGTGAACTTGCAAAAAAATTCAGAAACTAAATCATAATTTCCTACAAATTCAGAAACTAAATCATAATTTCCTACAAATTCACACATTCATGTTCATTTCTAGAATAAAAATTGATGATAGAGATAAATGTAACTCATATGATGACAATGAAAGTGTATAAATAAAAGTTTGCTGGAGTAATTTATTCAAGAAAAACAATAAATTTAAGGCAAAAACATTACTGAGAACAAATAAAATGCATTCAGTTGAAAACTTTAGTTTACCATGTACGTCTTCTGTTCCAAGTGTCGAGGTCGTAATCTCGAAATATTTGCTAGGAATTGGTTCATTTAGGTTTTGTTATATCTCGAATAGATCAAATAATGTCTATAGCTAAAAGGGCATAAGTCAAAGGTTGAGAGTCCGCCTAAGTATATTCTTTAATACATGCAACCCGTTTAGGCTTTTAAACTATATAATTTAGCCTGTTATGTTCAATTTATAATTGATCTGCTTTATAAAAATGAATTTGACCAATTTTCAACCGAGTCCTATTTGACCCATTACTCAACTCACCCATCTTGCCAACTCTAAAGAAAAGGATTCTCACTTTTATCACGATTGTCACTTACTGAGGCTACAAATGCACTTTGGAGTACAAAAATAATAGGAAGAACATATCCGCTTATTAAACTTAGGAGGTTTTGTTTAAGCTCACTGTTTTTCCAGCTTATGGGCTTATGAACTTTTAAAAAGCCAATAAGCTCAAATTTAAATATATAAGCTCAAGTTGATAAAAGCTCATAAGCCCAAAAAAGGTGAGTTTATTAGCTATTAGAAAGTTCAGTAAGCCCGTATGGCAGAAAAATAAGCCTAAACAAATACCACCTTAGGACACTTGAGATATTAATTTTCCAATGACTAAATGAGCTTTGTGCAACACATCTTTGCTCTAGTAGTTTAGAATGGAGTACGCAGCAATAGTCATGCTTAAAAGATAATTGTTATTAATCCAGATAGAGATTATGAAGAGCAGCACACTTTAATTAATACTACCATAACCAAGATCTATCCACTTATAAACAAACAGGTCACAATTCCCACCTCTAACTATTAGCATTGCTCACCTGCTTGTGGAGCATTCTTGATAAATCTGTCCATCTGGCCACCATATTGCTTCAGTTAGTTCTTTGTGAGCTTGTAATTGGTGTAGTATTTGAAATATTAGGAAATCATAAGTAATCATGGTCATTTATGTAATTATGTCAATGACAACTAAATTAAGATGCCTTTCAAGCAAAATGCAACTTACTTATTCCATTTGCTTGGACGTCCTTCAACTTTTTCCCAAGAACAACAATCTTTCAATGCACATGATTCAACAGAAATTGCAAAAGAAATGTCCTGACAATGCAAAATTTCATTGGACTTTTAAGAGTCATGACAACAAACTTCTATTCTAGCCAAAAGTTATTGTATATCGATACTTTCAAAAGACTTTACCTCATCTCATGTTGTGTTGTTGTATATCACTACCATATATGATTTCAAAGACCAATTAAATTAAATTCATTATACAACAGTAACACGCAACAATACAATAAAAGCAAGTTCCAAACTGACAACACCAGAAGAAAATTGACATAAACATGGTGTCATTAAATTGGAACATCAGGATCCTTCTTGTAGCGTAAAAATGGAAAACATACTTACTGGAGAGCTGAAATCCTTTCTCACACATAAACCTTATAACTTGATTATGCACACTCTTTGTTTTCTCCAACATCATATCCGCACGACAGATCAAATTCAAGCACCACAATCCTCAACCATGTCATGAAATGGCCAAAGTACTCCTCTTTCCTGTGCAAATTACAATAGCAACATTATGTATAGTTGTATACCAAAACCAGTAGTCAATAGCTTCTAATAGTGACAACGAAACAGTGTTACAAAAACTCTCTTGGTAATTGACCTCGTGTGAAAGTATATTATACCATAGATGTAGATAAGAAACTCAACGACCTGAATGAAATGTACTTTCGCCATACCATGCACTAATACATTAGTTGCTTACATGTCACAAAACATTATTTTACAATCAAGGCAAGGCACACGGCTAGAATAGAACCTGCAGTAGTAGGACAACTGCATTTGATTTATGTGGATTTCTTACCGAATTGGCGGTGTCATACATAAAGTAATATATATATATATATATATATATATATATATATATATATATATATATATATATATATATATATATATATATATATATATATATATATATATATATAGGGTGAGGTTATGCTAAAAAGGGTCTTATAATAAAAAGTGTAGGAAGGATTGTGGGAGTGACATGTGTCACCCCATGCCACATCATATGACACGTGTCACCTCACCCCCCCCCTCCCCCCCCCCCGCCGAAAAAAAAAATTTTCCCGTCAAAATTTTTTTACTGCATCACTGTTATAAATTTACTGCATCACGGTTATAAAGTTACTGCATCACAATTATGATTTTACTGCATTCATGGTTTTAATGTTACTGCATCATGGTTATAAAGTTACTGCATCATGGTTATAAAGAAACTGAATTATCATAAGTTTTCTGCATCATATATATATGTAACTGCATCACAATTAAAATACGATTCTTTTGTAAGTTTTGGTGCATCTTTATTATAAGTTACTGCATCATAGTTAATAGTTTAGTGCATCAACTATGTTGCAGTAACTTATAACCTTAATGCACTAAAATTTAAAACTGTGATGCAGTAACATTTATAATTGTGATGCAGTAATTTTATAACTTTGATGCACTAAAAAATTTTGGTGGGAAAAAAAAAAATTTTGCCCTCACAATCCTTCCTACACTTTATATTATAAGGGCCTTTTTATTTTAACTCATATATATATATATATATATATATATATATATATATATATATATATATATACACTACTACAAAAAAGCTCACAAAAACCGGTCAAAATGACCCATGAAGAGTGGTTTTGAGACCACTCTCTGAAGGGGGGTATCTCCATGATCGAAACATATAGAAACCGGTTGCATAACCTATCTCTGTTAGAAGCATTGACACCGGTTTTCTCCTAAGAATTGGTCTCCATATTAGAGTAAACACACATGCTTTTATTGGACATTGGGACCGGTTCTCGCACAACCTGTCTTTATAAAGACATCCAACCTATCTTTATATAGAGTAAAAAGATATGTTTTTATATCAAAACCTGTCTTTTTGTAAATAACTTTTATTAAAAAAAATATTGACTCACCATAATAAAGAATATAAATGCAACAAATATATGTATAAAGTGATTTAAATGAACCAAAAATGTCGGAATCAACAAAATAAATTAAGATAATACTTCTATTCTGCGAAACATAAATCCTAGACAAAATCCAAATTGAAACACTAGAATTCAACAAACTATAAAGAAATCACTATAATTCAACATAACTAGCCATAATTATCTGAGATCAATCACGCTACAATGTAAACCATGCACCAATGATGGCGTTCAACTCTTTGTTCTTTAACGGACGCTCATCACTCCAAGGTACCTATACGTAAATTAATGAAATAAAAACATCAGCAATCTAAAAAACAAAAGGTTCTAGAAAGGATGAAACTATTGCACGTGAAAATTGTAGAGAATACTCTAATGATTTTGAGTAATATTCAAATGCACCCAACCAAAGAACATCATTAATAGTAAACATCTTAAAATATTCTATAGGAAAATTAGCAATGTCCTTGACATGCAATCTCAAACAGCCTGTACAGCCAATCCTAAACAACATTTAAAATTGAATGCAATGGATTTACACGAGTTATAAGAGTAGAGAAGGTAGATCCCATCAGAGTACGATAGTTAAAGGTGGCACCACACACTCCTTAAATGCAAACTGCAACTGATTGAATCCTTGTGAAAATGTCACACGTGTAAGAACTCTTGCACAAGTATATCAGTCATTCAAAACAAGGAATACTTTAGAATAGTCATTACAGCATATCAAATCATCTCATCATGACTCAAACTTGTGGCTAGAAGGGAATGTCGTTAACTTATTCATGCTCTCAATTACAATCATGTACACATAATCAGTTACTTCATTATAAAATGAATGTGTCATACCTGTTATAGAGTATGGTAGATTTAATAGTATATTTGCAGCTACATTGATATCCACTTCTCATGCTAATCTTGAGTTCATCCTTATGACCTAAAAACCTGCAAATGTGCGTATGTCTAATTAAACATGTGAGTATTTTTGGTTAAATGTTGTTAGATGCAAATACTTTATTCAAACCATATACACACAACACATGACATAATTGTTTATAAAGATGTTCTAAAATTCTAGTTTTGTGTATTTTTTAAAGTTATCTAAAGCAGAATACTAGTAGGTACCAAGCTCTTAACTTTTAGACTTTAAATATCAATAAAATAATCAGAAAAGAACTAAAATAAGCTATCTCAAACGCCATCTATTATCTAGTTATCTTTATCACTTTATAGTGCCAAATACTGCCTTACAGAGCAAAATGTGTACTTAAACAAGCATAATAGAATGAACAATTCCAAACACTACCTTATAGTGTCATCTAATCACTAAAATAACCAATGTTTGAATGAACAAAGACCAGATGTCATTTTCTTCATGGCAAGTTCGTATTTTATCAATAATGTAAAAAAATGAATTACATACATTGAAACTCGTTACTACTACATAAGAGCAACACAAGCATCCTAGACTAATGGCCTAATCACACTCACAAAATGCCTAGCTTCCCTCCCAACAAAGTTACTTTCTTAAAGATATTGGCTTTTTTATATGTCTTTGTATTTTGTTGCTGTACGGGGATCCTAAAAAGCATTGTATTCATCCAAATCATCCAACAACATCACTTGATCAAATAATCTGCTAGTGTCTTTATAATCCAATAACAAGCAACTCAATTTAATATTTAGAGGTCCTAACTGAATATTCTCTTGCCACAAAGAACAAGTAAGGCCATGGACTTTCAAAGAGTGTTTACATGTATATTACCCGTAGATTCGTAATTTATATAGAAAATAATATGACACACTAAAACATTGTACTTGGGCATAGAATTAGTAGCTTTGATTCGAGTATGTTAAAAAACAAGGCCTAAGCACATCAACGCCAATTAAATTATTTCACACCACCCGAGCACAAAAACACATAAAAGAGTTACGAGTATTCAATAAATTTTAAATGAATTACCAATCGAACCTAACACAACCAAGATAATTATGGAAAATAAAGAATGCATCTTCAAAAACAATCTGATATTGACAAGATAGAAAATTAAAGGAGAAGTATACCTACATAGATCAAGTATTGTTTGGTTTTGAAAGTGATACAACAAAAGACCGCGAGAACACCACCAAAATCTACACAACCGCAACAACAAAAAAACAGTAACATTAATCACAACAGTCAATACATCAGTAATCTTATACATCAAGTATTACTCAATCAAGACTAACTACGACAATACCGAAATCGACGCAGTCGCAACAACACACAACAAACAGTATCAAATAATCACATAAATTAACTAATAACAGATTAAATACAAATAAATTGATGATACAAACCTTTAAGAAACAACCGTGAAAAACTAAACGGAGCATCACAGGCGCAACATTCTTGTTATTATCGTAAATGCGGCAAATAGTCAACTTGATGATTTGTTGCGCTTGAGGACATGATTCGCGATGGTAGTCTTATTCGAGCGATGAATGAGATGATGCAATCGTAGATAAAAGAACAAAGTAACTGATTAAAACAACTGTTACATGGTAGATCATCGGATTTAGGTAAACCCTAACTGTGTGTTTTGGTTTTTGTGTGTGTGGTGATTTGAGGGAGATTAAAAAGGGCAATGACAAAAGTTTTGATTTTTAGGGAAAAAAAATTGATAGTTGTGTGGTGGGAAATAAAAGATCCAAATGAAAAATTTTTGATTTACGAAAAAATATTGGGCGGGGTTAGTTTTTGGATGGGTACCAAATTTTAAAAAATGTTAAAAATTAATTTTTGTATTTCGCTTATATAGTTAAAAATGTTACTCTATTAATCTAAGATCAGCAAATACAAAATAGAAATGTATATCGTACTAACTAGGGGTGTCATTCGGGTGACATGACCCGAACCCGACCCGAGTCAATTCGGGTCTGGTCAATCGGGTTCAAAATTATATTCGAGTCATTCAGGTCAACCTGAATTGTCCTGAGTTCTAAACAATGTCGGGTTCGGGTATGTTTATTTTAGCCTTGACCCGACCCGAATTAACCCGAACCCGACCAACCCGAGTCAATTAACACTAAACATATTAAAGTAAAATGGACCTAGACCCAAACCCGAGTTGACCCACCCGAATTGACTCAAACCCGAATTGACCCGCCCCGAGTGACCCGAGATCTAAACAAGTTCGGGTTCAGGTATTTTTTTTTTGGCTTGACACAACCCGAGTTGACCCGAACTCGACCGGGTCAACCCGAATGACACCCCTAGTACTAACTATATTTATAAATAATGGCATTACATGATCGGCTCAATCGAAGATGTTATTTTTTTCAGTTATGTTCGCATTAGTAACAAGTGTGTGATAAAAGACAAATAATTTATCAAAGGTCATTTGGTCCAATGATATGTCATCAATTAAGAAGTGTGGTTTTAAATCTCTTCTAAATTGTTGTGAAATAATATGAGGCATATTAAACGAGTTGAGCAACCAGTGAACACTTCAATAGCGAGATAGGTTTCTACAGAAAAATTGATGCCCATAAATGAAAAACATATAAACCGGTTTGTTTTGAAAAAATATGTTTCTTAAACTACGTATAGGGACTGGGTTTCCTAGTGGAACCGATGTTTATACATTTTCTATTATAGAGACTGGTTAATGTTTCCCTTCCTCACTACTTTTCCACTACATGAACTAGTTTTTATAAAACCAGTCTCTAATTAGGGGTGTTTATGGGATTTTTTGTAGTAGTGATATATATATATATATATATATATATATATATATATATATATATATATATATATATATATATATATATATATATATATATATATATGACAATCAAAATATGTTTATACCAACAAACATATTGTATATGGTTATTCCAACAAACTGATATGGTCATATTAATTTTAACCTGGTGTGTTGTTCATGAACAAAAAAAGCACTATTGTTTTATACCTAGTGTGACAATGTCTTCTTCAATCCTATTATTAGCAATGAAAAGAATATAAATCACCTTTGTTCCAACTCAATTCTTCTAAAAAATGTAACTAAAATGCATATAGTCTGGATACAGTGGCATTTCTAAGTGTCTCTATTCGTCTATATGACTTGATATGGAGGCTCCAACTTGAGGACGTTTAGAATACATACTAATTGGCGCTATACATTTACATAACATCGACTTTATGTATATATACATGTATAAACTGTGTAGATACTACATGTTTTCCTATTTCTCTTCAACTTCATTTCGATCTTTTAAATTTTGGTCTCATTGGTGTTAGGTTCTTAATGCGATAGGCGTTTATATATAAAGTCAACCAAAATGCAGCTCTTAAATTTCATCAATTGAGTACTCACATATCAAAACTGGTGAGGTACCCTAAACCAAATAATTTAGAATTAAATTTCAGCAATTCCAATATGGAAACCTCTTACAAAGCAAAATAGATCGCAAACATATGACAGGAACCTAAAATGCACTATTTTGAAAGGAAAATCTACATTTATAACTTTAAAGGTAGGAGGATAATAGCAACTATCAAACGCAAGAGAATATAACGTATATAGTGCAGACAACAATGAACAATAATATTGTCAAGAACAAAAAACAGAAACTAACCTGATTTAATTTCAGTTTCTCTCCAACCCTTTTGCTACAGAAGAGTCCCTAACCTCCACATGATCTGGTTATCATATGACCAAATTTAACCACATCAAAAAAGAATAACGAATGAAATATCTATGCCAAAGTAAAACGTCTTAACCTAGTCTTAATCACAAAATCGTCAACTAATTCTTGAAACCATATGAATGAATTTGAATAGCAAGTTACTATCGATGATTGAAATTGATATTAGATCGCCCGAATAAAACTAATGCTAATATTGATGAATTATATACCTTTAAATGATTGATTCGTGATTTAACCTAGGGAGTAGATTGAATTGTTGGTTCAAATAATAACTGATAGTCTACTGAATATGAATGGGAGAGGCAGTTTACCCATGAGTAGTGGATGTATGAACGGTTATTTGCAATGGAAAGTGGGTGGTTTTTCATTAGGTTAAATTACTTTGTGAACAAAGAAGTGGGGAGATAATTACGGAGAGGAAGACACGTCAATAAAAGCATACGTGGCTTGTTTAAAATTTTGACAAGTACTCGGTTAGTATCATGATTTAGTGAGATAATAGATGTGTAAACCTTGTTAGTAGACATTGTTACTCAAGTGTTAACTTTCATAGTTAATTACAAAGTAAACGGGAACAACACAATAATCCATATTCTGAAGAACATTTTTTAAATGAAGGGGCCGAATATTGTGGGGGTAGATGAAGGTCGGAGGTCCTTTTCTACCTTAGGTAGAACCGGAAGCAGCCTCTCTATCTTAGATAGGGGTATGGTTGTCTACGTCTCAACCTCCCCCATACACCGTGGAAGACGGTATTGGGACCCATAACCCGTGGAAGACGGTATTGGGAGTTACTTTACTTTACTTTACTTTTAGTTGAATTCTTAAGGAAAATGCTAATGTTGGAGATACAAAAGCTAGTTTATATGAAAATCTAGGTCCAAACAACAAAGCCTTTGACTTCAATTTTTTTTTTTTTTTTTTTTTTTTTTTTTTTTTTTTTTTTTTCGTGCATTTTAACTATTCCAATATGAAGTAAATTCGAAAAAGTAAGTAATACATAGAAGTATGGCCTAGTAATTGACTTTCTTCACATGCAAATTATTAGCCACTAAGCTTCTGGAGGACCCATTAGCTTTGAGGGGCCATTTTGGGACAAGTTTGTGATTGATGTGGCTGATAGTGCTTGCCTCGTTTTGAACAACCATGTTTTTCATGTCATACGGATCAGATAAGGTCATAAGGATTATGATAGCGAAGGTGCCATATTTTTGCACGATTATTCTTAGTTTATAGGATTGATCATACTTACATACATTATTACACTAATTTTTGTGTGTTCTCGGCAGATAATTAACAGCGCTTATGCTTACGTTTTTATTAACGAAAAATCTTCCAATCACTGGTGAGTGCATTGTTGTTGCTCTCAGGAAGAAACAACTGGTTGTCTTTGCCTTGTGGAAGGTGTGTTGTCGTTTAAATTTGTCTTTAAATATATGTATATGTGACCAAATGGGTCATATATATGCAATTGATATCTAAAACTTAGCTGTGTTGACCATTTATTTAATAATCAAAACCAATCTTCTGAAAAGCATTTTGTCCATTTTTTTTTTTAATTTACAGGAATCACTAGTTTCTCAGTTATTATTTGCTCAAAGTATATTGTTTATTATACCAGTTTGACAAGTCAGAGATAAAACCTAACCCAAATCAACCTATTCATAAGCGTATAGCATATAGGTTGAAATGACCCATAACTTAAAGAAGCTATCAAAAAAGAGTGCTTCTGCGATTTCTAGAAGAACAACTAAAATAATAAGAAAACATTCGGTAAAATCCAAGAAATTTTTTCCTATTCATGTCAATTTCTACCAATTTTGGAAACAAGACCATTAGACTGGTTATCAAGTACAATTAAATCATAGTCCAAGAAACCCTAATACAATTCTACAAACAAAAACAAAGTCAAAATACCAATCCAATGATAGCTAAATGTTGTTGTTAGGAATCAAGAGACTGAGGCGGTGTGTAAATGCAGGAGTAGAATGGAGAATTGCAGCGATGGCAGGGAAGGGATAGTGTATTCGTTGGAGCCACTGAGCATTATCAATGTGATACATTAACACAAAGACTAAAGGTTGTGCATATGGTCCCATGGGCACATTCCCTCACGTATGGACATTGATATACAATATCCGACCGATTACCCTTCCAAGAATGCTCTGCGAACCATGAACCGCAACAAGCTCATGGGGAATTCCATCATCCCTAGAAAAACAAATCCAGCTACAACATTAACTTGTTAGTAAACTAAAACCCCAACTAATGCTATTATCTGTGGAACCCAGACTCTATAGCGACTGACAATGGAAAAGTCACCTACAAAAAAATACTAAAGGGATTTGTGTGCATGGTTCAAACACATAACTATTACCGTTAACTACGTATATTATTTGACAAGAGGGTCAAACACTTGTATGAAGTGTAAATCTGTTTGTATGAGTATATATATGTTGTATGTATACCACTACAAATAAGGTTCACGAGGTCATGATTCGGAATATTGACTTAACACGTTTAGCGAATCGACAAGTAACCACGATAAGCGTAACTTTTGTTGCAGGCTACCAAACGGGACGAAATGATTAAAAAGAAATAAAAAGGAACATCTTTTATTTAGTTTTAATTTGTTTTAGACTAAATAACTAGGTCTCTACCCGTCCGATGGACGGTTTTCTTATTAGCGGATTAAAAATTATAGCAGAATGCACACAATTTGCAATAGGTAATATTAGAGGAGTTATAAAATAAAATGTGATGTTTTGATTATGTGTTTGACAATTCATTTGTAATAACATTTATAGTATGTATGAAATCAATAAAAAATAGGTTTGAGTTACTACTAAGTAATTATTTCTTAAAGTTGATGGTTGTGAAAGTTTGTTCAATTTAAAAAAAATGACATAATTTCTTGTTTTGTTGTAAATTATTCTAGTTTGTTTGAAATGCGTTATCATTTGAACAACATAATCTATGAATCCAAGTATTCTTTTAACATTATTTAATTTTACATATGGGTTTAGGAAAACTTAAGGTCTGATCATGTGTTTTATAAAATTAGGCACCATATAAGTATATAAATATACATTACACAAGGGTCAATAAAAACCAACTATGGTTGGTTCTAGATCGGCATACAACCTAAACAAAACTTTTTGTACATTTCATTCTTGGTTAATTAAAAATGGTTTAAATTATAATTCAACCCGCAAATTAACACTTGAAAATGTTAAGGTACCCAAAATAAAAAGCATCAAACATCCAATTTGATTAGCACTAAGAAAACATTAAAAATGGTTCAAATATTATAGCGAAAAAGAAAGACCAATAAGAAGATATAAATACATAAAATAACAATGTTTGAACGATATATTTTGGCATTATTCAGTTTCCTTCCAATGGTGTCCTTTTCATAAACATTTTAAAAGAACTTGTAAGTTTGAGTTGTAAGAATTGTGAAACTAATGAGCTGCATGTGATTTAAATTAAATACTCACCGACTGTAATGCAACTATGTCATTGAACACATTGAATAAAACATGATCATTCAAAATGCTAGACAAAATATTAGCAACATGAGTATAACATGTGTTATGGTTAGTCTTTGGTAATCTAAACATTACAGTATTTTCCAACGATGTCATATAACTCATGCAGAATTTTTTCTTGGTTATCTCTCTAGATTATGCTTAATATAGGACAACATTATCAGCAGTCACATCATATAAACGAAAAGCTTATTTACTAATGAATTTGGTAACTTCATGATCAAATAGAAATAAAGAAGTAGAAGTCTTAGTTTGCTCATCAACAACAGTAAATTTCACCTTATACATGTTTGACATATGAGACCATAGTTAACAAATAAAATATTTAGTATAACCTAGTTTTTAAAATTGTAAAATATTACATCACTTGTCTAGTAAAAAATCACAACATAAACTTAATCAGTATTATCATTACCTTGGAACAACATATTTTAAGTTGGCTGAACATTTTAGACATTTAAACACTGGATAACCTCTGTCATGTAAAATGATTATTTGATAATTGGAGGGACATTTTTATGGCAGTTCATGCATCAAACCTTGGTTTCTTATATCAGTAGCTAATAGTATGCATGATTTAGCCTGTAAACAACTTGTTTTGCAAGTAAACTCATGGTTGTAGTTGTTGATGTAATACTGTAAATTAGTAAAAATATCATGAGTATATGAGATACGTAAGTATCATGAGCATATACCAATCTCTACTATATATAAAGAGAAGACACATTTTGCTTAAAAACTCTTAAAATATAAATGGTATTTTACCATAATACCCTTTCACAATTTGCCTAATGAATGATTCTAAGTTTCTAAAATTAATTTGATTTTAATGCTTTATAAATATTTCCAAACATTTTTAAATTAGTAAGTGTTTTACAACATTTTTTTTCGACATTTAGAAAATAATACTATTTTTTTTTTTTTTTTTTTTTTTTTTTGCCAAATTAATTGTCCACTGTTATATATAATAGTTCGGGTTGCTTCAGTTTAATATATTACCGTTAATCAAAATTGTTATTTACAAAATTATATGAAAATATTAAATAATTATTAAAGGGTAAAACTGACTTTTGGAACTTTTGCAAAAGTAAAAGATGTAATAAATGCACTTTTTTTAAATTGTGTATTTTTTGTTTGATGACTATAATTTGGCACGCAAGAATTAATACACAACTAATCTATTAGAATTCTGATTATTTTCATTGTATGCATAAACGTTACACAAAATATTGAACCATAAATTCGCAGGTATAACTATTGCCACCAGAAATCTCCGCCGCTATTCACGGGTGCTCGTCTAGTTCATAATAATATGTAGTTTTCTAATACTAAAGGGTTCCAACTCTAATTTGTATGCCCATTTACAGTGAATCATACGCTTATGGTTTCCTAATTTCTTCATCGATTATTTTTTATTTATTTATTTTTTTTATTATTTTTTTTTGAGCAAAAGTTTATTTCTTTAACCCCCTCTTTTTGCATCTAATCTCATTGCCATAACTACCTCATTCCATTATTCGGTTTTAATCAATTTTATCATATAATCTAGAGGCAAATAATTCATCATTCTTGCTAAGGTGTTTTTTTTTTTTTTTTTTTTTTTTTTTTTTTTTTTTATTATTATTATTATTATTTTTTTAATTTATGAATGTATGTTACGAAATGCAAATAATCATCCTTCTTGCTTTTAAGTCATTTTTTAGCTATAGAAAAACTGAGAAAATGAATAACGGATTCGTTGAAATGCAATATTAGATAACATTCACTAAAAACCATACAAAGACACATGTTTAAAAAACTTGCATTTTTTTTATAGCCACACCATGTTTTGATTGTGATGCAATATTTGAAGTTACGACGATTTACCTTGCACATTCTTAGAGCATTGGGTATCATGAATTGAACCATTTTGCCATATCACCGTCATCTCAGCTATTTGACTACAATAACATAGAACTGGACATGAATAGGTATTACACAAGATCATAAAACTTGGATAACACTTGATACAGGAAAGCATTCCAATTATTCTTTTCATATATTCAAATAATGAATCGAGATAGCCATCCTTATAAGGGGTTGTTACTTACACCACTTTTTTTGACGGACACTCCACAATGTTATATTATTAATGCATATGTTATAACATGATATATGCATAATTGTGATGTGTATATCAATAAAAGTGGTGTAAGTATCACTACCCATCCTTATATATAATGTTATCACATCTCCACTCCTCTACGTCAACACTTGAAATAATCAAGCCTTCCATTCCAAAAGCCACACTATTCATAAATACTTGCATTAGACATTGTTGGACCTGCAACGACACACTCACATAGTGTTGGTCACAATGACAATCATAGTACTATTATAAGGTAATTTGGTTCCACAATATACTGATTAGTTTTTACCTTAAAAAGAATGAAGCAATGTTCATTGGAATCTACAATCATTAGTACCACAATCTCTGTAACTTGGGACATGACCTAAAGCCAAATGTGAATTTTGTTTAGCCTATATATATGGTAATAATTATCGATAATTTGTTTCAAATGAGGTATTTTTTTGGGTATACCTGGGTTCCGTCTCGACATTGCGAGCCGACTAATCCCAAGGCGACTACCCTTTTGGATAGCCCGGAGTCGTCGTGGGTGAACCTCCGTGGCCAATGGGGGATTAATTTTCTCCCCAGGGTTCGAACCCAAGACCTCTTGGCACTTTCGTCCTAAGAGGCTAAGCCCTTACCACTGGGTCACCCCCATTGGTTAAAATGAGGTATTTTTTTCGTGCGGCTTTTGTCAAAATCAAGAATACTGAAAATCAATGTCATGTGTTATCCAGAAAACTAAGGTTGATATTTTGAAAAAATACATATTTTTAACTAAAGAAATAATAGTATAACATCGATAACATTTAACGTTTGTTAAGTACTATACTAAACATGATAGATATGGTCAAAGATAAAGATGTATTATTTAATTTATACTTACTGGTATATGTAAATCGAGACTCTTAAATAACAAAAGGAAACCAGTAAGAAGCCTAGGCACTTTAAACATAAGTGTTATTGGGTCAACCCAACTTGATCTTTTGCGACCATACGCATTCATCCATTTTGACCATTTACCCAACCCGCCTGTTCCAATTTCCCGGGAGATGGATAGAGAAAATACAGATTCATATTCAAGTAAAAAGCAAGAACCACGAAAAAAGGATGCAACTGTGTTGGTGTCAGCAAAATAATTTTTCCTCCAGCTAAAGGATGTAGAATGTCAATAATTAACAAAAGACATGCGTGTCTTGTTCAGAACCCAATATGCCCATTCACGCCACATAAAAAAGATGGTCATGTGTTCTATTTTTTAATTTTACATTCAGGTGAATTGGTAAGAGAAACTTGTATAATGTAGTTGATCACGGACAGGTTGGAGTTCTTACCTTCTTGGGATTCCATGGACCAAGATCTGCTAATACAAGATACGTAGAAAGAGAAACAAACAAATGTCATAAAACAAAGACGCACTCAAGCGCATCCCAACTTGGAACATATTCTTTGCATTATTACCAGTTAAACAACCAACCCGTAATATCTATTCAAATCAATTAGTTGTTTATGCATGATAGAACATGTGACATTCAAGAGCACATAATTGCCAAATTTGGAAACATGTTACTCATTTAGCATAGAACTTTAGCTATGGATGACATAAAGTTGGAAGCAGGTTACTTAATGATAGTAGTTGAAATCTGGATACATGAACAAAAGCATTCATATAATACACATATATTAAGCAATCCCCACCCGTGTGGGTCATATTCTAAGTTGAGCTACTGAATTATCCATATATTGGTAGGAATATGCAAATATATTTATGTTTAGGAGGGCACTTGGAATATATGACTAACTATGAAAGTAATTGTTAAGATGTAAAGAGTATACATACAGAAACATGCGAGTCTCTGGCACTTCTCACGGCATTAGTGGGAACATCTGGCTCCACCCGCCATAGTAGTGAAATGGTCACGCTCGGGAAACCCTTGAACACACCTGCATCACCAGAAGGGCTATGTGTCATGTTCCATCATACCAAAAGATGCATCATCAGAAATAGCAAAAAGTGAAAAACCATATCATAGTCAACCTAAAAGGTGCATGATCATAGCAATTAGCAAATAACAAACTGTTACAAAATGGAATGTTGATGAAAAGGCATATATTTAAAAGATAATTAGCATTTTTATGCTTACTATTGTTCAAATGCATGAGTTGTTATATAAGTGTATATTTGATGTGCAAATGAAACTTTAAAAATATTAGGCATTTATGATGTGCCAATGGGCTTATGTAAGGAACCTTTAATGAACATCAGCAAGACCCGTATCTTTTACGAATAAAAGGAAAATACTCCAACCAGTAGAATATATATAAAATTATTATGTGATATGTTGATGTTATTTTTTTATGTAATATTTCTGTGAAGTCTCAAGGTCAACATCAGATAGTACTGTTCTCGGGTTCTACTTTCTGAGTGGCAAATTCACACCACTCTTGTTCGGAGAAAATATTGAGATAGACTTCTGATACTCGTCTAGGATAAGTTCTATAAAGAAATTTCTAAAAAAAATTAGATATCATGGAGGAATCACAATGTTAAAAAAGGTATGTGTGTTGTTACTTGAGGTACAGAGCTTTCATATCCCCTGTAAATAATGGTAAAAGAATAATTGTATTACTTGAGTATTATTATTACGCGGAATACATGAGTATATATATACCAATATTAGCTTTGAGCGTGAGCTACGTAATAACCCTAATGGTCTCACTCCTGATGCACTAATGGGTTTACTAATTCTAACATTCCCCAAAAACTTAAGTAATATACTCTATGCCTTGGGGAAGAACTGAAATTACGGCAATCCTAATTCCCCCGTGGACTGATAAAACACGCAAAAGAATATTAACTTAAAGTTTTACTGTCAATAAAAAACAATACCTACCAGGTAAGCATCAGATTTTCAATCTTCACAGAGTACATATTCAAAAAATTGACCAGCATAGTTTGTAGCTTCTCTTGTCTTGGCCTATAATAGAACATGAAAAAGTTAAGTAGTTGCTTTTAGAATACTGAGCGCAGAATGAGATTCATACTTAAAATCTTAAACCAACTATAATTAAAACCAAAACTGAAAGCATACAAGGGAGTTGTCGTTTCAGTTTTGTCTATGTTAGTTATACTTGATTAGGTAAAAACATTTTAATGTGTTTTCATACATGCTGAGGTCCAGATACTCACATACACTTAAAGGGGTTCGGTGGGCCGATTCTACCAAAGTTAATTAAGTTAATATTCAATCAAAAAACTTCGTTGTACCGAGGGCATCTTTAAAATATACCAAATTAGTATACCTATCCGTCTTTTGACTCAACAACGAAATAGAAAGATCTTAGTTTTGACAACGGAAAAGACAATAATTAAATAAGGAAGAGAAAAAGTCAATACTCACTTCTTCAAGAACATGAGTTAGATTAGCATAAGATATGCAAAACTCCTATTGCTTTGGAGATGCAGCATCATCAGCTTCTGAACCCGACTCATTAGATGTATCACTGGGTCTTACTTGGTGCAAAATAACTAACTATAAATCAAGATAATAAAACAGTTAAAAGGCTTAAAACGGGAATAAAGATTTAAAGAATGCGGTCTTTATGACAATAAAATGAGGCTTAGCATATGCAACGATCTTTCCCTCACTATTTAAAACTTCAACAACCTATCAGGCACGTCGTGTTCATTATTAAGAGCCAACTACAGAAAAGTGTTCCAAAACAGTAGAATCAATTTTACCACAATTATTCTCTGTACAATAGTGGATGCATGGAATTGGGAATTTGTAGAAAAATAACTTTAGTAACATAAAAGCTTACACTCTCACCTAACAGATCAATGCAATGACTGGATTATAAGGGTCGTTGAATGGTAGTTAAGGTAAAAATGTATCAGGTTTTTAAGTGCAAGGAAACAGACCCTACAGGTCTATATTCATATACAGAAAGAGAAAACGAAGAAGTTGATCCCTATTTATAGTAAGATTAAGAGACATACCAATTTGGTTAGGCTAACCAATTCACAAGTATGTGAATTACCCGAAATGTTAACCGATACCATTGATAAACTAATTCAGTTCTAACTCAAGTTAAATAATGTTAGCAAAAACTACAACAACATACCCAATCCCGCAGGGGTGGGGTATGGGGAGGTTAGAGATTCTTATACATAATTTAATAGCATTATGATGAAGCTCCCATGAGTTAAATAGATACTCATTCATGTAACTGGTTTGCCAATAGGAAATATATATATTTAAAATCTGTTCACATGGAAGAACCTTAAGTGAATACATTCCGTCTTAAGAAGCACCCGGAATAAAACGTTTCAATGTTTCTACGAAATAAGAATATTAAAATGAAACATGATCAACTACTTTGAGTTTTCAACTACAACTACAACTACAACTACAACTGCAACAACCTATATAAACTACACCCTATTTACATAGAAAGCAAGCATATTTTGCACACATCACAAGCAGTCACACAATATACACAAAAGGCATAAAATTAAAAGTTAGTTTTTACAATCATATTAAACCTAAAATCTGTAATAAATGCATCCAAACATTGTTTCTAAAAGTACTTATTTTTAAGCAGCTTATAAGTACTTATGTTTAAGCAGAAGCAAAATAAAAAGAAAATTGTTCATAATAAATTACTGCAAAAAATTATTAAGCGCCTTTGTTCTTGGAGTTATAGATAAAAAGATACTCAGATAATGATCTCATGTATCCTTGTACCATGAAAGCCATATTAACGACCATCCAAATAAGAAGCATTGTGAACATACTGTTAAATGAAAATTTAAAAACTAAATCACTAATTTCAGAAATTTTACACTTTTTTTATTTTTATTTCAATTAGAAATTTCGTCAAACACTTGGTATGTGTAAATTACAAAACTTTGCTGGAATAGACAAATTATAATGAAATTTTGTTTTGGAAACATAGAGATCAGCCACAAAAGTATTATGTTTGTTTTATAAGAATCGGCTGATAGAATCATAAAGGATATGAAAATTAACAAAACAAAACTGAAAAACTAAAACCCTAAAACTTACCCAAACGAATCTTTAATCAATTGATTTACCAATACAATCTTAAAAAGCACTAACGACAATCCGATTATGGTTGATTCTATATTAGAAGTTGATTATCAACTGATTAACCTCTTCTTAAAAGCATTTTGGGATTTGAGAGTGACTGAAAATAGTTCTGAAAGCAGTTACAGTGAAAGAAACGTGGGTTATTTCTTTGAATGAAGTTGTGGTAGGAATTCGTGAGAAATTAACGGGGAAGCAGACACGTACTCTTTAATTATCTTGATTTAGTGAAGGTATAGATAGATGTTAGCCCATATTATGTAACGGGCTCAAGCCCGAGTCTAGAACATGTAATGTTGCAAAATGTTCTAGACTCGGGCTTGAGCCCATTACATAATATGGGCTAACAAATTTGTTGTATTTTTGGGTTTCTAGATTTTTTATTTTTTAAGGTATAACAATGGGGCTTGGCAGTGCAGGAGATTATACAACTTTTACTACGTCTATATGTATATCTTTATATATATAAGCATTAGCCGGGTTGATACAATATTTATTTTGTCAAACTCAAAATAAAAGCTTAGGATGATACATAGTAATTGGAAGTTGGAGATAGGAGATACTTTATATGTTTAATCCGTGGGTAAAGTTAGAGTTAGATCACCAGGTTAATAGCGTATATTTACTAGGCTTTGAGAAACTATTTTACCGCCGGGGTTTGAGAAACTATTTTGCTGTATGTCCTTATATTTTCATGGATAATACTTGATTCATTTTGAAATGAAGTACCTTTTATTTGTTAAAATTGAAAAACTTAAGTAAATAGAGAAAAAAAAAAAGCGTGTTTGTTGAAAATGAATTTCGTTATTTTTTATGTACTAAGGAAGGTTTTACTGGCGACAATCCTATGCATTTTTCTAATTTTTATACACCACTAGAAACTTGAATCCAACTTCTCCATGAAGAATTAGTTCTTAGAATTTTTGTTAACACTTAACACTGATTTACCAGAGATGTTAAGTTTCCGTCGAACTAACAGTTCTTTTCGAACCTTATGAGAAATGCTGATATCATTCAACATTTTAACAATCTTGAAACAACACATGTCTGGGTATTTGGTCATTGTGTGACATTGACCATCCGATATATGGTGTTTTGTATGGTTTAAGAGTTACCAATGGGTTGATGATGGTTCTACCCATCATGCCTAGTGTTGGATCGGTGATTTTTTTTTTTTTTTTTTTTTTTTTTTTTCTTACAATGTTTCTTGTTGCTAGTGGTAGTAAGTGTTTGTTAATATTAACACTTGAAAATACTTTGTTGGTGTATCATCCCTTTGTAGGAACAAGAGTTCTTGTTTCTTTTCCTGAAGATGCTTTTCCCCAAAACATACTTGACGTCGCACATCACTGCAGTATTCATAGTGATCGAGATAACTTATTGCGTATGTCAGAATCACCAACCGAGTCAGAGCACGATGTCACTGACTTGTCTCAACAAAGTCCTTCCGTGCGGCACTAGTCTCGACTAAGTTAACATTTCTTGAACTCTCAACGAACCAAGCAATATAAGAATGCTTTAAAGAAAAGAGCAAGTGAAATGAGGAAAATACTTTATATTATAGAGAGAAGTTTACAAGAGAATATTACAAATGAATTGGGAGATGATTTGGCCAAATGAGACATCCCCTATTTATACTACTCAAAACTTAAGCAACTATGTACATTCTAGAGGGTGGGCAACTTAGAATAATTCTGAAACCTTCTAAAGAGAAGCTTTCTAGGATTTCCGTTACTTTCTTAGGGTTTTCATGAAACAATGGATTTTATAGCTATTTTATTCTTTAAAAATTACAAGTGGGTTTATACTTATTGAATATTGTTGTCAAAGTTTCAATGGTGTTACTTAACTGAATGTAAATGATGGTAAATAATAAATGGATTGTGATTAATATTAAAGTAAATCAAGTATAGAAAAAGAGGGAATGAGTACCTAGATAGGATTGTGAACTCGTACAATTCTTTAAGATGCCTAAACTCAACATATCACACGATACAAATCTTTAATATTAAAGTAACCCCGATCTATACTCCCATTTAACATGTTCTCAACCACTAGACCAAGTTGGCTTTTGTGTTAGATGCATACAATCTTAAATAGTCATGCTTTATTTTTTCCAAACTTTCCAAAACACCAAATGCCATGCTTTAATTTATGCAACATTTCCAAAACACCAACACATAAACACGGTATTTTTTTAAATTGAATCACTTCCATAAACAAAACCCATAATTTTCTCCCTTTTATTTCGTCTTTTCCTTTTCTTTCGATTCAAACAAAATCACAATTTATGATTTCATATACCGTAACAAGAAAATCGAAATCAAATCATAATCAAGCATGAGCCCGGGTTACAATTATATGATCTCTAAATGGTGCTTAAATCATGGAGACATCGTCATTATCATTCTAGATCCATCAAAACATTAGGAGACCAATTCAACAAAGGTATAAAATGTTTCAGTGATTCATCATCAAAACCCTAAATTCGATTTATAATCAAATCACTTAACACTAATCTATCAAGCACCTTATTCGATTTAATGTATACACAATCGATCCAAGGTATGGGTTTGGTTTTTAGTCATTAATTGATTTGTTATTTGATTATTGTTTCTTTCATCTTTATTTGATTGATTTGAGTGTTTTTATGACTATTACTGAATTTATATAATGAGAAGTAGTTGGCTACTTTGCTATAATTATTTTATTATTTTTTTGGATTGTTTGAATGTTTTTAAATTATCCACGAATTTACCATCAAGAGGTTGTTGTAGTCATTTTGAAATAGTTGTTGTTCGACATTCTGGCCGTTCTATATTGGCTGCAACCAACGAAAGAACTTCATGGTCGGGTGTTCCTGTTGTTATTGGTGACACTGATGCTAACATTCGTAGGTATTTGCCACTTTTGGTTTTAGAGGTATTGATTTACACTTTGTGCTCAGACATGAGCTAATTGTCTTAAATGTGTTATAGTGAGGATTTATCATATCCTCTAACGTTCTAAAAACTCCCAAGCCGATCATGCCCAGGTGTCTCAGCCAGCTCCTACAGAGTCATGTGTTGGATTAAGATATGTGCATGTTGCTACTGATTTAGACATGTCGCAAATAGTCGAAAAACGTATTTGGAATTATGTGTGCCTATAATGGTTGTGCAAAGTCACAAGGCACATGTTCGTAAACTTCCTGTTGCGCTAACCATTATAAAAATATGCCATGAATATATAATTTTATTTTTCCTATTAGATATTACTCAAGTTCCAAGTAACTATTTACTTATTTTTTTTATTGTTGTTGTGATTTTAGGTGTGAACACGCAAGTAGGAGCAGGCCAACATGTTACACGAAAATAATATGCCTGTATGTTTGGCTATTCGAGGTGATTCGATTACTTTTTTCAAATCATATTTGTCTGAATTCCAGAATACCATATCTCACTTTTCTAATTCTTGGTCGCTTTGTAGACGCGCCTGTGCAAACATAAGCACCCCGCACTTCTTTAAATGAAAAAAAATACGCCATCAAGTTCGCCACAACCCACAATGTATGGATGAGACAATTGCTTATAGGCAAGTGTTTAGTTGCAACAATTTTGTTGCTGATGGTATCTTCAATATTTGCAACAATGTTTACCGCATAAGTACAACTTACAGGATTTTCAAAGTATTTGCTCAGCTGACCGACCGTTTTGCTGTTTGAATTTAGGTTAGACATAAAACTGAATCTGAAGATTGGACCTGTGATCAGAAAATAATCACGTATTTGAACGGCAACATGTTGGTCCAGGAGCTTCTCCTACAACCTCTGAGACAAATAGGAGTTTAATGCGCAAGAGGTTGCAACCCAATATGAAGTTGCAAGTATGTTGTAATCACATTTTGCAAGTACGTTGCAGCTTAATTCAAACCAACATACATTTTTTGTAGAGCACCCTTTTTAAAATTTTATACAAGACTAACTTGGTATCTTTTTGACTTTCAGGGCCCGCGGTATACGGTGTCATTTTAAGGTCGGCTAGAGCGGAGCTAAGCGTTAGTCCAATGACATGTTTTGTATCTGTGTTTAAGTCCTCTTAAAGAAGCTGGAAGCCTGGTCTCATAAAGCATACTATGGTCGGTGGGTTGTTGGGCCTGATAACTATGTACGGTATACCACAGCCTATAACACATATGGATGCCAGGTAATTTTCCACATCTTCTTGGAATTTTTTGCATTGGTTGATACCTATGCATTATATACGATGATGAAAAGGATGACGCTGTTATCTTTCAGTTCATGAAAAGGTAAACAAATGTACGAATTTACTTATACCAAATTTAATCTCGCTTTCTTTTAGATTTAGCTTCGCCGATGTTACTATCATTATTTCAAATTTGATATTCAATTAAATTTACTTTGTTTCAGGTGATATTCCCAATTTGAAGAAGGATTAGGATGGTATAAATTCTCTTTCAAATTTGATACGCAAGTTAAAGATATCAGGTATATCACTTATCATGATACAAAATTTTTGTTGAATGTTTCTGTTAACGAATGAATAATTTTATCAGGCGTGTCTCAGTTGCCATCAATGTACATACCACACACATTCATTCCTAGCTGCGACTAAAAGTATAGGTACCTTATTTCTTTGATTTGAATTAGATTTTTCTTTTTATTCTTGGTGCTTATTTTTTGTAGGGAAGAGAGAGGCGGATAATGTTGTTGTTGAATGAAAATTGGATGATGTTAGATACTACTACATTCATTCCTTGGTGCTTAACTTTGATTTGATGATGTTAGATGTTATATCAAAATTGGATGAAGCTTTATCGATTGATACTTGAACAACCATCCAACAACCAAAAAAGGGTTGGTTTCAATTCTTTATTAGCAACTTTTATTCTACTATTATGTTATTAAGGTTTCAGTTTAAGTTTAAAAAAAATTAATCACTCATTGTTGTAATATGTTATGTTTGTAGTGGGTCGAGTATTATATTAAAATGTTCATCTTATGCAATTTTTGGGAGTTAAAATTGTTATTAGCGTTTTTGTGTATTAGAAGTGATTTAACTTTATTGGTGATTGTTCCTATATATGCAGGAAATACACTTCCACTTCATAAGCTTTGCTCTATATCTGATGGGCTGCAAAAGTGAAAGCTCAAGAACATGAGACTTAAAAGCTACTTTAGTTCAAAAGTATAACTGGCTACATTATTACCATTTTATTTATGATAGTCTAGATACCTTATCTTTCAAACAATGCAATATATTACTCGATCTCACCATTTGCGAATATGCAAATTAGTTTCACAGAATATATGGGTAGCTTTAAGATGTTAGATCACAAGTAGTTTGCCAAGGGTTTAAGGGGAAAAAAAGTTAGTAAGCATAATCGACCCGTTATATGATGCACTCAACAAGACCCATTTGCATAAAAATGATATAAAATGAAAAAACATGAAAATTTTAGCCCACAATTTGATAAGCTCATTATCTAAAAGGTTAGCTTAGCGGGATGTTGCTTTGCTACAAATGTAATGAAATTCCTAATTAAAACTAAATAGATACTGCTAATTCATTCAAGTATTCTCAAATTTGTTGTTTAATATTCTCTTTGAGGGCTACGATGGGTTGTTTAGCCTTGGCCTCCGAACAAGAAGAGATATCCAAGCTAAAGAATGGAATCACGAGTGCTCATACATCCTTGGACAATTTCTGATGTGTTAATGGTTTGGTAAGTTTTATTGTTTTAATACCAACTACGTTATTTTGCATAAAGCGCAATTCATATCGTTCTAATATAACATTTGCTTGTTATTCAAGCCTGACAAATTCAGTTCATAACAAATTCAAGCAATATATCCACTTCAGGTATGTTCTAATGCTTTTAGTTGTGTAGTGAATTAAAAGATGATAGGAACTTTACTTGATGGAAGCTATTACTTAGTAGTGCTTGGATGTGCTTTATAGACTCATTATTTGAACTTGAATTATGATAATGTAATAAATACATGGTAGTCCTTAAGTACTTTAACTGTTGATTTGATCCTACGAGGCTCCAAGTTTTTAAATACTTTAGGGGTTTGATCACATTTTTGGTGAAAGTATGCAGGATTTTTGTTTACGACTACAACCCTATTAAGAATAAAGTAAAAGTATCTTGCAATTCTTAGGCATCTCATTTTAGCTATTTGTTAAACTCAATTCTTAGGCTTCTCATTTTAGCTATTTGCTATCTTGCAAATCAATACTCTTCATCAAGACCTCCTTCGAACTATAGTTCTTTTATATATGAGATGAAATTGTATTTTGTTTCAAGATCCGGTAAATACCATCAGGATTAGAAAGCACGACATGTGTGTAGCATCATTTTAACGAGACTTGCAGTAGTATTTGTCAGTCTTTAGACAAGATTAATTTATGATACCATTGTTTGGTCGATGTATATAAATTACATGTGTTACATGAAAAATTTACATAATATACATGAATGGTTTACTTTTTGTTTTATTTTTTTTGTGTCTAATATATTTGCCATTATTCATTATTTATTTACGTTCAATTAAACTTCGTCCAAGTATGCGTAAAGCTTGCAGATTTGGGTTCTTCCAATAAAGTTGAGCCGGTATGCGTGCTATAATTTTTGATAGTTTTTTATGCTATGTTTTGATTAGGATTTTATCCCATTTAAATTAAGTCTCTTCGTAACCACGTGCCCATATATTTTTATGTAGACTACAATGACCGGAGCCAAGACAATGAAAGGTACCCTCTATTGGATGGCTCCTAAAGTTATATCTCAGAAGAGTTGATACCAGGACTCTTCAAGGCACTTTCTCATGTTAATTATAATGTGTGAATGGCTGCTGCTGATGCATACCAAGCTGGAATAAAAACAACTAATCTAATCATTGTTTTACTTTGTGCTTGATTCTTTCGTGACATGCATTGAAAATATTCATTTTTGTGGATAAAATGTTGATTCTTAGAACCTGTTATTGATTTAGACACTTGGTGGAACAATTAGTAGTACTAATTATAGATTAGATAGGTTACATATCATTTTTATTTTAACATATAATACATGAAACATTGTCTATTTGTTTTCATTATTTTTGTTTAACATCTTTGCCGTTATTCATTATTTACTTACGTCCAATTAGATTTTTTCAAACAATAATATGAAGCGAACCCGCCCAACGGGCGGGTTATGAAGCTAGTCTCTTATATAATAAGAACATACAATATAGACAATTATTATGGATAATTATTAGTGGATATCCATATACCCTATAAGAGGCCCACGACCCAGTTAGTTATTAAGGTTTCTACCCTTTAGTTTATCTTATATATACCCATGCATCTCTGACATTATAGATCAATTTAAGAATATTTTCATTTTCTCAATCTTGTGTTCATAACACGTTATCAACGCGCTCTAATGCTTTAGGTCCGTTTTATTTTCTCGTTTTTCCACCACCGGTATGTCTTCAAACCTTTTTATATACTCCGTATATGATTAGGCAGTATGCTAAAATTTTATATGATATTCGTATGTAGTTTTTGCTTAACGTGTCACAGTAACATGAATATGTATGCTATATCTTTGCTATATGTATGTTATATGTTTGCCCTTTAATTTATAATTTATATGTACTGTCCCTTTAATTTATAATTTATGCTAAAATTTTAGAGTGGTGGCAATGGGAGCGGGGTGGCCAACGGTTTGCCCCAAATTGCCGGGGAACACCGCCGCCACCCCAGCGGTTTGGTTGGGAGGTTTGCTCCAGCGGGGAAGTTCACTGCAAGGGTTTGAAGAAGAACGTTGCAAATTATGACCGTTGGTGGGGAGTTTTTGGGAGGTATGAAAAAAGTATGGTTGCCACTAAAAAAGGGTTGAGAGGTATGAAGAAAGTGTGAGTGAGGTGAAATGATATTATTGGTTGGTTGAGAGGTATGAGAGATTTTCGGAGTGACCACTGCCACCACCTTTATACTATTACTAGTATTTGTTTAATATATGTTTACTATTGTTTACTATGATATGTTCGTAGCATATTATATGATCAGTTCGCATACAATGTTTTGTTTAATATGGTTATCATACATGTTTTCTGTTACATATTTACGATTATTAACTAGAACTATAGATCTCGTATTTTCGTTATGGTTTATGCTTATTAGCTAGAACAATAATAGATCTCGTATTTTTGTTTAATAATGGTTTGTATTCCCTAAAGGTACATATAAAACCCTTCTCTTGTACTCGTTCTATGTTATTGAAAACATCAATTATGATTTTTGTGTTACGTGATAATTTTTATATGATTACATTATAATAAAAAACAAATAAAATAGGACATAGGTGTTTATGGATTTTATGTTACTTGTTGGTATTTAATCGTTGGTATGTAACTAACTAACTGACTTGACGTTTATTAGTTTTTACCCAACTGATTGCAATTTATTAGATTATATTTTTACATGCATCTATTTCTTTTCTTTTTTTTCTCTTTTTTCTTTTATTTTTTTTTTATTTTTATTTTTTTTTCAAATTCTGAAGATAAGGTTTATAATATATCACAATTATATCAACGTTGTTTTGTTACACTTGAGTACTAGTTATAATACCTGTGCACGCACAGGGTTTTTAAAATTTTGTTATGATTATATATTATTATCGATTAAGAAATGAATCACTTAACATGTTTCAATTGGTTTTACTTGATGCACTAAAAAATAAAAAAGCATATGTATATATGTTATAATCTACATATTATTTTAGGAGAATGCTTTTGGATTAAAAATTATATTTTATCATTCAAGCAAAATTACATGATGATACTTGACTTGCATGACATGTTAGTGATATATGCTTTTAGTTTTGCAAACCCATACTATCAATTTACGATATGTTTTGTAATTGTGGTATTTCTTTTACTTATATTTTCGTTAAAATATGTAACATATTTAGATAACTTTGAAGATTGATTCATTTATTTGATTATGAATAACCATCATACTATGTTTACTAATATACATTTTTGTTTGAAAATTTGCATTTTCATAAGTCTGTGCTATTTACTTCTCAAGTTTGATCATAAAATTACCAAATTAACATAGATTCTTACACTATAGCTTCTTATTACATAAAGAGAAACAAAAAAAGATGTGATGGGTAGAACTCAAATATAATCTTACGTTTATGTCTAATGTATAAAAATAATTTTTCTCTGAGACCTAACTATATAATGAAATTATAATTACTTGTATAAGTAAATTATAAATACATGAAAAAATGACAAAGAGTACATTCGCAAGTCTTTTAGGATTTTTTGAATCCTTACCGATCTTTCACTTTAGTGCAACTTTTTTTACAATTGGCCTATATCATCAAGGTAAAAGACACCCATATTTTAGACCGTTGGTTGATACCCATAGTGTTATTAATGACAACAAACACCTGCTAAGTTTTTTTAACTCATTCAAAGATACCTGCTAAGAATTCCCACCATAAAATTCCCCAGACACTAAAATACATCTTTGGTACATTAAAATACATTCATGTATTATCTAAATCAGCAACTCAACTTAATTATACATTCATAGCTTGAGCAGGCGTAGAAAATCCTTCCATGACAATCATGTGTTGATACTTAATCCTTTTCTAAAAACGCACACAACAAATTACATTGCACTTTAGTGTGTATGATGATATCATAAAACTGCAAAAACCACTTACATGTTGCATTATAGTGAGGATAACAACAAAGTTAGTTATAACATTAAATAAGAAAACTTCATATTAGAACTAAAGGGGTGTTTGGTTATACTTATTAAAGGTGCTTATTGGCTTTTTCAATTACCATAACACAATAAGTTTATGATAAAGATATAAGCTTTTTTGAGAAGCTTAGTAAAAAAAACCTTTGAACTCAAAACTAATTCTATCATAGCTTAGTGTGTTTATAGTAAAAACACAAATATTAAGTGTAAAAGTTTTCAATAAAACATAAAAAAAAAAGTTAGTAAAAGTTGGTGTGTATAACAAAAAAGTTAAATCATAAAAAAAGTTACTAAAAACTATCAGCTAGAAAAAGCATAAGCCAAAGTTCTGTTGAGGTTTCTTTCAGATTCTATCGAGAAGCAAAAAGAGGTTAACACATACATCATAAGTATAGAAGAATGGTATCCCACATTCTTGATGACCAACTCAGTAATATTATCACAATATAGTAACGTAATAACCTGATTAAAAACTATATATGCTTGCTTAATAATTCTCATGTACATACTTTAATTCCTTTACAACGGCCAACTATTATTTTTTTTTTTTGGATGAAACATTACGTCAATGAATAAAGTTAGGTTATCACCTACATTTTTTTTTAGAAGGTGATTGTTATCAAATAAGAATTGTGATGCGTGCATTTTTTTTATATATAATCCAAGGAAAATACCTTCTAAACTAAATAATGACTATCAAACCCATGTTTTTTTTTTTTTTTTTTTTTTTTTTTTTTTTTTTTTTTTTATAATTAGCTTTGTATAATGTTTTTAACTGGCAGACATGCTAAGGTTGATGTTGATGTTATTGTTTAACTTTAATTATTGATATCATGTTGTACAAAATGTGCAAGTTTAGTAGCGCATAATGAGCGTTAATGAAGTTAAAATATGCTTCGTAAAGTTTTTAAAATGTTTTTATAGATATTCATATATATATTTTAAATAACAATTTCATGAGTCGTTGTTATATGTAGAATCGCGTATATTTATTTTCATATTATAGTAACTCGTGCTTACCATTTGATATTTATATTCCTGTTACTAATAATTTAGACGTATTTAATAATCAAACCCGTGTACTTATAAATTAAACTTTTAAATAGAATAATGTGAGTCCTTATTTAAAAAAATATTCTAGTGGATGAAAGTCTACAACTAACAATATTAATACTAATTCGCATATTTACAAACTTTTGTAATATAAATAGATGAAAGTCTAAAACTAATATTAATACTCATGTCATTTTAAACAAAGTTTATATTATAAAGTATAAGGGGTATAAAGTGTAAGGGTTATTTATGTTTTTTCTAAAGTTATTTAAAAACATGAAAACTTGTAATTTTACACTTAGCTCCATATATTTTCTGTAAAATTCAACCACTAAAGTTTTATTAATTACTTCTTTTTTTTTCAAGTTTTTGTTTTTATAAATTTGATACTTATATTTTTATGTATTTTTTTCCTTAATCAAATTTCTCCACCAAATTTATTAAGTTTGACCAAAATTAATTTAATTTTGACTTTTTATTGACCAATCACGTTGCTCGATTTCGCCTACGTGGCAAAATCGAGCTCTCCTATTGGTCCAATTTTTTTTTTCAATGAGAAGGGATTTGCAAAAACATTCCGAAATGATGTAATTCTTTTAGTATATAAAAGATATCTTTTATTTAGTGAACTGCATGTCATTGTTTATGTTGTTAACCATGGATTTATTTTCAAACTCATTACCAATTTTGAAAAACTTTGTATTTTAAAATCCTTAAATATCCAAATTATAAGATATTAAATTTTGCACTACAATGTTAATTTATAATTCTATTAAATAAATAGGGATGCCTTGCAGTTGTTGCTCAATAAAAAGCAAGGTTTTGAAACCCGGTTCGACCCAGCCGGGTTAACCGGTCGAACCTGTTCCGGCCTAAAAAACAGGTCAAAACTAACCGGTTTTGTGACTATGTGAAACCCGGTTTGAACCGTCGGTTTTTTGAAAACCCGGGTCAACAATTCCGGCCGGGTTCCTTTTTTTTTCTATTTTTAAATACTTATAAAGTACACAGAGTACGTTTAGGATGTAGTCACCACTTTTTTACCTGTTTTTTTGAACGACACCACTTTTTTACCCTAGTATACCACTTTTCACACTTTTTTTAATCTAATCTTTAGTGTGCAACCATCATGAAAATAGCCTAGCTCACCTGTGACAAATTTCCAGTAAATCAAATGATTAAAACCGCCTTTGATTTGTGATTTGTGAAGCTATCGTTGATCTAATGTATAAATTAGAGATATCATATTATCATGGTATTTATTTGGATTGTTCTTGTATTTTGTTATTTTAGAGTATATATCATGTTCTACACCTTTGATTTTGTTATTGATTTGTGAAGCTATCGTTGATATTTTGATCTACTGTATAAATTAGAGATATCATATTATCATGGATTTATTTTGATTGTTCTTGTATTTTGTTATTTTTAGAGTATATATCATGTTCAGCACCTTTGATTTGTTGTTTACAGCAAATGGATGTTTGGACATGTATGTTTGGACTTTGGACACTATGTTTGTATAGTAGAAACCAGATGTTTAGACATGTGCATAAAACTGGGTTGATCCGGGTTGACCCAGTGGTTGAACCAGTTGACCCGATGACTCGGCCGGGTCAATCACAAATCCGGTTTTCAATACATTGATAAAAAGTCAATAATAGAATTATATTTTGCAAATTAGAGAACTTAATGAACTGGGATGAGCAAACTTAAAATTAACCAATAAGCAAATTTGTAAGTTGACTTTTAATGGTAGTTTATGATTATTTGAATGCTTATATTAAAAAATATTTGCTTATGATGCAATGTTAAATATTAGACAAGTGATTTATGTGATAGGACTTAGCAACACCATATATTCTCTAATGTGATAATTTTATGTGCTTGTTGCTTAGCATAATATATTATGAAATTCACGGAAGTTAAAATGTCTATGTGATCTATGTGTATGTGATTTATGCTGACGAATGTGATATGTGCTTGGTAAAAAGGCTAGACATGACGTACTCTTTTGATCTATGATTTTTTTGCAACTTAATTGGTCGAATAATATCAAACTTCCATATTAGAAAGAAAGTTGTCTACTTTAGATAAGTTAAGGCAGATTAATACGTGACACCATATGAAGTATATGTTAGGATACTCCATAGATATATCATCATGAATAGATGCACTAATTGTCTATCATTTTTAATATATAAGTGTTTATATTATACAAAGATGAAACAACAAGCTCTAATAGATTACTACACCCTCCGTCCCAAAATTATTGTCCTCCGACAAAAAATACACAATTTAAGAAAAACATAATTATTACTGCTTTCTCTCTCTTACTTTTGTCAGAATGACACTTTTACCCTTAACTAATTAATTTCTTTCTTCTTTAAAGTTTGTAATAATAACCTTAAATAAGGGTAATTTGGTAAAACTCGATCAAAATTCACTTTCCACTTTTAGTAGTGGACAATTAAAATAGGACGTACCAAAAAGGAAATATGGACTATTAATTTGAGACGGAGGGAGTATTAAACCGTATATATATATATATATATATATATATATATATATATATATATATATATATATATATATATATATATATATACTAGTACAAAAATGGCGTTTCGTCACATATGGTCGATTTTGAACGGTCACACGGTAACATTTTTACGTGGCTAAATGTACCAGAATAAAATAAACAGCCACACTTGATCCGACTTGTGTGACCATTTCGGAATTCTATTGTCACACATTTGTATATTTATGTGACTAGAGAGTAACTGGTAAATATTTTTCGATCATTTAGTCACTTTTAATTTGGAACGTGTGACAGATACAAATCATCTTTAAACATTAGTCACACTACAGATATATATATATGTGACAAATATATGTCACACAATTGAAGACTGTGACCAAAATAGATATATGGCCACATGAAGTAATTGCGTATGTGGCTAAATTATATAGTCAAGTTTGTCACACATTATTTAAACGTAACTGCTATTCTTTGCTGAATATTTAGCCACATATGAATTTGAAATGTGTGACAACTGAAAAGTAACTTTGAAGCGTTAGTCACGATATGCATTTAAAAGTGACAAATATATGTCACACACTTGAACAGTGTGACCAAATGTCATATATGGTCACACTAAACCATAGACATACATGATTAAGTGTAACCAAAATTCGATACATATGGTCACATAAGTTAATATGTGTGTCTAAAGTTAAGTGTGTGTTTGCTTGCCAAATCCTAATGTGTATAGTCACATTTAATTGAAGCACGATCATGTGACTATAGGATTTACAATAGTCACACCATATCACAAATGCGTATCTAAATTGTGTTTATTGCCACATTATAAGGGTATTATATGTGACTAATACATTCAAAATAGTCACATTGTGAAATATTTATGTGACTATTATTTATAGCAAAATGTGAAGTCAGTTATCATTAACCTTGATATTAGTCACATTGAGTGTTTGTGTGACTAAAGTCAAGATGTTATATATGGTCACATGAAGTATTTATTTAGGTGTCTAAATCATAGTCATATTTTTGTCACATATTATTTAAGTGTAGTCACAATTCGATACATATGTTATGGCTTGTGTTTTCTTTGTTTCTAGACTAACAAAGCTGTTTTGATTGGAATTTGTGGGAATGCTAGTAAGTCAGAACTTAATGCTGCTTGGCATAACTTAATGCTGCTAGCCATAACTTAATGTTGCTTGGGAAATGTTGTGACTATTAAATACTAATTGTAAACGGTGTAACTGTAAAAAAGTTATTATAAACCGTTGTGACACTTAAATACTTAATTGTAAACAGTTGTGACACTTAAACGTTGTGACATTGCATCTCTTGTGTGCCTGATGAGGCGAAAAGTGTACCGCTTTTAAGGGGTCATTTAAGCCCGAATTCGAGATTATTTGATCAAATATTGTCCTAAAACGTTCCTTTTGTCATTTTAGGTACTTTTGAGGAAGAATCTGGAAAATGAAGCATTTTGGACGTTTTTGGAGCATAAAAGTGAAGAAAATGGCAAAGTCTCAAGTTTCCTTGCTGGAACAGTACCTGACGGCGTCAAAGGTTTACATGTAAAGGCGTCAAGAGTTACAAAAGAGGTGGATATGGAACTTATAACGTGACGGCCCAGAGAGTAATGGCCTAAAGGCGTTACCAAGGCCGTTAGGGTTTGTTAGGATCAAAGTTTATAATCCTAACACGTAAATGGAACGACATGTACGGGATTACACTAGTTATCTTGTAAGGCACAAACACATGGACTGAAATCGTCATTTATGTAAAGTCATGTGTTTGGTGGCCTATTTATACCCTCCTAGACTTCACTAGGAGGTGTTGCTTGCATTTGTGTCATCTTACATTTTCTCTTTCAATAAAACACATACAAGCTTACCTTTCTCTCTCTACTCTCTCTCTAACCATGGAAGGTGGTTTCTTCCACCATCCCCGACCTCCCGAATCACAATATCAACATAAAACTTACGATCCATAAAGTGGTATCATTCACCGGAAGAAGGTGTAGTTCTTGTTTTTTAAGTTGAATCCAATCAAAAACCTCTTTTTCTACTCGATTTTTTGTGAAAATTTTGTACTTTCTTGTTTGTTTATTGGTTTTTATCACATCTTTGCTTACAAACTTGTGCTACAAATCATAACAAACAAAAAAGTGTCAAACTTTCTTTCAAAAAAGTGATTTGAGTTTGGTTGTATTTTTTTTAAGGCTTTCTAAACATTTTTGTTTAAAAAGATCATTACTTTTCTTGTTTTTCTTGGCTTTTAACACTTTTTTTTTTATTACAAACTAGTGTTATAAACCTTTTCTAACAAGAAAGTTTCAATCTTTTTCAAAAATTTGGAGTTTTAGAAAAATTTCGTACTTGATTTTGTACTTTTTTCTAGATCACAAAAAATTTTCATAAAAATCATCAAGTTTGCAACTTGTTAGGTCACCATTTATGTAAACACAAGTATGATTTAGAAAGAAATAAGATGAGAATGAGAGATGGTTGATTATGAGACAATATGAAAGGTGAAAGTGCAAGAGTTTCCTTAAGATAATCAAATAACCAACAAACATAATGTTTACATAAGCTTACTATTTATAAGGGAAGAGTTAGGGCAACACTCCCTTCCTCCCTTATCTCTTAAATTCGTGGGCTTTAAGGCCCATAGGGCTTTAACACATAAGCCATTTAACATTAAACATATTGACATAAATACCAAAGCAACCTATTACAAAATGTAATGACCGAGACTTGACTAAATACAAAAGTATGATCCCAACAATCTCCCCCTAAGGGTCGGTCATCACGGTTGCTTGACGTCTTCATCTTTGTTGTTGACTTGTGGCATGTAAAACTCTAGACGTCTTCAAAATGGTTGAATGATAATGAATATACTTTGCTCTGTGTCTTTGTTCTTTGGTGATGATGTAGTGATGAAGTTGTCTGCCGTTCACTCCTGCGTCTGTGGTGGTTGTTCGCCATTCCAACATACTCATACATCTTTGGACTTAGACTTTCACGTACAAGAAGTTCCTTTGCATACACTAAGATCTTTAGTCTTTATACTTTGTAGATTCTTCTTACTGATGTAGAATCTTTCTTTGAACTTTGTGTTGTTAAGATCTTTGGGGGAGCTATTGTTTGCTTCAAGATGTATGTCTGAGCATGTTGGAATCTACCATCATGGAAGTGAGGTACCTGCGAGTAAACAGTTAGCAATAAAAAACCGGTACTTACAGATAAGGAATTAGAGCTCATCAACAGCATATTGTGAAGACTCCTTCTAATCCTTATCTAGGCCGTTCCCATATCAGATACTCCCGAAGGAGCTTACGAAACCTACTAAGTAGCTCAATGACTGGGTGAGTCGCTGAGGATTACTCCACGACTGTAGATCGCTATGGAACCACCGCAAACACTAAGCGTAACCCTTGTGGGGTTACCGAAGTAACCTGCTGTCATGGCTGTTTGATGTTGACCCTGGCAGGATTTCCGTTCAATCATTGAGAAATACATAAGTAATCCTCTCATAAACGTTCTTGGCAGATTGCTAAGATCTGCGAAGGACTCGATAATTTACAGCTGGTGTCCATTGATGTAGAACACCAGTTGTAGAAATACTAAGTGTTCCTAAGAGATCTTTGATGTATCTCGAGGCTCTAGACTCTATAAGTGCACACCTAGGTTTCCTATGCGGAGACTAGGGAGGGGTCTCCTTCTTCAATATCAACCGTCTCTAAGAGATAGGTCGATAGAATACGCAGGTTCCCTGTGAGAATGAAACAAGCTCTTTTAAGAGAACTTGAGTGGTTAAGAAGGTTTAGTGCATTGCGTCACTGGGTCCATGACGACTTAATCTTCAATACCGGTGTTGTCTTTTGCAACAGCCAGTAGTATACGTATTGAACCCGGTGTCTGCCCTAATGTTGAATCATATGGAGGGCTATTTCTTTTCACCCTTTACTTTACATTTCTTTTTAATTCTTCAACTCCTTCTTTCCCTTTCATTCTTTTCTCCTTTTTTCGTATCATACCTAAGGACTTCTAATTCTAACTATGGGAGATGTCCTTGGGTAGATCCCTCCGGCTCTGGCGGATCATAGGACGGATATTCCTATCTTAATCACCTTATAACTCCGACAGTAGCCAAGAAACCTTTGATTGAAAATCTCTCAAAGTGTTTGTGATAATCAAATATTTTGGTTAACACTTTGAGAGTTTTGTGTACACTTTTGAAGGGCTCCCCCTTCACCTGTGCTCATAAGTATTTAATAAATTTGCACATGCGGGAGGAGCAAGCATTTTGAATTGATCCACTTTCCGTGAACAAGACCGATTCGAGACACGCTTACATCACTAGTTAGACTAGCTTGAAGTTATTACCCGGCCTGATCAAGTCCACAGAAAGTTTCTCGAGATGGTACATTTCTACTAAGACATATCCTTTTCGAGACACGCTTACGTGGTTAGTTAAAGAGATACATTGTCAGCTTTTAGGTGACAACTAGCTCTAGTAACTAACTTGATGTTATTACCCGTCGAGGATAAGTCCTTTCGATTTTACTAACTTTTATTGTCTCGTCAATTCCTGGGTGAATCTGAGTCTAGCTCATACAAGATACAACTTTCAGCTTTTTCTTCATATATTTTAATCACTTTTTCATTTTCTCCCCCTCAAAAATAGCATATGAGATGTTGTTTTTGTTAAACTTTTGATTAAAATATGCTTTTTGAGTCTTATGGGGAGATTCACCAAGAACTTTTGATTTTGAACAAAGTATTTTGTTTTGACAAGTGCTCCCCCTCAACAAGTGATTAGGTCTTATTGAGGAGAAATACTTGTCCTTTTGAGCAGAATTCTGAAAAACATAACATATTTGATTAATTCTACTCAAAAGTAAGAAGCCTTCGCTCCTTATATTAGGATTGAGGCACTGATGCGTACCTCAGGGTCCTTTCTTTACAATTTCGGGTTGTGCACTGTAATGTGTGCACAAGCCATTATGAAGTAAATTATTGACAAATCAAATCAAATTCTTACAATTTTACTACCAATCAGGTCTCTGAAATGTCAACACCGGGAACTTTTGTCTGCCTCCAACATAGCTTTCCAATCTCCTGAACTGATCCCTGCGCTTCAACCGGTTCTCGATCCTTGTAATGAATCTGCGTGCATCCCTGGTCTCATCGGTGTTCCATCTTTTGGATTTCCCTAGAGCAATGTCGTTGATTCTGCTTTTGATTCCGTCTCTGACGAACTTCAAAGTTTCATCACAGAACTTATGTAATTCTTTGTAGCCCATAAAGCAGTTTCGACCGTTGACACTGCGGTAAGTGAACCCAAATGGTTGCCTGATCAAGGTGTATTGAGGTAGATGTTGAAGGTCGGGGATTTCGAACATGTTAGGCTTGGTGAGATTCAACTTCTTCTGATAACTTTCTACTCCCAATTGAAGATCTTCAACTCTTTCTCTTATGACAATCTGCCTGATGAAGATTAGAAGAGCCTGGATAAAGGCAAGCTGCATCTCTTTAGGCAAGCCACAGAGTTTTCCTTGAACTTTGAGCAGGTACATGTCTTCGATGTCATTGAGAAGTAGTCGTGGAAAGTCAGACTCGGAAATATCGTACTCCTTTTCATCAAGTCTTTTCAGTGTGATTGTGCTGAGGAAGGGGTACCCAAAGAAAGTAACAGTCGAGATGAATTGAATGGAGACTATCTTCAGATCACTTGCTACATCACCCATCGTTTGATTAAGTCTGCTGCTTCGATAATATTGTGCCCGGTTTTCTGGCCAATGATGTATGCCGTAGAGTGCGTTCCGGTCATATTTGACAATTTTATCAACGAATAATGCTGAAGCTTCTTCTTCAATTGCATTGTTGAGATATCGAGCTGCAGGGAGAAAGGCGAGTGATGTAACGTACTTCTTCTCAATCTTGCTGCCAAGTGTCAAATATTCCAAGTCTGTGTTGAAGAAGAATTTGTATGGGATCTTCGGTTCCTTAGGCTTCCCAATCATCGGTAGTGGTTTGGACCAGTCAGTGATGTAGGGTGCGGTTTTCCTTGTGACCGGATCGACATAAGATTCAGGATTGATCCAGTCAATATTGCTTGACATAGCTCGAGCAATATTTTCCAGATGATACTCAAGTTCGATTGAGTTTGCAGACCGGTCTTTCAGAAGATTGAACGCATCATTCTTGATTCTTCGCAGCTCTTTCTTATTCATCTTTTTCATCTTAAACTTTTGCTGAATCAGTTGAGCATATTTCACCGTTCGACCATCTTGAGGTTCATGATTGTCTTCAAGAGGTGGTTGCGAATTAATCATCTTCTCAAACCAGGAGTATTCGGCACTATCGTCATGGTCTAGCCATTTAAGGACGGTTTTCGGTTTCTTTGGTTCTGTGCCTTTTGGTGTGGTGTCTGGTTTGGATTGATGGTGCTTTCCTTTCCTATCTTTCTTCTTCTTCTTAGGAGACGGTTCTAGAACTTCATCTGGTTGAGGAATCTCGTCACCATCGGTGTATTCAAAGTGGTCGTGTGCCTTGGGAGCAGAACCGGATGCCTTCGGTTGTTGTGTGGAAGTTGTTGTTTTGGAGGGATAACCGGTGTTTTAGATTGAGATGCGGGTCCTTCGGCTTGTTTCTGTTTCTTTGCCTGAGAATTCGGATCCCTGTCTTCATCGTCTCTTTGACGTTTCAGTTTATCGGCCTCTGTGCTGCAAGTTTCTTTGTTCATCTTGTCTTTTAATGCTTCCAGGACTTTGGCTTCTTCAGGAGTCAAGGTGAACTTGTTTGCCAGCTTTTCTAAGAGTTGAGTTTCCAATTCATCTAGAGATAGCCCTGGTAGTGGAACAGTAGACTTGTCAGCTCGAAGAGTGAATGTGGTTGATCGGATCACTTTCTTGACTGCTTGCTCTGCGAACTTGGTGAGTTCGTCTCTCATGGGTGCCAGCAGATCTTTCAACTCAGCAACTAAGTGTTGTGCCATGTACTCTTGTGCTTGAGCTGCTAATGTGGCTTCCAAGTTCTCTTGTACGTCTTTAGCTAAGAAAGTATCAACTTTGTCTTGTAGCTCTTGGGCGTTCGAGTTCAGCTTCGTCAATTCAGCAACTTGGGTTGCAAGTGTTGCAACCTGATCTTCCAGTCTGCTTCTCTTCTTTTCATGTACTCTCTTGAAAGCTGACTTGAGTAACTTTGATGCAGCAGAGGCTTTGGTGCTCGGTTTCTTGATTGATTTGTCATGTGTCGATTCGGATGCAGGAGGTGATGACTGTGAGGATTCAATGATGGTAGTAGAGTCTTTGTCATCTCCTTTCTGTGGTTCGAGTTGTTCAACTTTCTTTTCTTTGGCTGCTTCTTCTATCAACATTTGTTCTTCAGCCAGTTTATCAACTTCGGCCTTAAGCCTTAGTTCTTCAGCAAGCCTGGCTTCTTCTTCCTTCTTTAACTTTTCTTCAGCCAGCTTGGCTGCCTCTTCAGCTTTCCTGCTTTCTTCCATTCTGATAGTTTCTTCCAGTTTGGCTTGGGCAATCTCTTCAAGCCTAGCCTCTTCAGCTTCCTGTTTTCTTTTAAGTTCATCTTCCTGAGCCCTTTCTCTGAGCTCCATTTCTTCCATAGTCATAAGCCTTGGAGCATCAGTATCCATGGGATCTTCTTCTTCTTCCTCTCCCATTGCTGTAGTCATTACAATGTCGGTGGGAGATACTGAGGGATTGTCATAATCAACTAAGTCTGTGGTGATCCCTGTGGTAGGCTCAGGAATGCTGCTTGATCCGCCAGCTTCGGTAGTTTGAGATAATACTGGAGGTGGAGGAGGTAGATTAGCATTGAATGCATCAATTCGGCTGTGGAGGAGACCCAGATTGAGAGCCCTTTCATTTTCTTCTTCAGCTGAAAGGCCTACAGACTCTTGTTCAGCAGTCACTGGTTCCTTCATCTTTTCTCTCCTGATCCTTTCTTCTTCCCAGAGTGACTGTGCTTTAGTGAATGGTCTTTGATTGAGATATGCTGGATATACGGCATTATCAGCAAACTCATCAATGTCTTTATTCCAATCATCGAACGTCAAATCCTTATCGTCAATTTCATCAAGATTCACATCCTTATCGATGTTAGCATAAGCTTGACTATACACTGGACCTTCGTCGAATTCGGTTTGTTCAGAGTCAGCCTGTTTTGGAGAAGATTGTGGTGAGGGAAACCACCCAGGTTCAGGAATGGTTGCAGGCTTCTTGGTAGGAGTCCTTCTCTTGAGAGTACCCTTCTTCTTCTTAGACTGAGTAGAACTGCCGGAGCTTCCAGTCTTACTGCCTTTCTTACCCTTCTTTTGCATGAAGGAGGGTAGAACAACTTCGTCAAGGAATCCAACTTTTTCAGCTGCAAGAGCTTGTTCATAATACTGGTAGTTCTTGCAAGCCTTGACTTTGGCATTCAAGAGACAATCGGGAAGTTTCTTTCCCTGCTTGCGTGTGCTGGTGTCCATTCTCTTGATGACTCTGAGAGTATGTTCATTTCTGAACGTGTTCTTATCTTGGTCATCGAGTCTCTATGGGATATCATCGTACTCACGAAGGAAGCTTTCGATGAGTAGTTTTGTGAAGCGGACAAACGGAATGTTGGTTGTTTTGTGTTGAATGTGCCACACCAGGTCTTCCCAAATGATACTGGCATAATCAACTTTCTTCACATTAGCCACACCCCAGAAGAGCTTTAGGTGTTGGAGCTTTGGGTGTTCGTGTCCAGTATCTCTGCCAGACAAGGATTTGGCAATCAGAATATATAGGGATCTCCATGGTTGTGGAAGATATCTAATGTTGACCCTAGAATGTCTAGTAATAGCCTCTTCTGATTCGTCATACCCAATATCCCTTAACCACATTATCAACTCTTCTTTAGTGGGGACTGGATCATACTCTTCATCTGGGCCGAGTTCAGGTAACCCAAGTACATTCCTGAGCACATCAATGTCCACAGTGACCTGACGGTTATGAAGCGTACAGGTGAAAGAAGCCTCCCCAAGATCTAGCTGTAGTGTATGCCAAAACTGGTGGATATAGAAGCAGGAAACCGAGGCAGACTTAGTGAACAACAGCTTATTCGGGTGGTAAAGAAGAGCATCTACAGCAACAATACAAGAGGACTCGTTGCAAGTCATTTTGTTGAAGTTGATACGGAGGTTGTTCTTTCCAATCTTCCTGGTGTAATCATCTGGGAATGTCTCTTCCCAAGAAAGTTTAGGTTCGGGTTCTGGTCCGTATTGAATGTCGTTGTGTTCTGCCATCTGAATATATCATAAACAAACACAAACATGGCAATTGTTGACTGTGTTAGCAAAGACATTCAATTATTATGTACACTTATAGATTTGCATGTTATACATTGATCAGTGGGGGTTTGTGTGTGTGAAAACTTTTGATATATGATAAACTTGAGTTATATTACATGGTAGAAACTTATAACAATTCAGTTACAACATAAGTTTATCATTACAAGAAGTTACTCTTTGGAAATTTCACAACACTTAGAAAATTTTGGATTTTGACAAGTTTATGCGTAAGTAGGTAATTTTACGCGTAACCTGACTTAAGCGTAAGAGAAGAAATTATGCATAAGAGCAAAAGCTACGCGTAATTTTGTATTTTACGCGTAAGGTGAATCTTATGCGTAAGGTCAATTTTATGCGTAAGATAAATCTTAGGCGTAGGAATTGAAATTATGCGTAGGATTACCCTTAAGCGTAAAGTATAACTTATGCGTAGGTAATGACTTATGCGTAAGTTCCAGACTTATGCGTAAGGTCAGAACTTATGCGTAAGAATTACATTTATGCGTAAACTATGTCTTATCCAAGACAAAGTTTGTCCACGTGTCGAATCTTACGTGTAAGACTCAATCTTACGCGTAGGATGAACAATTAACGTGTAGGATGAACAATTAACGCGTAAATTTGCCTTTTTCCAGAAAAATCACCTTTCGTAACAAGATTGGTTTGATTCCTGAAAGTGTAACACACAACCACTGATCAATAACCATTGTATCACACTTAAATACCCATTTTATGCGTAAACATGCATATATATGAGATACGCGTAAACCCGTATGAACACATAATCACGAACGCAATTAAACATGAATCTGGGTAAGATTAGGCATAGGGCAAGTGTATTAAACAACCTAAGGATCACATGGTTCAAGTTATAACAAGAATTAACCACAAAAACGAAAGATCATAACTGCTAGTGTCATTCGAACCCTAAATCATTCATACATGATCAAGAGATGTTTCTGAAGTAATTAAACCATGAAAACATGATCCTAGGCCTATAAGAACATTATCCCCATCACCAATTTCAATCCTAACATCTAAATCAAGAACCCCCAAATCCTTCGTATGAACCCTAATCTACAAAATTGATCAATTGATGTTTCTGGGTGCAATTAGAGTGTGAAAACATGTTAATAATCAACCTTAGACCATTTCCCAACAATAATTTCAATCATAACATCAACAATTACTGGGTTCTAAGTTTACGCACAACCCTAAGGAAAAAGTTAATCGATTTGATAGATTTAACCGTTGGATTGTTATGAAATTAAAAACCATCGTTTGAAATAATGATCAAAACATGTTAACACTTACGGATTTGAAGATTGATGCACGGATTTGAAGAATGATTATGAGTCGTTAGAATGAGTAGGTGAAAGTGTAAATGCTTTTTACAGGTGCAGTCAATGTGTGGGTCAAATGTGTTTTGACCAATGGTTAAACAAGAATCAAGTATTGACACTATTAGTCCCTTAACCTTAACTAACATTTATTCTTAATGCATAAGCACTTAATCACATATAACTTTCGTTAGTTAACACCAAGACATGATAAGAACAACTTGTGGTACTCCCCCTCGACCTTAGATCAAAGTAAAATACTGAAAAATTAATTATATTGATCAAGGAGAGTAACCCGAAACACTTATGAATCACCACTTTTGATAAAAATGTATTTATTTTTGGTAAAATGCAAGTATAAAAGACAAAATATTTTAGAGAAATTTGAAAAACATTACTTTTCCTCCCCCTCAACACTTGTTTTTAAATAATTGAAGACATTTTATAAAATAGTGTTGAAAGAGGTGGTTTATACTTGCATTTTTTTTTGATAAAAGACCAAAAATCTTTTTGAGTTTTTGATTGGTTTTCTATTTTTGTATTTTGTTTTTGAAAAAAAATATTTACAAAGATAGTTTTGATGTTTGACGATCAATTGTGTTTTAAAAACTTTTCCGGATCCTCTGGAGTCAAACATCGCATACCAATTTGGTGAACTAGACTAGCAAACCGTGATGGTGCTAAGGATTTGGTAAGTAAGTCCGCCAATTGGTACTCAGTCCCAACAAAATAAAGTTCAACGGTACCCTTTTCCACATGCTCTTTGATGAAGTGATATCGGAGATCGATGTGTTTGGATTTGCAATGATGTACTGTATTGCAGGAGATGGTAATTGCACTCTTTGAATCACAGTAGATAGGAATCTTGTTGAATAGGTAGCCATAATCCTTAAGTTGTGATCTCATCCAAATGACTTGAGCACAACAAGCAGACATGGCTACGTATTCAGATTCTGTAGATGACAGTGAGGTGCAGTCTTGCTTCTTAGATTGCCATGACACAAGTTTGTCTCCGAGAAATTGTAATCCACCAGATGTACTTTTGCGTGTGTCTAAACATCCTGCATGGTCAGCATCTGAAAAAGCAATTAGTTCAAAACCAGAATCCTTCGGATACCAGATTCCCAAGTTAATGGTTCCCTTTATGTATCGAAGGATTCTTTTGACCTCACTGAGGTGTTTTTCAGTTGGTTTGGACTGATAGCGAGAGCACATGTAGACAGCAAATACTATATCAGGTCTACTAGCTGTGAGATACATGAGTGACCTAATCATACTTCGGTATTTGGTAGGGTCAAAAGGAGTCCCATGTAAATCAACATATAGTTTTGTGGTATAGCCCATTGGTGTATTATAAGTATCACTGGTCATCATTCCATGTTTCTTTAAAATTTCAAGAGCATACTTGGACTGATTTATAAAAATTCCACGGGGTGATTGATGAACTTGTAGTCCTAGAAAGAACGAAAGTTCACCCATCATGGACATTTCAAAATTATCTTTCATTAATTTTGCAAAATCATTAGAGTAACTTCTTTTTGTTGAGGCAAAAATGATGTCATCGACATATATTTGAACAACAAGTAAGTCCTCCCCGTAGGTTTTTGTAAATAGTATTGGATCCACTGATCCTTTTGAAAATTTATTGGCCAGCAAGAAAGTGGACAGTTTGTCATACCACGCCCGTGGGGCTTGCTTGAGTCCGTAGAGTGCCTTTTTGAGTCGGTAAACGTGGTTAGGACGCTCAGGATCAATGAAGCCTTCAGGTTGACTAACATAAACTTCTTCACGGAGTTCTCCATTAAGAAATGCGGTTTTCACATCCATTTGGTAAACAACCATGTTCCTGTGTGCAGCATAGGCCAAAAAGATCCGAACCGCTTCATGTCTAGCCACTGTAGCAAAGGATTCAGCAAAATCAAGTCCTTCCAGTTGAGAGTATCCTTTCGCTACCAGGCGTGATTTGTTACGTATGACAGTTACTTCAGCATCAAGCTTATTCTTCCAAATCCATTTTAACCCGATGACAAAGACTCCGTCAGGTCTTTCAACTAATTCCCAGACTTCTAATCTTATGAATTGCTGAAATTCCTCTTGCATAGATTTAATCCAGTTGTCATAAGTCATTGCATCTTTAATGTTCTTAGGTTCTTCGTGACAAACTGTGAGTGCATAGATACAAGTTTCTCCATCCATGTGAAGTCGTTGTCTTGTCATAACAGGTGCATCTGGATGGCCAATAATATGAACTAGTGGATGGTCTCGAGTCCATTTGTGTGTGGAAGGGTGTAGTTGATAGGTATCTCGCATGTTAGCAGGATCCAAATTGCGTGTTGACGACTCAGCTATATCAGGAACAATAGGAGCCGGTGCAAACGGATTAAAGAACGCATCAGGATCATGCTCTGCTGGTTGGGGAACTGATTGTGGTGTTGGATCTTCAGCTGGATGGCGGGAGTTAGAACCAGTTTGTTCTGCTGTAGATGGTGATACAATTGGAGGACCGTCTCTCTCAACACTTGTAGTAGTTTGTTGAGGTGAGTCTGGTACTGGAATGTTATCAGGTTGAGCAGCGGAATTAGCTGAGACCTCAGTAGGACGGTATTCAATTGTGTCATCAAATAGTGGAGCAAACAAGGTTTCTAATTCTTTGCGGTTAAGTGGCAATGGTTCAGCCGAAGATTCCGGAGAATTAAGACGGTTGAATTCGGGTCCTAAGCTGTGTTGCTCAGAAGCCATTTGTGTGAGTTCATCAAAATTAGCGTGAATGGTTTCTTGAATTTCTCTTGTTCGACGATTCCAGATTCAAAAACCTTTAGAATTTTCATAGTATCCAACGAACACTCCTATGTCAGCCTTTGCTTTAAGTTTACCTAAATCATCACGATCATTTTTCGGATAACAAAGTGCTCCAAATACATGAAAGTAATCGATATTCGGTTTTCTTTTGTGAACAATTTGATAAGGTGTTTTGCGATGGCGTCTTGTTATCATGGAACGGTTTTGGGTATAACATGCGGTTGAAACAGCTTCCGCCCATAAGTAATCTGGTAATTGAGCATTAATCAACATAGTTCTAGCAGCTTCCACTAACGTTCTGTTGCGTCTTTCAACAACTCCATTCTGTTCTGGGCTTCTAGGAATAGATGTTTGATGTGCAATTCCCACTTTCTCAAAATATGACCGAAGTGTCTGATTCTTAAATTCAGTTCCATTGTCAGTTCTGACTATTCGTACCGTATTGCGTAACTGAACTTGAATTTTAGTGAGAAAGGTGATGATCATCGAAGGAGCCTGATCTTTACTTCGTAAGAAATAAACCCAAGTCCATCTGGAGAAGTCATCCACAATTACTAGTATGTAGCGTTTACCGTTGATACTTTGAACACGCATCGGTCCACACAAATCCATATGAAGCAGTTGTAAAACATGATTCGTACTTTGCTCAGGTTTTGAAGGAAAATGAGCTCGAGTACTTTTTCCTTGTTCACAGGCTGGGCATAAGTGATCTTTGGTAAAGCGGAATCTTGGAAATCCATCAACAAGTTTGTGACGAGCAAGGTCAGTCATTGTTTTGAAATTCAAGTGCGAAAGACGTTTGTGCCATAACCAAGATTTAGTCGATTCTTCTTTGGAGAGAAGACATATCGGAGATGTAGCAATCATATCTGACATTGATATTGTATAAAGATTAGAACCACGTGAGCCAGACATAAGATCGTTTCCTTGTAAGTCACGAACGAAACAGGTTTTCTCACGAAATGCAACTTCTAGATCTCCATCACAAAATTGACCGACTGAGAAAAGGTTGTGTCCAAGGCCTTCCACATAATAAACACGACTTTTTTCAATGTTCCCACTGACATAGTCACCATATCCCATGATTAAAGCGAAATGATCATTCCCGAATCTGACAGTACCAATGAACTTTGAAACAAAGTTGTGTAACAGTTTAAGATTGCCTGTCATATGTCAGGTGCATCCGCTATCAACAATCCAGAGAACAATCTGTACTACCTGCATCACAAGAAGAAGACACAGATGGAACAGAAGTAAGGGTGGAACTCAAAGAATGTGTGGGTTCCTGTTGGTTAGAAGCACATGTATTCAACAATTTGAGAATCCATTTAAAGTCTGGTTTGTGTTGTAACCAACGTTGCCAATTCCAACTAGTTCTTGCTTTCTTAATGTTATATGCACTAGTAGGTGGCTGATTCCTCGATTTGTTCTCGGCACCTATGGGGGTAACTTCAACTTCATTAGAAACCGTAGAAGACGGCTTTCCTAAGTTAGACTTAGAGGCAATAATGGGCCTAGAAGGAATGCGTGTCCTACGTTTCTTATGACGATTGAGAAGAGAATTAGCTAAACATTTTGTATGATCACCAGATGATACGCTTTTACGACAAAACACACAAGATGCATTAATATTCAAAACATTCAAAGGTTCATCATTCGTTACATTTAGATTTTGATTACAATTTGCCAGATTAGAATCTAAATCTGATGCAACATGAGTTTTATTCAAGTTCCTAAGTTGGTCTTCTACTCCTTGAGCTTCTAGTGATCCTCTTTTACGTTGCCAGAGCCTATTCTTCTTTTTACTTTTTCGCTTGGGTCTGCTAACGCTATTAGTGGAGACTAGTCCTGTAGAAGTGGAGTTACCAACATTAGTATTTTGAACAACATTTCCTTTAGAAGATTTGTCTAATTGATACATTCCTGGTGCTATCACCGTGGTGTCAACCATCTTTCCTTTTTGAAGTAGCTTAATTTTCTCTTTCAAATCGATGATGATGTGATTTTTATCCTGAATTTGAGACTCAAGTTTCACATTGCAATAATTAATGTCATCGCGGTTTTGTTGCCATTCGACATTTTCAATTTTTAAATCCGCAATTTCTTTCTCATATTTGAGACAGAGACTTTTTAAAGACTCATTGTTTTTGCAAAGCTGACACGAGTTTGAAACATTTTTATTTTGAAGTTTCAATTCCTTTTCAAGACTTTGAGCTTGACACCATTCAAGCCTTTGTTTGAGTTGACAAATTTCTTTTGAAAATTGTTTTGTCACATCATCATTCTTAATTCTCAGCTTTTCATTCTCATGTTTCAGTGACTCAATTTCCACATTTAACAAGTTATTATCAACACAAAGATCATCCATAAGCATAGAAGTACCAGATTTATAGAGATCATTCATGATAACAGACAAAATATCAGCATTGAGAACTTGTTCCAAGAGTCGATCAACATCATTTTTTAAAACTTTATTTCTTTGCTTTTGAACCAAAATGTCATTTTCAGTTGCGTTGAAAACATTTATCATATTTTTTACCTCTTTTTGAAGTTCCTGATCCCAACGTGTAGCACAGAGACGGAGGTGTTTGACAATTGGCTTCATTTGTTTTTGAAAAATATCCCTCTTTTCTCGCTCGTAAGCGGATTGAAAATTTCAATTTTTATTTCAGAATTACGTTCAATTGTTTCTTCCAAAATTTCAATGTCTTCCATAAAAGTTTTGAAGTAATTTAGGACACGACAAGTTTTTGGTAATGGTGTAAGTTCACCGGATGATGGTAAAGGACCATTTATTTGTGCTACAGTTTGGACAAGGGCCCCATTGGAGGATGAAACATATAACTCTTCGACAAACCATGATTTCTCAGGTAAGTCCTTTTGTGTAACAAAAGATTTAGAAAGAGGCGGAGCTTTTGAGTAGTCATATGGTGTCCAATATTGAACATAACTCATTTTTGATCGACTCTCGTCTTTAAGTTCTTCTTCTTCCTCAGTATCAAAAACAACAGCACGCACAATTGTATTATCAAACATATGATCAATACTGTAAATCTTGGGATTTTCTTTAAATGCTGTGTGAAGAAACATTGATTTGAAATCGCAAAGTGCAAATCCTTTATCGGGTCTCGGTTTTAAAGCAAATTTCTGAATTGTTGTGACAGAGTTCCCGTGTTTGTAAACAATGTGACAAAATTCTTTGAGTTGTTTTTCAAGATCAACAATATCACCAAGTAAGTCATCTATATACTTCGTTTTACGTTTTTTATGTTCACAAAACTCCTTTTTGCAATTTGACAATTCAGTTTCTGTTTTAGAGAGAACTGTTTGAAGACGTTCAGCTTTCATTTTCAATTAACACTTTTCACTTTCGAGTTTCGAAATCAACTTCCCGTTTGACTCAATTAAATCTTGCATTTTTTGTTGAAGATCTTGTTCTTTATTGTAAGAATCTTGAAAAGCTTTTTCAAAACTTTTTGCATTTTTAATCTTGTCTTCCTGATTTGAAAGTTGAATTTTATAGCATTCAATGTCTCTTGCAAGTGACGCATTTTTTTCTTTTAAAACTTTGTTTTTCTCGTTGCATTTTATGATTTGCAATTGTTGAGCATCCAGTTGTTTAGATAACAATATGAGGTCAGGGTCTGGATCAAATGATGGTTCATGTTGTTCTAAATGATCATGTTTATCATTCTCAATAGGATCATCAAATGAAACAACTGTGTCATCATCAAATATGACAACTGTGCTTATTTGTTCATCTGTTTGAGAAGATGAAGATGATTTAGATGGAACAACTTGCGCCATATCTGATTCAGAAGCAGAAGGTGAAGCTATTTCATGTATTAGGCATGCTTTTTGGTTATGTACCTGAGACAAGCCGTCAGTGTCATACACTGGACCTGAATCATTAAACTGAAGTTCCTGCATGTTGGCCATAAGCATCACAACTGCATTAGCTTCCAGATCTTCCACGTCATCATCATTGTTCACATTTGCCATGAAGTTGTTGTCCTGTTCAGGGAAATGTCCATCTTTTTCATCTTGAAGAGCCATGAGTAATGCTTGCTTGTGAAACTTACTACCCCGAGTTCTCGGTTTGGGACATGCTGTCGCTATATGACCTTGTTCATTACAGTTGTAGCACCACACTGCATTCCCTGAGTTGGAGTTCCTTGTTGCAACTGGTTCAGACCTTTGCTGAGAAGACCCTGAGTTGTTCCTGAACCCTCCATTGTTACTAAACCTCTGACCATTCCCAAAATTTCCTGAAGAGCTTCCTGAACCAGATCGACCATAGCTACGATTCTGAATTTCCACTCTTCCATCATTGACAACAGCTTGATTCCTTGTGTTAGAAGATGAACGTTGACGGTTGTTTGTTTTGTTGGAGAATTTGCTAAAAGCACGAGCAATAAGAGCAAGTCCCTGATTCAACGTGTTAAAGTCATCATCGTCATCGTCATTGGAATTTGAGTAGTACACTGCATCATTGTTGTTTAATGGAACAAGTTGAGTAGAAGCATTCTGTGGAGATGAATCATAAGGGACCATTTGATTCAAGGTGGAAGATTGTGGATAACTGAAGTAGTTCTGCTCTTGAACATATGCATGATTTGACATTGGTGATGGAGCATAGGGAGATTGAGCTACGAGAGCCAAAGAATTTGGTGTTGGATTTGGTGTGTATCCTCCTCGTAGAGCTCGATCTTTTTCAACTTCAGGTTCATGGTGTTTCAGGAAATCATACAACAAACCATATGGAGCATCATGAAGATTCTTTGTTTGACGAACAAATGTCACATATTTATGCCAATCAGGGCCAAGACTACCAACAAATTTGGAGTTCACAGCGATCCTTGGTACTGTGATTTTGTGACGTTCCAGATCATTCACCACATTTTTGAAACGATGATAGTAGGATTCAAGGGACTCTCCTGGTTCAATTGTGATGTCAGTGTATTCCATGTAGAGTTTGGATTCCATATCATCTTTGTTCAATTGAGTGCCTTCCATAAGGAGATGAACATGTTCCCACATAGCTTTGGCTGTTTTCTGAGCATCGACACTTCGATAAATTGGATTTGGTATTCCTTGAAGTATATAAGCCATTGCATACTCATCAGCTTCACGATGTAATTTCTGTTCTTCTGTGAGTTGAGATTCTGGAAGAGGTCGATCACCAGGAGGACGTGGAGGATCAGCAGTTAGATCACCAGCTTCAAATCTTGTTGGCCACTCAAATGGTCCTTCAAGTGTCACTTGCTCCAAGAATTTCCCATGAGGTTTCTTTAATTCAAGGAATCGTAAGAATCGACTTGACCATTGAACATAGTTCCCAGGTGTTAGCATTGGAGGTGTTTCAAGTGATCCTGCCTCATGTCGGGATTGTTGAGTTGTAATAACTTCACACATTCTGTCAAACCAGTAAGGTTGTTTGGAGGAAAACTGAGTGTTTTGTTGTGGCACTTGATATGGTTGTTGGTGAGGAATGATCTGATGTTGTTGCATCATTAGGTAATGATGTAGTGGATTATACGTTTGTTTTTGAGAAAGTTGTTGATACAGTTGTTGCTGATGGTATTGCTGTTGCTGATACTGTTGATGTTGATGTTGCTGAGTATGAGGGAAGTAGTGATTAGGTGGTTGAGACATCTTAGAACACTTGTGTAGAAATGGATCTTTGTAGAAGATTGAAATGCACGTTCCTTTGAGCAAGTTGCAAAATCCTTGAGGTAAGTTCAATTCTTACGCGTAACTTTAATCTTACGCGTAAACTGTTAGGTTATGCGTAAAGAGTAGGTTTAGGCGTAAACAAAAAGTTTAGGCGTAAGTTTCCTCTTTATGCGTAAGCTTAGGCTTATGCGTAAGTTTAGACTTATGCGTAAGGTTTAAACAACCAAACAAATCTTCCAAACTTATCCAAGCTTGAAAGATATCCGAAGTTGAAGTATTCCACTAACTTATCCAAGCTAGGGAAGTACTGAATCACCGTAACACGAGGAGAAGATCTTTGTTGAAAGTTAAGCGTAGATACTGAAACTTACGCGTAAGATTTACTTATGCGTAAAGTTTATGCGTAGTGGCAACTTATGCGTAGGATCTGTCTTCTGCGTAGAACTCACAACTTACTCGTAGAATCTTAAGCGTAGGAATAAGAACTTACACGTAGAAAACCAAAGTTACTCGTAAGAACAGGGTTTTGACCGTAGTTTCGCGTAAGAAAAGGGTTGTAACCGTAGTTACGCGTAAGAAAAGGGTTTTAGGCCAAGAATTACGCGTAGAAAGGACAAAAAGTACTATTCACAGCTTTTGAGTCGTACTGTTCACTAAAGTTACGCGTAAACAGGTCAGAAACTTGAAAAATCTCAAATTTTTGAAGGAAAATGCTTAAAAATAAGGTACTTTTGATCAAATAACTTCACCAATACTTAGAAAACATTAACTATTGAAGATTTTGCTACCAAAAACTAGTTTTCCAATATCAAAGAAACTATAAAACCTTAAAAAATCACAACTTTATGCAGAAACTAAGCTTCAAATCACTATATCAACCTTGAAACTTATCCAAGCTTCAAGATTTGAGTGAAAGAAACCAAGAGAAATGCAAAAAGATGAAGAATAAGCACCAAATACCCATGTTCAAACCAAGAAACACACTTCAATCTCTATTTGACGAATGATACCACTTGTTAGGTCACCATTTATGTAAACACAAGTATGATTTAGAAAGAAATAAGATGAGAATGAGAGATGGTTGATTATGAGACAATATGAAAGGTGAAAGTGCAAGAGTTTCCTTAAGATAATCAAATAACCAACAAACATAATGTTTACATAAGCTTACTATTTATAAGGGAAGAGTTAGGGCAACACTCCCTTCCTCCCTTATCTCTTAAATTCATGGGCTTTAAGGCCCATAGGGCTTTAACACATAAGCCATTTAACATTAAACATATTGACATAAATACCAAAGCAACCTATTACAAAATGTAATGACCGAGACTTGACTAAACACAAAAGTATGATCCCAACACAACTTTCTTCAAGTTTTGGTGTTTTTATAACTAGAAGTACAAGAATCTTGAAATACAAACTTCATTTGGATGAGCTTTTAGCAAAATCAAAATTCTAGCAAACTTTATAGATCACAAAAAATTTTCATAAAAATCATCAAGTTTGCAACTTTCTTCAAGTTTTGGTGTTTTTATAACTAGAAGTACAAGAATCCTGAAATACAAACTTCATTTGGATGAGCTTTTAGCAAAATCAAAATTCTAGCAATCTTTCTAAATCACAAAGTTTCTAAATCACAAAGTTTCGAGAACACACTTGCTCCCGTTGCTTACTCGGTGTTTCCCTTGCTTGTATAAGTGAGAAAACACTTCGACTCGTGGTATACTCTATAAATTGTATAATTTAGAAGTTTTGGTGCTAAGTTTCTAGAACACTGAAAAGTTTCTAGAACACTGAAAAGTTTCTAAAACATTGAAATGTTTCTAAAACACTGAAAAGTTTCTAGAACACTGAAAAGTTTCTAGAACACTGAAAAGTTTCTAAAACACTAAAAAGTTTCTAAAACACAAAAGTTTCTAAAACACAAAAGTTTCGAAAACACTCATTTTTCGAGAACACAGTTTCGAAATCACCAAAGTTTCGAGATTACATATTTTTCGAGAACTCTCAAAATCTTTCAAAAACTGCTTTCTGACTAAGTTTCGAGAATTTGCATTACATCTATACCTTCTACAAGATCCATATTTACACAAGTTTCTTTCTAAAAATTTTTTCTTTCTAAATCTCTTCTTACTATCTTCTTAATATTCAAAAAAAAAAAAAAAAAAAAAAAAAAAATTAATTTTTACAGGAAACTAAACGTTCAATTTTTACGCGAAATTCAAATTTTGGTTTAACGGTGAAAATTTTGGCCCAAAATTCAAATTTTTAGGCCAAAATTCAAATTTTTTCGGTAAAATTTGGCGGCAAAATTTTTTTAAACTCAAAATTTTCTTGTGACATTAGAATTGCATTTTATAGTGATTTTCAAGATTTTGTAACAGAAAATTTTTCAAATTATTTTTGGAGGGAAAATATTAAAAATCACTATTTCGACCTTGAGTGTGACATTTTTGTTTGATTATTTCGATTGCGTCGCAACAATCACGGGGGAGAGAAAATGTGTCAAACATGTTCACAAGAGAGAAAGATGACTGAAGCTGAAAAAAGAGCCATCAATTCTACAGAAAATTGTTTAGCACATTTTGAATCGGTTAAGATTCAATGCAAGATTCTCTCAGATGCATGGTTTCCTTCCTGGAGTACCTTTACTGCATTCTTCGGAACTGAAATGTACCAAATAACCTTCCAAAGGAAACTCCAAGAAAACATCGTTCAACTAGAAAAGCTAATTGAACAGGGAAGTGATTGCATGGTAGAATTTAGAGCGCTCAAGACACTGTTCAAATGGTTCGTGACCATAGATTTTAAATTTCTCATACACTATAAATATGAATGCAATGTATGGAGAGAGAATATCACTAGTATGGAGATTGAAGATTTTAGAGATCAACTTGTTTCACGACTGAGACGCTTAGAATATGTGCTTAATGAAAGATCACTTCATCTGAGTGTTGTCAAAGAACTGGAGATGCAAAAACGAGGAAGAGAATTGAATGTACAGGAGAATGGAAGTAATAAGCAAACTCAAGAAGAGCAAGTTCATAAAGTTTATTCATTGAAAGCTAATTTGGTTGTCATGGAAAGCAAAGGGACAAAATCAAAAGAGCAGGATGACAACAGCAGATTGGGGAATGATACAGATGTAGATTGTGCAGAGATCAGACCCTTCTATGACTCAGAGCCCAACTTTGACAAAGGACAGATGGATGAGGAAGATGTCATACCCATCTATGACAAAGAACCGAACTTTGACAAAGAGCAAATGGTTGAGGTACAATCTACTGTTGATCATATTATGCCTGCAAATGAGAAACAACAATCTGAGCAACCTAACTTCAGTAATGAAGGAGAGGTTGACCAGGATGTTGTACAATGTCTTGACAAACGTTCTGAGTCTGAGTCTTTACATGATAATCTAATGACTGAAACATCAAATCAAACTCTTGAGTCTGAAAACCTTCTTCTTAAAAAGACCATTGCCCAGTGTCATAAAGATTTTTCAAAACTAGAGGCACATTGCATCTCACTTGAACTCCAAATGCAAAACGAATCTCTAAATTCGGGCAACAATGGTCAACTTTTGAATGAACAAAGAAAACGTGTGGATACATTAGTTAAAGAAAATGAGCTTTTAAAAGGTCAAATTCAAGAAAAGGTGTTTGCACATGCTGCATTACAAAACAAATTAAGAAGACTGACTGGCCAGAGTGTGGATACTAAGTTTGCAAAACCAACAATCTTGGGGAAACCACCTTCTCAAACAATCAAAAAACAATCAGTTGTTAGACAACCAACTGCGTTTAAATCTGAACGACCTAAATTTTCAAAACCTCGGTTTGCCTCCCAAGTTGTTGAGAAAAACAATTTGACAAAACCAATCACTCCACATTCTTGGCCTAAGGAAAATGCATCTGTGTCCGCTAAATCTCAACACGTGCTTATACCTGGCTCATCTAGGATTAGTTCGAAAACAGTGTCTAAACCGAGCATTAAAAGTAAAGATTCTTATGGAAAATATGACATGTTCAAGAACTATGATCTAGAAAAGGCTAGGAAAAAGGCGCTACTTCAAAAGGATGGAATTCTAGGTTCAAAACCTTGTGTGATGCCTTCCACTGTAGTGCAGAACACTGCTAGTAGTAGCAAATTCCAAAACCTAAAAGTACTCAACAAACTAATAGGAATTAGCAAGCATCTAAGAGTAGTTGCTTAAATAATCATGTTGTTTGTGCTTTAAAATATTTTCAAAAAGGAAATTCACTTGAAAAGGCTCAATCGACTAAGACAAACAAACCCATTGAATCAAAAGTCATAAGTCAGAAACCTAAGAAGTGGATCAATATAGGACGTAAGTTTTCTCAACCAAGTGATGCTCCTACATTTCATTCAACAACATATAAAAGGAAAACATCTCCTAGATCTAACACTAGGTGGTTACCCACGGGTAGAATTTTCAAATCAATTGGTCTTAAGTGGATTCCTACAGGAAAGATTTTAGACATTTGCACCAAAACTAATGTTAAATCCACAACATCTATCCCTGAGGCGAGAAAGGAAATCATTGATATAGTGTGTCCAAGTGTCAAGAAGATAATTGACAGTACATCTTTATGCTTCTAACATCTGGAACCCAATTACACTTGGGGATCCATGTTCTCTGTTTTTGTCTATTCTTTCTTCTTTACAGATATAACAGGAATGGCTTCGGAACAAATCAGTTTCGGACCCGAGCTTAATGGATTGGCTTCTGAGCACAACAGCTTAGGACCCGTAATCAACCGTTTAAAGCACTTCAGCTTTGGCTTCTGAGCACAACAGCTTAGGACCCATAATCAACCGTTTAAAGCACTTCAGCTATGGCTTCTGAGCACAACAACTTAGGACCCGTAATCAACCGTTTAAAGCACTTCAACTATGGCTTCTGAGCAACACGGCTTAGGACCCGCAACCAACCGTCTCAACTTTCCGGTCTCTTCGGCTGAACCATTGTCACTTTCTCGTAAAGAAGTGGAAACCTTATTTGCTCCATTGTTTGATGATACGCCTGTTAACCGTCCACCTGAGGCCACACCAAATTCCGCTGCACATCTTGATCAACATCAAGCACCTGATACACCTCAACAAACAACAACTTCTGTTGGAAGAGACGGTCCTCCAGTCATATCACCTACAACAACAGAACAAACCGGGTCCAACTCACGACAATCAGCTGGAGATTCCATACCTTTATCAGTTCCACAACCCGCAGAGCATGACCCAGAACAATTCATTAACCCATTTGCAAATGCTCAACCTGTCCCCGACATTGCTGAGTCATCTTCACGCAATTTGGGTCCTGCTCACTTGCGAGATACTTATCAACTTCATCCTTCGACACACAAATGGACTAGAGATCACCCCTTAGTTCAAATTATTGGCCATCCAGATGAACCTATCATGACAAGACAACGCCTTCACACAGACGGTGAAACTTGCATTTATGCACTCACAGTTTGTGAAACCGTACCCAAAAATGTCAAAGAAGCAATGACTTATGAAAACTAGATTGAGTCTATGGAAGAAGAATTCGAAACTTTTCAAAGATTAGAAGTCTGGGAATTGGTTGAAAAACCAGAAGGCATCATTGTCATTGGTTTAAAATGGATCTGGAAAAACAAGCTGGATGCAGAAGGCACAGTCATACGCAACAAATCACGCTTGGTAGCAAAAGGTTATTCTCAAGAAGAAGGTATCGATTTTGAAGAATCATTTGCTCCTGCGGCTAGACTTGAAGCTGTACGGATATTCTTAGCATTTGCTGCTCATCGGAATATGATTGTTTACCAAATGGATGTGAAAACGGCTTTTCTAAATGGTCAACTCCGAGAAGTGGTTTATGTCAGTCAACCTGAAGGATTCATTGATCCAGAACGTCCCAATCATGTCTACAAGCTTAAGAAGTCTCTCTACGGTCTTAAGCAACCCCCAGGGCGTGGTATGACAAGCTTTCTAAATTCCTGTTGGCTAATGATTTTACTCTAGGCTCGGTGGATCCAACACTGTTTACAAAAACCTACGGGATGGACTTATTAATTGTTCAAGTTTATGTCGATGACATTATTTTTGCTTCAACCAACACTAATTACTCAATGGATTTTGCAAAATTAATGATAGATAATTTTGAAATGTCCATGATGGGTGAACTTACGTTCTTTCTAGGACTACAAGTTCATCAATCACCCCGTGGATTTTTTCTAAATCAGTCCAAATATGCTCTTGAGATTTTAAAGAAACATGGAATGCAAAGTAGTGATACTATGAATACACCGATGGCCAATTCTACTAAACTAGATGCTGACATACATGGGACTCCAGTTGACCCTACCAAATACCGAAGTATTATTAAGTCCCTCATGTATCTCACATCCAGTAGACCTGATATTGTATTTGCTATCTTTATGTGTTCTCGCTATCAGGCTAATCCAACTGAAAAACACCTCAATGAGGCAAAAAAGAATCCTTCGATACATAAAGGGAACCATCCACTTGGGGATCTGGTATCCGAAGGATTCTGGATTTGAACTAATAGCTTTTTGAGTCGCTGACCATGCAGGATGCTTAGACTCGCGAAAAAGTACATCAGGTGGCTTACAGTTTCTTGGAGATAAACTTGTGTCTTGGCAATCAAAGAAGCAGGATTGCACATTACTGTCATCTATAGAATCTGAATACGTAGCTATGTCTGCTTGTTGCACTTAAGTCATTTGGATGAGATCACAACTTAAAGACTATGGCTACTCATTCAACAAGATTCCGATCTACTGCGACTCTAAGAGTGCCATTGCAATCTCCTTCAACACAGTTCATCATTGCAAATCCAAACACATTGATCTCCGATACCATTTCATCAAAGAGCATGTCGAGAAGGGTACAGTTGAATTATATTTTGTGGGTACTGAGTACCAATTAGCGGACTTACTTACAAAACCCTTAGCTCCATCAAGGTTTGCAAGTTTAGTTCACCATATTGGTATGCGGTGTTTGACTCCAGATGATTTGCAAAACTTTCTTTAAAACTAAGAGAGTCAAACATCAAACTTTTTTGTAAATATTCTATCATAATGAAAATACAAAAACTGCAAAAAGAATCTTCTTTCTCTGTGTACAAACTTCTAATCTTCAAAACTATGTTCCTACATTAAAACAAATTTTGCTTTACATTGTCAAAATGGAACATGTTTTGAGGGGGAGAAATTTTTTCACAAAATCATGAAGTTTGCACACCTTATCATTATTCTTCAAGGATAAAATGTTTCTTCATCATTCGGATTAAAAACTCATTTTTTTCGGCAAGGATTCCAATTTAACCATGTTTAGACTTCAAATGGAAAGGTAGTTAACCTTTAATGAGTAAGGTTCACAAAAGTCTTAAACTTAGGTAAAAGGACATTGCATGAAAAAAATAAAACATGCTCGCATCAATGTTTTCACAAATGTTCTCAAAAGTTTCACACATAATCAGACTAACAATTTTTATCCTTGATTTCTTTTCGATTGTGAGTTTCTAAATTCTTCATTGTTGTTATCTAATCGTTCCCTAAATGTTTCAAATGTTTTCAACAGTCAAAAAGGCATAATCAGAAACTAGGGTTCAAGTAATTATCGATCGGGGCATTTTCTTTTATGTGTTTAGTCTAATTAATTTTTTCATATAGCTTTAGAGAACACTAAAGAATGCTCGATTGGTGTGTTTGCTCGATTAGATACAACATAGGTTTGTAGTCATGTGATTTAGGGTTTAAGATGTCGATGTCTTTGTTGCTACTACTAGGGCGTTTATTTGTACAATATTCTTGCATTATGATGCTAACATGTATGCAAAGTCTCAAATCATAACCCCAAACCCTGATAATAATTGGAAAATTTTGAGTAAAAGAATGAATTAATCTGTGATCTTGTGTGTTAATCTGAGAATTCTGAGCACTTAGGAAGATTTAGAATGAGTTTTTGATTCATCCGCATACTTGTTTATGCCTGATGCATTTTCTCTGTGTGCAAGTACATGTCATCCCATTGAAAGTCAAAACTTCAACAATTGTCAAAATGTCTCTCACAGGAACATACTTTGAGGGCAAAGGGTTAAATGTGTTAAAAGGCTAAAACTGGTAAAAGGATTCAAAATGGTGAGAAACAAATTTTTTCAAAACTCTACACTCTCGTTTTACTCCGGTAAAGCAAGTGTGAAGACCAAAGCAAAGTTGTTCTAAACTTTTCAAATTTTCAAAATCTGGAATGCTTTGGCTACGATAAAAGAATGACTCTGATTTGGGCATCCCTAATACCGGAAGTTTTCCATTCATCACTAAAACAAATCTTCAAAAAGAACCCATGAGGTTCAACTTTAGATGGAAATCTTCTTCTTCAGAGTTTAATACTCAAAAGAGAGACTCCGGGTCTCAAACAACTTTTAACAGTAAAAGAGTTTTAACATTCAAGCATTCTTTGTTGTATAATACATGATTGTGTTTTCTAAAACCTTGAGCAGAATCTTCTCACGAATTTTCAAAAAGTATTTCTTAAATACGAATCAATATTCTGCTCAAGAAGACTATCTCTCAAATAACTTTCATTATTTGAGGGGGAGTATTTTGTTAAAAGAAAACTAATTTTGTATTAAAATAATGGCTTGTGCACACATAACAGTGTACAACCCGTTCTTGTAGAAGAAAGGACACTGAGGTACGCATCAGTGCCTCAATCCTCTTATAAGGAGCGAAGGCTTCTTACTTTTGAGTAGAGTTAATAAAACATTTTCTGATTTTCATAACTCTGCTCAAAAGACAAGTATTTCACCTCAATGAGTATTCACTTGTTGAGGGGGAGCACTTGAAAAACTCATCGTTTGAAATACAAAAGTTCTTGTTGATATCTCCCCATAAGACTCAAAAAGCATATTTTAATCAAAAGTTTATCAAAAACAACATCTCATATGCTATTTTTGAGGGGGAGAAAACTGAAAGTGATTAAAATATGAAAGTTTGAAGTTGCTTAAAGTCAAATCTCATGCGAGCTAGACTCAGAATTGACCCAGGAATTGACGAAACATAAAAGTTGGTAATCTCGAAAAGACTTATCCTCGACGGGTAATAACATCAAGTTAGTTACTAGAGCTAGTTGTCACCTAAAAGCTGACAATGGAACTATTTAACTAGCCACGTAAGCGTGTCTCGAAAAGGATTTGTCTTAGTAGAAATGTACCATTTCGAGAAACTTTCTGTGGATTTGACCAGGCCGGGTAATAACTTCAAGCTAGTCTAACTAGTGATGTAAGCGTGTCTCGAATCGGTCAGGTTCACTGAAAGTGGATCAATTCAAAAAGTGTTTGTTCCTCCCGCATGTGCAAATTTATTTAAACACTTATGAGCACATGTGAAGGGGGAGCCCTTCAAAAGTAAACACAAAACTCTCAAAGTGTTAAACAAAATGTTTGATAATCACAAACACTTTGAGAGATTTTCAATCAAAGGTTTCTTGGCTATTGTCGGATAATCATGGAGTTATAAGGTGAATAAGATAGGAAAAACCGTCCTATGATCCGCCAGAGCCGGAGGGATCTACCCAAGGACATCACCAATAGTTAGTATTAGAAGTCCTTAGGTATGATACGAAAAAAGGTGAAAAGAATGAAAGGGGAAAGAAGGAGTTGAAGAATTAAAAAGAAAAGTAAAGAAAAGGGTGAAAAGAAATAGCCCTCCATATGTTCAGCCTTAGGGCAGACACCGGGTTCAATTCGTATGCTACTAGTTGTTGCTAAGGCGACGCCGGTATTGAAGATAAAGTCGTCATGGACCCAGTGACGCAATGCACTAAACCTTCTAGCCACTCAAGTTCTCTTAAAAGAGTTTGTTTCATTCTCATGGGGAACCAGTGTAATCTATCGACTTATCTCTTAGAGATGGTTGATATTGAAACAGGAGACCCCTCCCTAGTCTCCGCATAGGAAACCTAAGTGTGCACTTTTCGAGTCTAGAGCCATGAGATACATCAAAGATCTCTTAGGAACACTTAGTATTTCTACAACTGGTGTTCTACATCAATGGACACCAGTTGTAAATTATCGAGTCCTTCGCAGATCTTAGCAATCTGCCGAGAACGTTTATGAGAGAATTTACATAAGTATTTCTTAATGATTGAACGGAAATCCTGCCAGGGTCAACATCAAACAGCCCTGACAGCAGGTCACTTCGGTAACTCCTTGTGGGTTACGCTTAGTGTTTGAAGTGGTTTCTTAGCAATCTACAGTCGTGGAGTGATCCCCAGCGACTCACCCAGTCATTGAGCTACTTAGTAGGTCTTGTAAGCTCCTTCGAGAGTATCTGATATGGGAACGGCCTTGATAAGGATTAGAAAGAGTCTTCACACTATGCTGTTGACGAACTCTAATTCCTTATTTGTAAGTACCAGATGTTTTAGTACTAACTGTTTACATGCAGGGTTACATCATCTCCATGGCAACGGATTCCACATGCTCATACATGCATCTTGAAGTCATCAAAAGCTCCCTCAAAGATCAAAGCAACACAAACTTCAAAGAAAGATTCTACGCCAAAAGGAAGAATCTACAAAGTATAAAGACTAAAGATCTTAAGTGAAAGAAAGGGACTACGTGCATGTATAAGTCAGAATTCAAAGATGTATGAGCATGTTGGAATGGCGGACTACCACCACAGACGCAGAAGTGACGAAAGGCAGACAACTTCATAACTTGATCACTATCACAACAACAACGAACAAAGCACAAAGAACGATGAATATCTCATGATTTTTTGAAAGACGTCTAAAGCTATGAAAGTCAAAGATGAAGAAATGACAAAGACGTCAAGCAACCGTGATGACCGACCCTTAGGGGGAGATTGTTGGGATCAAAGTTTTACTATTTTATCAAGTCTCAGTCATTTGTAATAATAGGTTGCTAAGGCTTGTATGTTTATTTAATCTTAAGGCTTATGTAGCAAGCCCATGGGCCCTAAGCCCATCTCGTTTTACTAGATAGGGAGGAAGGAAGTGTTGCCCTACTCCTTCCCTATATATACTAGTCATATGTGCTTGTAAAGTTGTTGGTTAATTCATAATTCTAAGAAAACTCTTTCATTTCTATTTCTCATAGTGTCTTAATCAACCATCTCTCCTTCTCATCTTATTTCTATCATCCTTATACTTGTGTTTACATAAATTGTGACCTAACAAGTGGCATCAGAGCCAAGGTTGCATATTTGTTGATTTGTGGTTTTAAATCTCGTCAAAATCGTACCTTTTTTCTTTATGTGGGTCAAATCTGTTACTAAGCTGTTTTACCATTCATTTTGAAGCTGCCAAATTTTAATCATCTATTGTGTATGTTGTTATACAGTCTTTTAACAAGTTGTTGTATCAATATGGTCAAAACAGTCCCAACAAACTTTCATATCCAGTTTCACATAAATTTTTGTCTTGCGTCATTTTTTCCAAGATATAGTTTTATGTTTAACTCATATATGTAACTGTTTTGGTTCCATAACACGTGAAGACTTTTGTGGTCAATATCGGTCATAATACATGGTCTCAAAACTGGGCAAAAAAAATTGGTCAGAAACGACGTTTGAAGAAGCTCATCGGAAAACACATCGGAAAACTCATCGGAATCTGCATAAAGTCGCCGGAATCTAATCGGAATTTCTTGTATAAGAAATTCTCGATATGTACCTGTTTTCGATAACACTAGTAGTTGTCGAGAACCCAATACCCTAAACTGTCGAAATCACAATCTCGAAAACTGGGTTCTCAATAACAATAAACCGTGTTCTCGATAACCATAACTCATGTTCTCGATAACACGTGTTCTCGATAAAATCATGTTTTCGATAAGTGTTCTCGATAAGTAATTTCTCGATAAGCTGATAATTATCAAAAATTTATTTTTCAAAATGTGACCAAATGGAAAATGAAGAGATGAAGAGCAGACTTGACCACAAACAATATACAACACTCAAATGGACTTCGGTCCATACATCATTAGTCCAAAGCATACCACTGCCTACATACTCTAGACACCTACTTCGATCCATATACATGACTATCCTAATCCCATTGAAAACAACAACAACTATTCTGTATCCCAACTTTAAGACTCGGACTAAACAAGAAACTACTTATAAGATCTCAATTCTTATGTTCACTTGTCACCAATTTTTTTTTATCTCATTTGTATGAACATTTACATCATCGATCCATGTGAAGCATAGCTTCTTATTAATTATACGAAACTTTTAAGAGGTTATATAACAATTCTGTTACACTCCTTCTCATGTTCGACTAATAACAAATACAACACAAAAGCTATCCCTACCTTAGACCTCTTACATGAGATCTTGAAGCCACGTCATGTGCTCGAACAGTTTTATCAAAACTTGGAAGATGACCGGTGCTCGTGTGGGGTGTTGATAGCTATGGTTGCTATTTGTTGTGGGTTAGTAGCACTTTCAAGAAGATTGATGGAGATGATTGATAACATGAGGTTGGATCGATTTGAAGATGAGATTGAGATGAGATTTGGTGAGAAAGATAGGTGGGGGCGGATAACATAAGAGGAAGTATGTATTACGGTTTACAAATGATACAAAAAATTAGGGTAGGCATGTATTTAATAATCAGGTGTTGGATTTAGTTCCTGGATCAAGTTCAAATCTTTGTGTATTGGGCTGTAAATTTAAAACAGAATGGGCATAATTTTGGGTTATGACAATAGATGGCTTGGAGTGTAATTGGGATTGAATTATTTCTTAACCGAAAATGACATGGATTAGGCTTCAAATTTTCCAGTATAATCGAATGTATTTTTTTTATACATTGCATGCATTTTTGGTATATCACTTGGCCAAAAAGGGTTGTATTTGGTTACAAATTTTTCACGGGGATACGTATTTTTGACAAGATCGGGAAACCATTATCAAGATTCAGTTAAACCGTCAAAAGGCTAGTTTTGGGCATTTAACCGCAAGATGTGACTACGACGATAATTCTTTATTATTTATTTGAGGTTGAAGTGGGATTTCACGGGTGCGTGTACTTAGTATCTTGAAGATATCGGGGTTGGTTGGATGAAGATTCTTCGAGATCCTTGTTTGAGCTTTTAACCTTTACAATGACAAAGACTTGAGTTGTCTAGTTATACACGATGTTTAGCGGGTTCTCAGTGTATAACTATCACTTTAAGGAGTTACGTTGTAGTGCTCAATGTCACACAAAGTTGTGGATACTCAAAAGGTGATGTACATCTTATACTTGATGGTTGTAGAGTATAGAGTACTTAGGGATTCGATGGTGGATGAACTCTCTACGCCGCTCTTAGTCATACATTAGTGCAAGTTTAAGTCACAAGTTTGGGTTATTTTACTTCATTCTCAAGTTCATAATATTGGGTTTTCTCCATCAGTAGTCACTACAAAAACCGTCAGAATGATAATGGGGTCGGTAAAGAGTTAGTTGAGAGGAGTATAAAAGAGTAGAGATGTTTATCAGCAGTTGATTCTCACAGGCTATTTATGATACTTCACACATAATCGGTTAGTTAGACATATGGGGTTACGCTGCCTCCGTTTCCATCGTAAACATAGTGTGTATGCTTCCGATTCCGCGAAGACATCGTGGGGGAAGAGAGAGTGGGTGTTGTTTTGCTTCTTTGACTTTTCTTGACGTCTTTGCGAAAACACTCATTTTCCACGAGGTTCTGCAATTAGGGGAAGAAATGTGCACATCAGGGACGCATAATAGACTCACGTGATCGAGCTTACAATTTTATTACTAATGGAGAGACGTCTACAGAGATGATCAGTGGTTCAGTTTTGTGATTTTGGTGTAATCATTTCAACTCTCGCGGGGTGTGAAGTGCGAAGTAGCCTACTTAAGTGAGAAGATCTTGCTGATTTCTGGCATGTTACCCCCGAACGGAGCTTCCGCGTTGAGCATAACTGAGATTAAGTGACTTGTCAGATTTGCTTGGTGTGGTTTATGATGTCATCTACAAATTCCGCTGCGTACTCAAAACTTCAAAAGTTAGAAGACATGTTGACTACATCAAAGTTTCGAATCTGCTGAAGACGGTTGTCAGTTTGGGGGGAAGCTGATTCAGAAACTTCGCCAAAAAGAAGTGTACGAAGAAGCCGCTAAAGACATGCAGCATGAATTGGGGGGAAGTTAATCCATTTCATGCATATTACATCATTTGCCTACGAGTAAAGATAAAGTTCTCAAGCCGAGGTACAAGATGAAGACAAAGAGCGTCAACTGTAGTCATCCTCAGCACTTGAAGAGCCGATGAAGACCTTTCTTTATTTGTATTTGTACTTGTAGGAATTGTTGTAAGTAATCCCTTGTGTCGCCCCATTGGGGGATGATTGTTAGGATGAAAGTTTATAATCCTAACACGTAAATGGAACGACATGTACGGGATTACACTAGTTATCTTGTAAGGCACAAACACATGGACTGAAACCGTCATTTATGTAAAGTCATGTATTTGGTGGCCTATTTATTCCCTCCTAGACTTCACTAGGAGGTGTTGCTTGCATTTGTGTCATCTTACATTTTCTCTTTCAATAAAACACATACAAGTTTACCTTTCTCTCTCTACTCTCTCTCTACTCTCTCTCTAACCATGGAAGGTGGTTTCTTCCACCATCCCCGACCTCCCGAATCACAATATCAACATAAAACTTACGATCCATCAGGGTTCAAATACTAGTGACAGCCCAGAGCTCATTTACACATGACGACGTCACAACTGGATCTAGGCAATACAATTTTATCATGGCGGCGAGTTGACGGCGTCACAACTTAATACATGACGACGTCACGATGTAAAGTCTATATATAGTTTTCCAATTTTCATTCATTAGTGTGCAACTTTGAGGGAAAAAACCCTAGGCCGAATTTTGCAGATTTTTCAAGGGTTCCAACCCCTTGAATCTTTCATGTTCAATTGAAGATAAGTATTTATCCAAATCATTCAATATTTCTATGTGTTGTGTGATTATATCTTACGCTTGTCTTCTCTTTAACATGCTAGGCTAGATCTTTATTGTGTTTGCTTAGATGTAGTGAAACCTAGATGTTAATTATGGGTTGATTGTTTGTTTATAATTGTTACGGATGATTGTATTCGATGTTAGGCTTAAGAAAACTTGCAGACTTCCATTGGTAACTTGCTTGAACGTCTTAAGAAACATGATCGGTGGTGGACTACAATTTTTTGTTGTATTTAATGCGTAAGAGAATTCTAATGATCCCATGTTAGGAGCTTCTAACGGCTCGACATAGGAGTGAAGTGGGATCTTATAGAGTTAGGGAATATTGTACATGGCCCTACGACTAGTATTAAGGAATATGACCTGTCATCCATGCAATTGTAACGAGCTAATCAACATGTAAAAGATATCTAGGGAGTAATGAAATCTAAGTAAACACAACTTTCCTCATTATTGTTTCCACTACATTAGAAAATTAATTTAATTTTCATTTCTTTTTTATTTTACTTTGATTGCATTAGTAGTTATTTAGGTTAGTTGGCTAGCAACTAATTCCGCCCACTCCTTCAAAAACCGAGATTTTACTTGCTTTTCATAAAATATAAAAATACAAAGAGAATCATCCCTCACCTCTAGACCTAGTTTAGTAGGCTTTCTAATCCTAGCAACACTATTCCTGAGTTGAACGATCAATCCCCCGATACTTGTCACTATACTATACTACAATGATCACGTATCAAGTTTTTGTAAGCTTCTCGAGATCCCTTGAGTGGTAAAACCTGTTGCGAGGGTGCAATTCCCACGTATCAAGTTTTTGGCGCCGCAGCCCGGGGAATAGTTATTGTCTAGGTTAGGGTTTCTTTTTATTAGGTCTACTTGCTAGATTCCTTTCTAGTAAGATTTTTATTTTTATTTTTAGGTTTCCTTTAGTCTATCTTATTTATTTGTGTCTTTGTTCGTATAAGGTTTGTCTTTATGGATTTAGAGAATCGTTGTTTAGAAGTTAGCAAGAGGCTTATAGCGCGTAAAAGAAGAAAGAGGGAAGTCAACACATTTAATGAATTTAATAAACCCCTCCAGATGAAAATTGAGTTTACAGATTTCTCTCCAACCCCTGAGGAATTGTGTTACCATAGATTCCTTTTACAACACCCCTGCCCCTCAAAATATAGGAAGATGCCATGGATTAGGAAGCATAACTATGGGAACATAAAAATTCCTTGCATGATTGGGTGCATGTCTAGAGAGCATACATACATTGATTTAAAAGCACCCATGAATATGATGTCTAGGCTCTACTACAACTGGATTATGAATGATAGGTTAGGCCCCAGAAAAGACCCCTACAACCCTAATCGACTATGTAATTTTGTCAGGAGAGTAAAAGGGGTACATATCTTTGTAGGAAATTTTACTTATCAATGCGACTTTGTAATCCTAGAAGATGTTAGAGGAATTATAGATCCACACTTAGGAGAAATGGTCCTAGGGCAACCTTTCGTTGAGACGACTAAGATGTATTGTGATCATGGGGAGGGAATAGTTCAGTTTACTGATGGGATAGAAAAGATCACTTTTATGATGTCTCACATGAAGGTAGAATTAAAGGACATCAGGAATTTACTAATTGATGAGATTCGACCTTATGAGATTAAGGATAATGGAATTGATGATGATGTTTACTATGAGAGGATGCGAACATACTATTCGGGTTGCATGAATCTAGGCCCTGAGTACAAGCGTGATGAAAATTGGATTAAATGTTTTGAGTTAGCACAAAAGTGGGAAAGGAAAACGTAGCCCATGGCCTTAAGTCTAGCTACAAGACTCGTTAATAAAGAAAAGCACTTCTTGGGAGGCAATCCATGTTTTGTGTGTTTTTATTTGTTTGATGTTATTTGCTTCCGTATGCATGTTTTATTTTTATTGTTGGTAGATCATGTTTCAAACTAAATTGTGAAAATGCTTTATTTTGTTGTTTAACTTCGTCTTAATTTCATATAAAGGTATTTTGCAAAAGCTAAGTGTAAGGGGAGACCGAAAATTTGTTTCTAAGAACGAAAATGATCATGATTTGCCACAATATTAAATGAACATGTATATTAGTAATTGTTAGAGTCAAATGCTTGTATCGAATTATAATGATGTTTTGCAGGATTTTCCAGGAAGTAGGACATAAGTTTTTCCAGAAATTTTCCAGAAACTTAACATAAAGATTTCTGCAAGTCACTTCTGATGGCGTCAGGAATTAACACCTGATGGCGTCACGTGTAAAATTCTAGAAATTTTGCGAGTTTTGTTTTCTAACGGAGTCTTAAAAGTTTTTGTTGATTCTTTAGTTTTATAAACTCCAGGAAATCTGCAAACATTCGTTCCACAAGCATTATATCTTAAATTGCTTTCTAGGATTTGTTAGTATATATAGATTGCCGCCGATTTTACGCGAGGTTGCCTTGATTGTTTTCTCAGGTTTAACAGGTTATATATGACAAGAAGATGATTTATATTTCTGGAAGGGAAGCTTTGAACATTCATTTTCTTGGAGGAAGATCTAACCTTTTTGACACACTATCCACACCGAACGAATCAGGGGAGTATTTGTTTTCATTCTTTTACCTATTTTACTTTTACATTCTTTAATTGAACATTGGGGACAATGTTCATCCTAAGTGTAAGGAGAGGGTAAATGATGATACCTTATAGGATACAATTGCACTTGAGTTTGTTTGTTTGATGGTAGGTGTGTAATAAAACTAAGAGAAATACTTGTTAGTGTAATTTTATCGCCAAATTTAAATTTTTTTACAACATTTAGAAGTGAAACTTTAGCCTTAGCAAGCGTCTCATGGATAGGAGTTGTATGACTAGCACAAAACCGCACCATTCAGAAAAATTTTCCACCCAAATATGTGAGGTTCGCCTTTAGATTTGATAGGAAAAACATTCATTATTAGTGCTTATGAGTGTACCGGTAGCATTTAGATTCTAGAACTTGCGTTAGTGATGCATCCTGAGACCGCTAGTGAGACTACATTCATGTAGTAGGATTTACTACATGATAAGAGGCATTAGGATCACCCTTGTGTTAAACCCGTATCATAATTACTTGACCATTTAAGTCATATTACTTGACTAGTGAAGTCAATTAATTTTCCCACCCCTTAGCGTTGTACTCATTTTTAGTACAAGAAACCCCTAGTACACCCCTCCGAGCCTATCTTTTTCGTTTATAACTTTAAGCATCTTACTTAAAGGAAGAATTTGTTACAACCCACCCCAAATGTACACCCAAATCGCTTTAGCCTTCCGTGTATGCACTCATCTTTAGTGCATTATTGTTATTTGTTTAAACCCTTAGTTAATTATCTAATTGATTACATGGTTGCTGATGCGTGGGAATTGCACCAGGCTTTACCTCTCGAGGGATCTCGAGAAGCTTACAACCCCCACCAGGCAGTGTACCTGATCGTTGTAGTATAGTATTGTGACAAGTACCGGGGGATTGATCGTTCAGCTAGGAATAGTGTCGTTAGGATTGAAATTAATCAAACTAGGTCTAAAGGTGAAGGATGATTCTTTTTATGTTTTTATATTTTATGAAAAGCAAGTAAAAATCTCGGGTATTGGGAGAGTGGGCGGAATTAGTTGCTAATCAACTAACCCAAAAGCTACTAATTAAACTAATAAACAAGAAAATAAACTAAGGTTCTACAAGATAAGTGAAGCATGTCTACCTATGATATGTTACTCCTTGCTAGCTATCCAATTCTACCTATTGAATTGTCACACCTTGTTTTAATTGACAGGTTGTATTCCTTAATACCATTCATGGGGTGGCGTACTTACTTCCCCAATTCTATAAGCTCCTACTTCACTCCTATGTCGAGCCGGCTAAGAAGCTCCTTGATGAGTGTGTAAATACTAATCATTTTTGTCTTATATGAACTGCCAAAACATCCAAAAACACCCAATAATGCATCAAAATACTGAAATTATCTCAAAAGTGTGTTTTATATGTTTTAGATGCAAAACGTTTAAAAACAAATGAAAAACGAACAAAGTTTGCACAATTGGCAGTTTCAGTCCCTCAAGTTTCAAATATTGACAAAACTAGTCCCTGACGTTTTAAAACGAAAGAAAAGTCAACCCAAAGTTTTTAAAAGTAAAAATTATCAAATTTAGACTTTGGGTAAAAAGTTTGAGAAAATTACATGTTTAGTCCCTAAAAATCCAAATTGGCATAAAAGGTCCCTGGAGTTTCAGAAATTGTCAGATTTGGTCCCTGGGAAATATTTTTGAATTGAAAAGTCAACAAAAGTCTTTGAAAAATCAAAAGTTGACAAATATGGCCCTTGGGTAAAAGATTTGAGAAGTTACAGGTTTGGTCCCTGCATTTTGGAATTTGGCGAAATTGGTCCCCGGGAATTTTAATTTGGAAAATATCGACAAAGGTCCTTGTATGAATGAAGCATGGCAAGATTGGTCCCTATGATGGATTTTAGAAAGTTTCAATTTTGGTCCTCAAGATTTTGCAAATTTCACTTTTGGTCCTTGTGTTAAATTTCTACAAACCAAACGGACTACCTTTTTGTTACCACATGATGCGTGGGAATCGCACCTTGCTTTACCTCTCGAGGGATCCCGAGAAGCTTACAACCCCCACCAGGCAGTGTACCTGATCGTTGTAGTATAGTATAGTGACAAGTACCGAGGGATTGATCGTTCAGCTTAGGAATAGTGTCGCTAGGATTAGAAAACCTAATTAATAGTTCTAGAGATGAGAGATGATTATTTTTGTGTTTTTATATTTTTTATGAAAGCAATTAAAATCTCGGGTTTTGAAGGAGTGGGCGGAATTAGTTGCTATTCAACTAACCCAAAGCTAAGATGCAATCAAAATAAACTAATAAAAATAAAATTAAACTAATTAAACTAAAGTTGTGAGCAGTGGTTGGAGAAATTGTGTTTACTTAGACTTCATTACTCCCTAGATATCTTTTACATGTTAATTACTTGTTACACTTGTATGAATGACGGATTGTATTCCTTAATACCATTCGTGGGGTGGCATACATAACTCCCCAACTCTATGAGCTCTTATCTCCTCCTACACCATGACCCAGCACAACTATAGGGATTGTAAACAGTGGCTCATGCATTAAATACAACCAATAAAGACCTAGTACGCCTCGGTTCATCTTTCTTAAGACGTTCAAGCATGTTACAATTTGGAGATCTGCCAGTTTTCTTAAGCCTAACATATAAATCATTCATTCAAAACAAGAATAGACAAGTAATCAACACGTAATCAACATCTAGGTTTCATTAGATCTAAGCAAACACAAGAGAGATCTAGCCTAGCATAGTAGAATTGAGACAAGAACAAGAGATAAACAACCAACACATAGACATATTGATTGAATTGAAAGTACACTTATCTCAATTACAATGCAAGGTCTCAAGGGTTTGGAACCCTTGAAAAACCTGTAAAAGAGGCACCAAAATCGTCTTTAGGGTTTCACCAAAACTTCTCCCCCTTTTAATGAAAAAACTAGAAAACTATATATAGGAAAAATAGTCTGACGGCGTCAAGAGTAACTTCTGACGCCGTCACCTCGCCGCCATAAACTTCCTCGGACGGCCTTGATCCACTTATGACGGCCTATGTGACGCCGTCACCACCCACGGTAAATTATTCTTGGCCACTTTGACGCCGTCACCAGTACGTCTGACGCCGTCACCACCTTCGATATTTAATTCTTCATGTCTGACGCCGTCAAGCTTTTGATCTTGACGCCGTCACCTTGTATTTTCAGCTTGGATTTTTGGTACTTTGCCGTTTTCTTCACTTTATGCTCCAAAAACGTGCAAAATAGCCTCTTTTCCAGAATTCACTCTCCAAACACCTAAAATCACAAAAGGAACGATTTAGGGCAATATTTGATCAAATAAAGTCGGATTCGGGCTTAAATGACCCCCTAAAAACGGATCATTTTTCGCCTCATCATATACCCTTACACTTGAGATTTGCTTGTCCTCAAGCAAATGAGCTTTTATTCTACTCAAAAGACAAGTTAGGGGTCATTTAACACTAATATAAAAGTAATTACAACAAATAATCGTTCCACTAAAGACCAATAGACAAGCACGGAGGTCATACACAAGCACCTCACAAATAGTGTTTAGATACTCACATCTCTCGGGTTTAATAAAGTAATATAACATTATGGAAATGGAAGATATCTCTCACTACCTGTCATAGCAAAATAGATTACCATAGGCTTAGGAAAGGATCAAACCTCCACCACATGGCGTAAGCACCTAGGATAAACTATCAAAGAGGTCTTTTTAAAGGGTTATAACGTTAGGTGTAGGGATATAAATTACACGGTTTTGTTAGATAAAGGAAGTTTTACTGGTGGCGAGTTAACAATCTTAGTTAATTACATGTACAAGATGGCGTTGCTAAGCCAAGACTAGACTCGACTTAAGCTAATAAATGAAAAATAACAAAAACATAAAATGAACATAGAATAAAAACGGGATGGTAGTCCGTTTTTTTTTTTTTTTTTTTTTTTTTTTTTTTTTTTTTTTTTTTTGCATACACTCTTACCCTACCATCCAAAATAATACATCAAAGGGGATGAGAATTCCCCTTACACTTGAATCTTTACATACTTTACAATCAACTAATCTAATGACTCGAATTAAGAAAATCAAAACACTTGGAGCACTTTTAAGATTAACGTACATATGGGGGTAATAAATGATGTTCTTCCCCATTACTCCATAAAATAAGTACTTACCCATGAGTCCCAATAGTCCCAAAACAATATGTACAATGATATGACTCGACTTAGCAACCATGTAATCAATTAGAAAGTTAACTTAGGGTTTAACAAATAACAATAATGCACTAAAAATGAGCGCATACACGGAAGGCTAAGGCGATTTGGGTGTACATTTAAGTGGGGTGTAACAAATTCTTCCTTTAAGTAAGATGCTTAAAGTTAGAAACGAAAAGATAGGCTCGGAGGGGTGAACTAGGGGTATCGTGTACTAAAAATGAGTACAACGCCAAGGGTGTGGGAAAAATTAGTTGACTTAACTAGCCAAGTAATATGACTTAAATGGTCAAGTAATTATGATACGGGTTTAACACAAGGGTAATCCTAATGCCTCTTATCATGTAGTAAATCCTACCACACGAATGTAGTCTCACTAGCGGTCTCGGGATGCATCACTAACGCAAGTTCTAGAATCTAAATGCTACCGGTACACTCATAAGCACTAATAGTAAATGCTTTTCCTATCAAATCTAAAGGCGAACCTCACATATTTGGGTGGAAAATTTTTTCTGAATATACGGTTATGTGCTAGTCATACAATCTCCTATCCATGAGACGCTTGCTATGGCTAAAGCTTCACTCCTAAATGTTGTAAAAAATTTTAAATTTGGCGCTAAAATTACACTAACAAGTATTTCTCATAGTTTTATTACACATCTACTATTAAACAAAACAAACTCAAGCGAAAGTGCATATGTAAGGTATCATCTTTCCCCCCCCCCCCCAATCCACTTCAAAATAATAAACAAACACCCCGTTTCTATTAACCCTCTGCCATACTCCACCTTTCCCCCCCCCCCTCTGCTACACACCTGCAAAATCCAACATACCATCATCACCTACACTGCTCCACTCCACCCCTACTTCTAACTTTCCACCACTAAACTACAAACCTTGCCCCTACCCACAAGTTATCAGACCCCAACTTGTTGAATACCCAACTTCCCGCCAAAACAATTGAAGGGCTAGGATCTTGTGTAAGCCATCCAAAGGTGCAGATACGAAGTGGGAAGAAGCCAAGAAAGGAAAGAAAACCCTGATCTCCATGTATAAAAAGAAAGAGAAGGGAAGCAGTCAAGGGTAGTAGAATTTAGGTTAAAATAGGTTTAGTGTAATGTAGTTGTAATCTTTATCTTTTTCAGTTTTATTCTCACTAATGTACTCCTTATTTTGAAATTAATGCAATTTAAGATTTCCAGTTTCAAATTCAACTGCTTTTCATAATTTCTATTTTAGCTCATTTGACTAGTTTCTTATGCAAACTGCTTATTATGTTGCTTATCATATCTGCTTATTGGTGCTAGTAGTAGGTTTTCAGTAGGTAATAGAAGTAGGTTAATTTAGGGTAGAATTAGTTTGGTTTTCTCAAGTATTGTTAGTTTTCAAAATTCAGTTTGTAAACTTTCTCCTAAAACTCAATAAAAGTTTTAAGTTGTTTTTTACTGTAGCATGATGATGTAAACTTCTTATTCTGCTGCTAATTCTTGTTCTTTGAGGCTTATTTAAGTTAGATACAACTTGTTACATCATTACTTTCCCAGTTGTAGATTTAAGAAATCAAGTTTTAGCTTTAAAATCTCAAACAGTTACCCTTAAGGGACTGTTTGGCATTAGTTTATTTTCTTTTGTATAAAACTTGTTTTACCCATATTACAATTCCCATTCAGCTTTAATCTATCTTTATTAGTAGTGTTATATCTAATTTTAGCATTTTCAGTTGGTAGTAAGTGTTTTAGGTTGATGTCTAAAATCTTCTCACTTAAAACTATTTCCATTAAGTACCAATGTTAGAAGCTCATTTGGGTCTTACAGGTTGTAGTTTGTGCCTCATTTTAACTCTCAATAGGATAACATAGAAGCTCATAACCTGGCGTTACAGGTTGTCTGCCCAAAATTGCCATTATCACCCATTTTACCCATAACCACCCACTGCATCAGCAGCCATAAGCCACCCCATCAGCCTGTTTTTGATTTAATTTCTAGCCTAGTTTAAGTAATACTTAGGTTCAGATTTCTTTCCTACTAGTAACTTCTAGGTTAGGCCTCATTTGCTTTAGCTTATCTCAGATTTGTATGCTTATTTGTTTGCTTAAGTTTGCCTCACTATAAGCTCCTTAGAACTGCTCATCCCCTGTACCCAGTGTGCACACCCCATTTCACAGGGTTGCACAGAGCTTGTCAGTGGGTCCCATAGTGATTCCATGGGTTCTTTGAGAAGTCCTCAAACCCAGCTTGTAGGTTCCAGGCCCTTTTAGGTTTCCAAGCTTATTTGGTAAGCTCAATTGGCCTACAAACTTGTCCCCTTGGCCCAGGTCTGCTGAGTAATCAGTGAGCTTTGAGTTTGTTCAAATTTAGATTTTGCTAAATATTGTTGTTAACAGTTGTAGTTTATGGTTTAGTCTTAATTTTTTTAAGCTTTTGTAGTTTAATGTCTTAGTGTGCACTGTTAGCTTATTGGATAATCTCTTGTGGATTGCAATTTTTTTCTGATGGCCTGTTTAGTTTTTCACTTTTGAGTTTTTGTTAAATTGCTTATTAGTGTGTTTTGTTGCATGATTTTCTACTGGCAAGCAGTTCACACTACATGTTTACCATTTTTTTGAGATTAGCTTATGACTCTAAGCTTGATTTGAAACTTAAACTAGGGCTGCAAACCCCACTTGGGATTGCCCTGCATCAGTGTGTGTGTGCCATTTCATAAGCTCTTTCTGAGCTTTTAAGTGGTCCCCACATCAAGTTTTCTAGTTTTCTGAGAAGCTCACCAGCTTAGCTTCCTTGTTCCTTGCTTATTTTGATATTAGACACTTTTGTTCACAGCTTATTCATATCTCACACACACCCCCCTTACATGTGCATCAGGTTTGATCAGTGTTAACCACTCAACTTCCCATGGCTCCCAACAGTTAGATAGTAGGCCCCAACCCATGAACCTTGATCCATTGGAATGCCCCTAAGGTATTCTTCATAGGTCACCATCTTCCTTGGTACCTTGATCACCCAGGTGGGCCCCACCAAGGGCTGAAAACACCCTCTCAGGCCTGTTTGGATTAAGCTTTTGATTGTGCTTAATTTCTTGGTTCAGCTTATTCTCTGTGCTTTTGTGGGAGATCTAAGATGTTCTGAGCTCACTTGAGTTGTTGGAACTCTTTCTGAGCCTTTGGCAAATTTTCTTGATAAGTGCTTATTTTTAAGTGCTTATTGCCCATTTTGCTTATTTTGGCTTCTTTTTCAGAATATTTTATTTTTCTTAAGTTCGTATTTGTAATTTAGAATTTTCCTAAAAATTTCAGATTTTTCTTTACCTTTTTAGTATTTTTAAAAAATCAAAAGTAGTTTTAGTAATTAATAAATAGTTATTAATTAATAATAAATAGATAAAAAGTAGGAAAATTATATTTTTAGTTTTAAAATTACTTTTATATTATTTTAGAATTTTTAGAATTAAATTTTCATTTTTCTAGCTTAATTTCATAATTAGTGTAATTTAAATATTATTAATTAGTAATTAAATAGTAATTAATTAATAGTAATTAATTAATTAGTGTAAAAATTAATTTCCTTTTTCCAAAAATTTTCTTTTATCGTTAGGATCGTAAAAATATTATTTTCATGTCCGTAGGGTTAATGTAGCTCAAATTTCACTTTTTATTTCGCGCACTCGCGTTTATTTTAATTTTAACTCGCGTTTTATTTAAATAACTTTCACGTTTTTAAATTTAGGTTACGTTATTAAAAGTAGTTTGTTAAATCAAGAAAAACCAAAAACATAAATAAAGTGATAGCTTCTATTTAAGCCGTTTGGCTTATTTTTCTGCTTACATATAAGTAATTTCTGATTTTAAGTTTTTTAGATTGCGTTTTAAGTTAATTAGGTATTACGTTATTGTTAATATAGTGTGTTTAAATCGTTCTCATTCGTTATTCCAGTAGTGTAATCATCACAACTCACTTATACCCCTTTTCATCCAAATTCACCCGATCACAAAGCCGTTTGAATACCATCCACACCTCGTCGGGACATAACGACCTGGGGAAACGTTATACTTCCGCGGAGCATTGAGCCTAAGGAGTTTGACTATCTTGACCACATCTGTGGTTGACTTTAGTTGACTACTTTTGCCTCAATCAACTTTTGGCGCCGCTGCCGGGGAGGTTGTGTGCGTATCTAAACGGTTTTTCTGATTAGTGTCTTTGGAATTCGTTCCATTGTACATTTATCCATCCTTGTTCATATTTTCATAAAAACAAAAACACAAAAATATTTTCCTTCTCATTTGTACAAAATGTATTTCCAAAAACCCAAAAATATCCTTCTTTACCCTCCTACCCTTTTGATTCTCATTTCCTCACCCTCTATACACATTTGATTCTTTCTATGTCTCATCCACACTTTCTGGTTTGCCATTGGTGTGGTAATCCTCATAATGGTGGCAATTGCCCCAGTTGTGGCATGGTAGAATCCGGAAACGGGTCTGTCTATAACCCAGATCCTTATTCCTACGATGACACGACTGATTCATTCCATCAGTTACCACACCACGATACTCAACAGTTTTACTGTTGTGAGTACTGTGGTGGTTCACACTACAGTTATGATTGCCAATCGGAAAACACGCTTGTCTATGAGCAGTTTCCTGATAACGGTTATGACTCTAGCACGTACAACCCACAACCACAACAGTTTTACTGTTGTGATTACTGTGGAGGTCCACACTTCAGTTCAGATTGTCAAACAGGAAATCCATATCCTTGTGACAATTTTGACACACCTTATTACGACCAACCTCCACAGTACGATATGAATCAAGCACTTCTTCCAGAAATGCAAAATCTGATGAAAATCGTTGATGAGCTTAAGGGTTTAGTTGACGACCTTGCCCAAAGATATACTCATCAAAAATCCATGGAAGAATTGCTTGCTGAAGAGCAGGCTGCTAGAATAAATTCCCAAGATGAATATGAAAAATCTATTCGGGAATCCATTGCAAGAGAAAAAGTAGCCAAATCTAGCTCTTTGTTCCGTTTTATCCCTGATGACAGTGATGATGATGATACACTTGATATCCTTGAATTTTATAAAACCTCATCAAGTTCATCAGCTGATATCCCTGCAGTTGAGATTCCATCTCAAACAATTGCTATCACACCCGAGGTTCACACTCACTCTCTGAACATGGGGGATGAGCATCTTGACACTATTCCTGCAAAGGAATCGGACGAATTCATAAAGTCTAGTGTTGAGATCCTTGTCCTAATCCCGAGAGAGTCACAGGGAACTTTGGATCATGTATGTGATATTCCTTCACCCATTGAGTGTCCTAACGATCAATTTGAGACTTTCTCAGATTTTAGCGATGATTGTATATCTTATGGAGACATCGAGTATGTTGAGGCATCAGTTCCACAAACTGATGCTGATCATCTTCTTGAGGAGTTCGCTAATGAACTTGCTCACATCAATCCACTTTCATTGGAAGGTGATGATGGTCTCCTTGACTTCGAAGCCGATCTGGGAGAAATTGAAAGTCTCCTATATCATGATCCGTCACTCACTTCTGATCCCAGCAGTCCAATAGAGAATGTTAATCTCTTTGTTCCCGAAACATTCGATACTACTCTCACCAATCCTCTATTTGAATTCGATTCAGAATTCACTATGATTTCTAATAATCCAATCTTTGACGAGGATTGTGATGAGTCCACAATGAAACATGAGTTCACAGATTCACATCTTGTGAATAATTCTCTTCATGAGGAGTTCTCCGGTGAACTCACTCATCATGTCACGACTCCTCCGGAGTTTGATAGCCCTCATTATCTTGAGCCGGGTACTTATCTCATCGGTGTGGAACTTATCTCATCGGGGGGAGATGCTCTCAATCATGAGAATTTGCAAATTCCCACCCACCCTCCCGAGATGTTTACGAGCTTACCTTTTGAAATCCAAACTCAGGCTATTGAGCCTCCTCTCGAGGAAGAAGATCAAATCATGCTTTTTATCATGATTTTCTTCCTTTTCTTCACCTACAGGGTGACTTCTTCTCTTCTTCACTCCTTCGGGAGTGAGGACACCATATTTGATCCCGGCATTTTCATGTATCATTATCTTGAGCCGGGTACTTATCTCATCGGTGTGGAACTTTCACGTGCTTCATATGTTTGTCCAAAAATTTTGAATGAAAGTCCGATGGAGATCACTTCTTCCACATTCCCCAAGGACTAATGAATTCGGGGTCGAGTCACGCTAGCGACTCAGTAAACAAAAACAGTAGCATGCATATAGGGTTTTCACCCTAAGTGTGGGGGAGTCCCCCATGCTATGGTTACAAGAGTGAAAAAACAAAATCGTGTTTTCCACGCTTAGCTTGTAATGTTGCCCTTTTACGTTCAAAATGTTGGCATAATAGCCGGGATTTTGAATATTGACGACAATATTCATGCTTAGTATGGGGGGGTATTTCGCTATTCTAGCGAATTTTATCACATTTTACTATATAATACCCCCGTTTTAGCCAAAATTTCAAAAATTTTAAAAATTTTTCACTGGTGCTTCAAAATTTTTGTGGTAATCAGTCCGCCTTGTCTAAGCGACAAAAGGGATTGGCTAGTCCAGGAGCAAACGGCTCTTGGTAAAGACAACTCAAATCCGTTTACGGCTTGCAATTTGCCCAAAATTGTATGGTTCCTCAACTCCCCGAAAACAAATGAGTTGGCTAGCCCGCAAGATTATGGCTTGTGGTAAAGGCCGTGGAAAATCCATAATTGGTAATCAGCTCACCAAGATGGTGACTGTTCCATCAAGAGCTGGCTAGTCCAGAAGCAAACGGCTTTTGGTAAAGACTACTCAAATCCGTTGACAGCTGGTGGTTTGCTCAAAATCACACGGTTATCAGGTGTGCCACAGTTCTTACACCTGGCTACTCCAGAAGTGATGGCTTTTGGTAAAGAGTTTAAAATCCATCAAGTTTTTCTCAAAATATTGCTAGGGACTAGCAATAGTTTAGTGTGGGGGTTTGATGAGTGTGTAAATACTCATCATTTTTGTCTTATATGAACTGCCAAAACATCCAAAAACACCCAATAATGCATCAAAATACTGAAATTATCTCAAAAGTGTGTTTTATATGTTTTAGATGCAAAACGTTTAAAAATAAATGAAAAACGAACAAAGTTTGCACAATTGGCAGTTTCAGTCCCTCAAGTTTCAAATATTGACAAAACTAGTCCCTGACATTTTAAAACGAAAGAAAAGTCAACCCAAAGTTTTTAAAAGTAAAAATTATCAAATTTAGACTTTGGGTAAAAAGTTTGAGAAAATTACATGTTTAGTCCCTAAAAATCCAAATTGGCATAAAAGGTCCCTGGAGTTTCAGAAATTGTCAGATTTGGTCCCTGGGAAATATTTTTGAATTGAAAAGTCAACAAAAGTCTTTGAAAAAATCAAAAGTTGACAAATATGGCCCTTGGGTAAAAGATTTGAGAAGTTACATGTTTGGTCCCTGCATTTTGGAATTTGGCGAAATTGGTCCCCGGGAATTTTAATTTGGAAAATATCGACAAAGGTCCTTGTATGAATGAAGCATGGCAAGATTGGTCCCTGTGATGGATTTTAGAAAGTTTCATTTTTGGTCCTCAAGATTCTGCAAATTTCACTTTTGGTCCTTGTGTTAAATTTCTACAAACCAAACGGACTACCTTTTTGTTACCACACAAATCCAAATACAAACCAACCTAATCCCTACCCAGGCCCACTCCCTTCTCAGCCCACCACTTCACCCAATCCACTTCAAAATAATAAACAAACACCCCGTTTCTATTAACCCTCTGCCATACTCCACCTTTCCCCCCCCCCCCCCTCTGCTAAACACCTGCAAAACCCAACATACCATCATCACCTACACTGCTCCACTCCACCCCTACTTCTAACTTTCCACCACTAAACTACAAACCTTGCCCCTACCCACAAGTTATCAGACCCCAACTTGTTGAATACCCAACTTCCCGCCAAAACAATTGAAGGGCTAGGATCTTGTGTAAGCCATCCAAAGGTGCAGATACAAAGTGGGAAGAAGCCAAGAAAGGAAAGAAAACCCTAATCTCCATGTATAAAAAGAAAGAGAAGGAAAGCAGTCAAGGGTAGTAGAATTTAGGTTAAAATAGGTTTAGTGTAATGTAGTTGTAATCTTTATCTTTTTCAGTTTTATTCTCACTAATGTACTCCTTATTTTGAAATTAATGCAATTTAAGATTTCCAGTTTCAAATTCAACTGCTTTTCATAATTTATATTTTAGCTCATTTGACTAGTTTCTTATGCAAACTGCTTATTATGTTGCTTATCATATCTGCTTATTGGTGCTAGTAGTAGGTTTTCAGTAGGTAATAGAAGTAGGTTAATTTAGGGTAGAATTAGTTTGGTTTTCTCAAGTATTGTAAGTTTTCAAAATTCAGTTTGTAAACTTTCTCCTAAAACTCAATAAAAGTTTTAAGTTGTTTTTTACTGTAGCATGATGATGTAAACTTCTTATTCTGCTGCTAATTCTTGTTCTTTGAGGCTTATTTAAGTTAGATACAGCTTGTTACATCATTACTTTCCCAGTTGTAGATTTAAGAAATCAAGTTTTAGCTTTAAAATCTCAAACAGTTACCCTTAAGGGACTGTTTGGCATTAGTTTATTTTCTTTTGTATAAAACTTGTTTTACCCATATTACAATTCCCATTCAGCTTTAATCTATCTTTATTAGTAGTGTTATATCTAATTTTAGCATTTTCAGTTGGTAGTAAGTGTTTTAGGTTGATGTCTAAAATCTTCTCACTTAAAACTATTTCCATTAAGTACCAATGTTAGAAGCTCATTTGGGTCTTACAGGTTGTAGTTTGTGCCTCATTTTAACTCTCAATAGGATAACATAGAAGCTCATAACCTGGCGTTACAGGTTGTCTGCCCAAAATTGCCATTATCACCCATTTTACCCATAACCACCCACTGCATCAGCAGCCATAAGCCACCCCATCAGCCTGTTTTTGATTTAATTTCTAGCCTAGTTTAAGTAATACTTAGGTTCAGATTTCTTTCCTACTAGTAACTTCTAGGTTAGGCCTCATTTGCTTTAGCTTATCTCAGATTTGTATGCTTATTTGTTTGCTTAAGTTTGCCTCACTATAAGCTCCTTAGAACTGCTCATCCCCTGTACCCAGTGTGCACACCCCATTTCACAGGGTTGCACAGAGCTTGTCAGTGGGTCCCAGAGTGATTCCATGGGTTCTTTGAGAAGTCCTCAAACCCAGCTTGTAGGTTCCAGGCCCTTTTAGGTTTCCAAGCTTATTTGGTAAGCTCAATTGGCCTACAAACTTGTCCCCTTGGCCCAGGTCTACTGAGTAATCAGTGAGCTTTGAGTTTGTTTAAATTTAGATTTTGCTAAATATTGTTGTTAACAGTTGTCGTTTATGGTTTAGTCTTAATTTGTTTAAGCTTTTGTAGTTTAATGTCTTAGTGTGCACTGTTAGCTTATTGGATAATCTCTTGTGGATTGCAATTTTTTTTTGATGGCCTGTTTAGTTTTTCACTTTTGAGTTTTTGTTAAATTGCTTATTAGTGTGTTTTGTTGCATGATTTTCTACTGGCAAGCAGTTCACACTACATGTTTACCATTTTTTTGAGATTAGCTTATGACTCTAAGCTTGATTTGAAACTTAAACTAGGGCTGCAAACCCCACTTGGGATTGCCCTGCATCAGTGTGTGTGTGCCATTTCATAAGCTCTTTCTGAGCTTTTAAGTGGTCCCCACATCAAGTTTTCTAGTTTTCTGAGAAGCTCACCAGCTTAGCTTCCTTGTTCCTTGCTTATTTTGATATTAGACACGTTTGTTCACAGCTTATTCATATCTCACACACACCCCCCTTACATGTGCATCAGGTTTGATCAGTGTTAACCACTCAACTTCCCATGGCTCCCAACAGTTAGATAGTAGGCCCCAACCCATGAACCTTGATCCATTGGAATGCCCCTCAGGTATTCTTCATAGGTCACCATCTTCCTTGGTACCTTGATCACCCAGGTGGGCCCCACCAAGGGCTGAAAACACCCTCTCAGGCCTGTTTGGATTAAGCTTTTGATTGTGCTTAATTTCTTGGTTCAGCTTATTCTCTGTGCTTTTGTAGGTGATCTAAGATGTTCTGAGCTCACTTGTGTTGTTGGAACTGTTTCTGAGCCTTTGGCAAATTTTCTTGATAAGTGCTTATTTTTAAGTGCTTATTGCCCATTTTGCTTATTTTGGCTTCTTTTTCAGAATATTTTATTTTTCTTAAGTTCGTATTTGTAATTTAGAATTTTCCTAAAAATTTCAGATTTTTCTTTACCTTTTTAGTATTTTTAAAAAATCAAAAGTAGTTTTAGTAATTAATAAATAGTTATTAATTAATAATAAATAGATAAAAAGTAGGAAAATTATATTTTTAGTTTTAAAATTACTTTTATATTATTTTAGAATTTTTAGAATTAAATTTTCATTTTTCTAGCTTAATTTCATAATTAGTGTAATTTAAATATTATTAATTAGTAATTAAATAGTAATTAATTAATTAGTGTAAAATTAATTTTCTTTTTTCAAAAATTTTCTTTTATCGTTAGGATCGTAAAAATATTATTTTCATGTCCGTAGGGTTAACGTAGCTTAAATTTCACTTTTTATTTCGCGCACTCGCGTTTATTTTAATTTTAACTCGCGTTTTATTTAAATAACTTTCACGTTTTTAAATTTAGGTTACGTTATTAAAAGTAGTTTGTTAAATCAAGAAAAACCAAAAACATAAATAAAGTGATAGCTTCTATTTAAGCCGTTTGGCTTATTTTTCTGCTTACATATAAGCAATTTCTGATTTTAAGTTTTTTAGATTGCGTTTTAAGTTAATTAGGTATTACGTTATTGTTAATATAGTGTGTTTAAATCGTTCTCATTCGTTGTTCCAGTAGTGTAATCATCACAACTCACTTATACCCCTTTTCATCCAAATTCACCCGATCACAAAGCCGTTTGAATACCATCCACACCTCGTCGGGACATAACGACATGGGGAAACCTTATACTTCCGCGGAGCATTGAGCCTAAGGAGTTTGACTATCTTGACCACATCTGTGGTTGACTTTAGTTGACTGCTTTTGCCTCAATCACTCCTAGCATGGGATCACTAGAATTCGCTCATGCATTAAATACAACCATAAAAACCTAGTACACATCGGCTCATGTTTCTTAAGACGTTCAAGCAAGTTACACAATGGAGATCTGCCAGTTTTCTTAAGCCTAACATCGAATTCATTCAATCAAAACAAGAATCAATAGGAAACAAGAATTATAAACTAAACCAACTAGATCTATTGAAGTTGTCACGCCTTAATTGATGAAGATAGACACACACATCAACAAGCCCTCATTGATGGAGATAGACAAAAACATCAACAAGAAATCAATGAGATCTAATTAATTATACACAAGTTTCACACAATCATAAGTAGATACAAGGTGAATTAGCAAAACATCATCAAAGAAGAGCAATCAACAATAATAATGAAAGACATAGTTGAGATAGAATCATCAAACCAATACATGATGTTTATGGAGTGATTGAAACCCTCTAAGTTGCTGGAAAAACACCTACCTAAACCTAGGAATCGACCTTAGGGTTTAGGGCTTACAAAAACTGAAGTTATGATGTTATATTTATAGGCTAATTTTCTGTAGGCCCATCTTGACGGCATCAGCCCATTACTCTTGACGCCATCATGACCATTTTTTCACCAAATTGTAGATCTCTTCGTCCTCTTCGCTTGGGCTTTTGAATCACCTAAATCCGAGTTCGTATGCAAAAGTTATGACCAAAACAATATCAGCTACTCAACGCGCAAGTTTTGACAAGTTAACACGTGACGGCCTTGGGTGACGCCTTCACGTTTCTTCTGGGCCGTCACCACTTTTACTCTTGACGCCGTCATAAAAAGCCTCTTGACGCCGTTAGGTACTGTTTCCAGCAAGGAAAATTAAGTCTTTGCTGTTTTCTTCACTTTTATGCTCCAAAAACGTCTAAAATGCTTCCTTTTCCAGAATTCACTCCCAAAGTACCTAAAATCACAAAAGGAATGATTTGGGGCAATATTTGATCAAATAAATTCAATTTCGGGCTTAATGACCCCTTAAAAGTGGTTCATTTTTCGCCTCATCAGTTGCTAAGTCGAGTCATATCTTTTACATATTGTTTTGGGACAATTTGGACTCATGGGTAAAGTACTTATGTTTTGGAGTAATGGGGAAGAACATCATATATTACCCCCATATGTGCATTAATCTTAAAAAGTACTCCAAGTGTTTTGATTATCTTGATTCGAGTCATTAGAGTAGTTTATTGTAAAGTATGTAAAAATTCAAGTGTAAGGGGAATGTACATTCCCTACGATGTATTATTTTGGATGGTAGGGCAAGAGTGTATGAAAAAAAAGAAAAAAAATCGGAAAAATCAAAGAAAAAGAAAAAAAATAGAAAAAAGAAAAGAGAAAAAAACATACGGACTACCATCCCGTTTCATTCTATGTTTGTTTTATGTTTTTGTTATTTTTTATTTATTAGCTTAAGTCGAGTCGAGTCTTGGCTTAGAAACGCCATATTGTACATGTAATTAACCAAGATGATTAACTCGCCACCAGTAAATATTGCCTTTATCAAACAAAACCGTGTTTTCAATATCCCTACACCTAACGTTATAACCCTTTAAAAGACCTCTTTGATAGTTTATCCTAGGTGCTTACGGCAAATGGTGGAGGTTTGATCCTTTCCCAAGCCTATGGTAATCTATTTGCTATGACAGGTAGTGAGAGATGTTTTCCATTTCCATATTATGATATACACTTTATTACACCAAAGAGATGTGAGTATCTAAACACAATTTGTGAGGAGCTAGTATATGACCTCCGTGCTTGTTTTTGGTTTTTAGTGGAACGATTATTTGTTGTAATTACTTTTATATTTGTGTTAAATGACCCCTAACTTGTATTTTGATTAGAATAAAAGCGCGTTTGCTTGAGGACAAGCAAATATCAAGCGTAAGGGTATTTGATGAGGCGAAAAGTGTACCGCTTTTAAGGTGTCATTTAAGCCCAAATTCGAGATTATTTGATAAAATATTGCCATAAATCGTTCCTTTTGTCATTTTAGGTACTTTTGAGGAAGAATCTGGAAAAGAAAGCATTTTGGACGTTTTTGGAGCAAAAATGTGAAGAAAACGGCAAAGTCTCAAATTTCCTTGCTGGAACAGTACCTGACGGCGTCAAAGGTTTACATGTGATGGCGTCAAAAGTTACAAAAGAGGTGGATATGGAACTTATAACGTGACGGCCTAGAGCATTTGCAAGCTTATTGCCTGACGGCGTCACCAAGGCCGTCAGGGTCCAAATGCTAGTGATGGCCCAGAGCTCATTTACACATGACGACGTCACAATTGGATCTAGGCAATACGATTTTATCATGGCGGCGAGTTGACGGCGTCACAACTTAACACATGTCGCCGTCACGATGTAAAGTGTATATATAGTTTTCCAATTTTCATTCATTAGTGTGCAACTTTGAGGGAAAAAACCCTAGGCCAAATTTTACAACTTTTTCAAGGGTTCCAACCCCTTGAATCTTTCATGTTCAATTGAAGATAAGTATTTATCCAAATCATTCAATATGTCTATGTGTTGTGTGATTATATCTTACATTTGTCTTCTGTTTAACATGCTAGGCTAGATCTTTATTGTGTTTGCTTAGATATAGTGAAACCTAGATGTTAATTATGGGTTGATTGTTTGTTTATAATTGTTACGGATGATTGTATTCGATGTTAGGCTTAAGAAAACTGGCAGACTTCCGTTGGTAACTTGCTTGAACGTCTTAAGAAGCATGATCGTAGGTGTACTACGATTTTTGGTTGTATTTAATGCGTAAGAGAATTCTAATGATCGCATGTTAGGAGCTTATAACGGCTAGACATAGGAGTGAAGTAGGATCTTATAGAGTTAGGGAATATTGTACACGGCCCTACGACTAGTATTAAGGAATATGACCCGTCATCCATGCAATTGTAACAAGCTAATCAACCTGTAAAAGATATCTAGGGAGTAATGAAATCTAAGTAAACACAACTTTCCTCATTATTGTTTCACCACATTAGTAAATTAATTTAATTTTCATTTATTTTGATTGCATTAGTAGTTATTTGGCTTACTTGGCTAGCAACTAATTCCGCGCACTCCTTCAAAAACCGAGATTTTACTTGCTTTTCATAAAATATAAAAATACAAAAAGAATCATCTCTCACCTCTAGACCTAGTTTAGTAGGCTTTCTAATCCTAGCAAGACTATTCCTGAGTTGAACGATCAATCCCCCGGTACTTGTTACTATACTATACTACAACGATCAGGTACACTGCCTGGTAGGAGTTGTAAGATTCTTGAGATCCCTTGAGAGGTAAAACCTGTTGTGAGGGCGTAATTCCCACGTATCAGTGCCTATAAATACAAAGGAATTACAACCAACTTCTTTCATGTTTTCATTACATATTTAATTTTTGTTTGGAACGCAATGGCTCATCATCTTCAAATCCTTCAAAGAATACAAAACGTTCAAGGGATACTTCTCCTCCTCCTCCAATGCAAGAAAAATATAAAATCCACGGCCTAACCCAAGAGTGCTGGGACAAATGCCATTCTACAGGCCAATATGGTACTGAACGACAGTTGGTTGAACTTTACAACAAACGAATCACGCGGTTGGAAGAACAGAACAAAAAAGACCAAGAGATCATACTGGCGCATCAGGAGATCATACTGGCGCATCAGAACAAAGTTGATCTTCGGAATAAAGAAATAGAAGAAATCCGTGGAAACATTGTTGATATTTACAAAGGCATTCAAAATGGTTTGTATATTTTTCATTGAATTTAACATGATTTAAGATGATATTAATCATTATTATGTTATTTTAATGTTTTAATCATTCAGTATGAACCACTATGTTACCATTAATTTTTCTGTATAATTGTTATTTACATCGGTGCTGGGGTGAATGCTAGTAACTCAGAACTTAATGCTGCTTGGCATAACATAATGCTGCTAGGGATAAAAATAAAATGCCACAAAAATTAAACGATTCATATTCAGTTCATTACTTGCATTAAATAAAAAAAAAACATAAACATAACAATAGAAATAACAAAACAATCTAAAAGCTAAACTTATGATCCTTCTCTTGATCAAAAGCAAGATGAAGATTATCATAGTTAATGTGATACAATGGATCATCATGGCTGACAGTTTCATCTTCTTCAAGTTTAGCTTTCTTCTTTCTTTTTATTACTGCCTTGAACTTGTTTGCTTTGTACTTCTTCCTTTGCTTCTTTTCATTCTTCTCCCAAGCCTTTATCTTCTTCTTCCTCATTTGGTCTATTTTTGCAATATACCAAACTGCAGGATGTTGTGGTGTGGATGATGCCGCTGTAAAACATAAAGGAATAAAACGATTAAAAATGGACCAAAGAAAATGATGTTACATATATCTAAATACAGATGTTTGTAGAGATTTTATAAAACTAGTAAATATGTGTAAGGAACAAAAACCACAAACCTACTTGATCCATTTGCAGATTAGAAAGTATGTGTTAATTAGAAATTGTTTGAGAATGATGAAATGCAGTAAAAAGGTAAAAGTTTTATAGGCCTAGTAATTCGACAGAAATTAATTGTGGAATTTGGAAGGTTAAAATTTGAACTTTGACCATTAACCATGTACACATTTATCCTTGTAACATAAATGACGTTGTTGTAATCTACTTTAATTAATTTAATCATTACCTAAATAGATTAAGTTAGTTGAAAAATGAATTTAGATAGGAATGTTTTATTTTTTAAAAATTTACAAAGATTTGCTCGATGTTTTAATACAAATTGTAGTTTTAAATATTTGTAACAATCATTTAAAACTATAATGTAAAAGTTATCGATTTGATTGAGGATTTAAACCCTTAAGTGTAAATGTTACCAATCCACCCCTGCACTCTCATATCTAGCAGTACAAACTCAGCTGCAGTAACGTTTTCTTAGCGGGAGAAACTTTTGATTAACATAATACAAAATATATCCCAAGTTCTTCTTAATGAACACACCAATCAAAATATTCTAACAATTAATGAGAAAATTGAGCAATGACAACATGTTTATTGATAAAGTCAAATAAAGTAGTGCAAAAGGATTACACAAGTTTATTCAAATAACTTCCTAACTCAACTAATACATTTTCTTTGGCAGTCTTTTTTAGAGTTTTAACCTTTCTAGCATCTTCATTTTTTGTGCCTGATCCAGAATATCCCTTTGGAAAGTAGTCTGCCCATGTATTTTGAGGACCTTAAGAACTGCTTGATATGTGAAATGAACTTGAGTCACAGTTGTCAATGTTAATGATTTCTGCAATTCAGGGTGTGTTTGAAACAACCTTTGTTCTTGGAACTCCAATGGCCACATTACTTGGTAGACTGTTGGTTTTAGATCATAAAAAAGAATGGAATGCCATAAACCAACATACGTAACCTTTCTAAGTTCTCCCTACAACTCCTTTTGTCGTTTCAACTCCCTTTGAGCAAAGGACTGCACCAGCCGCATTGCTAGATTGTTGAAAAAACAAAAGGAATTGTATGGGAGCTTAGAAAGGAAAGGTATGTTGAAATTCCAGACTCATTTAGATCATAAAAATGTTGAGTAAAGAATAGAGTGTAAGTAACATCACTCATCTTGAATGCGATAATGAAGGAGTGTGGCATGTTATGAACAATACACACTATATCATCATCGCATTAAAGACGTCTCAATGATCAGGCCAGATCTATCTAACGTTGCAGAATGGTTCCATTGCTTTGTTTTTCGGACACCGTCTACTACCGTTTGTGTGGTTGATCTTGATCACAAGCTTTGGCACTTTCAAGAATGTATCTTCATTGTCGGGACAAAAGTTTTAATCAAGGCACATTATTGAAACAACCAAAGCTTGTGATCAAGATCAACCACATATACGGTAGTAGACGTTTTCCAAATTAAGCAACGGAACCATCTATAAGGCTAGATAGATCTGCCCTAATTATTGAGCTTTAAGTTATTAGAAAACAGATTCTTACTATCATTTATATTGCTCCCTTAGATGTGATGAACATACATATTAATTATGTAGATTCTATGACATTGGAGAGCTAATCGTGCATGAATGAAATCATATTAAATTTATATTAACAATGCAATGAACTACCATCCTTTCTACCCTAGCCAACAACAACATAACCTACCAACATGCTGGAATACGAAGACAAAGAGCAAAGATGAATCAACAATGGATGAACAACACCAAAATAAGTTTATGTTCATACTTGAAAGTGGTGTCTGTTCACCCATCATTGATACTTCTTCCATCTTTGATACTTGGGTGTTTTAGCCTAAATATTCACACACACATCCGCCACTTTTCTTCCTTATTCTCTCAAAACAAATGCAACATAATTCTTATACCAGATAGTTAACCTAAGCCTAAGATAAAATAAGCTATCCAAGCAAACCTTAATATCTCTTTTGCTCTAATTATTCGCAAAAACAACACAACATGTTCTTCCTTATTCTATCAATACAAATGCAACATACTTCTTATAACAGATAGTCAACATAAGCCTAAGAATAAATAGCTCTAAGGGGGTATTTGGATTATATTAATTTGTGATCTTATCAGCTTTTTGAGATTTGGGGATGCCAATAAGCCTATGTTATTTTAAGTGTATAAGCTAATAAGCCAACAAACAGTGAGCTTATTAACTTTCCCAAAACTGAATAAGCCGATAACCACACAAAATAAGCTAATCCAAACACACCTTAATATCTCTTTTGCTCTAATTATTCGCAAAAACAATACAACATAAATCTAATGCATAAAGTAACAAGTCTCTAACAAATGTAAGACAAAACTGAGAATAAATTATCAAAACACTAGATCCGTTTACTTGGTCAATTGTAACCGAGTGAGTTTATAACTGTGAGAGAGAAAGAGAGGATTATGTGGAAGTGTGTGAAACATATTAGATAAGCTTTGCATACTGTATATTATAAGTTTAAAAGTGAAGTGTGTTTGATACTCTTTGTATATATTATAAGTTTAAAATATAAGTTAATTATTAAAAGTATAAAAACTAAAAGTAAAAAGTAGTAAAAGTTTTATAACTAATAAGTATTAAAGTTACATTTGTATTTTAGGGAATGCTTGGTAAGGGTGTTCACGGGGTGGTTCGGTTCGGTTTCGGGTTTTTTTTTGTTTCGGATTGAGCGGTTTGTCAGTTTCTCAGGTTTTTTGAACACCCCTAATGCTTGGTAGGGGGTTATAGGGGGTGAATTGAAGAATGGGAAGGGTAATGAAAAAATATGCTTGGTAAAGCATAATGCAATGACCCGTTACCCAATTATGGAGAATGGATCATTACCCAATAATTTGGGGGGATTGACTTTCTTTACCTTTCTTTTTCCCGACCATTATCTTACACTTTCCCTTTCCCTTTTCCAAGTTTGAACCAGGCGCACCCTTTAGTGTATTTTGTATTAAAAAAAGTCGCCCATGTGAATTAGCCATTATCACCGGTCATACATGGTTTCCATTATACTATAAGCAACTACAACCCAACGCACATGACCCATTACCCATGTTAATTACCAATTGTCAACAGTGATGGATGTGTCGTAACATGACACTCTAAGCAACTATAATCCAATGCATATGACCCATATGATGTCAAATACCCATATTAATGAATGTGACAAGTGATAACCAAATGCACATAACCCATGACCCATGTGAATTAGCCATTATCACTGGTCATGCATGGGTTGCACCAGCTTAGTAGGCGTATACCGTTTGTCACAGACGCTAAGAGGCAAGCCACCATCACCCTCTCGATCATGTTATCCGGGATCGAGAAAGTTTGAACTCGGCTTGAGCTTGACTCGAAAAGGTCTATTTATCTGTAAAGATGTGTTTTCTTACACAAATTAAAATTGAAATATAACTTAAGAATTGAATTCGGTTCGACTTCAAATCAAAAAGCTTGATGCATTCATAAATAACTATTTACAATTAGTACACTTACATATTAAAAAAATAAATAAATAAAAATAAAAAAATACTCCCTCCGTCCCAATTTATTTGTCCAGTTTTGACTTTTTGAGTCTTTCTTTGTCAATTTTGACCGTAAATATTCTTATTTGTATTATATAATACTTGATGAAAATTATACAAATTAAAAATACACTTAAAACTCGATTTATTCATATATTTTGCATCAAATATTAAATAACACAAACAAACATATTTAAGGTCAAAGTTGATATAGAAAGACTTTGAAAATCAAAAGTGGACAAATAAATTGGGACAGAGGTAGTACATATTTTATATCACTTACAAGCTCGAGAACTCAATAATAACTCGAATCCAACTTACATAAGGTTGAGCTCAACTCATTAAACATTTATAGCTCACCTTTTTCGCCAAAATTTCAATCTGTGGCTCAAGATATATCCCGCCCCTTTTTTCCCCAAAATTTCAATATTTGGCCCAATATCACGCCCCTTTTCCACCCAAAATCAAAACACTAATTAACACTATATCAAACTCTATTTCATACTTTTACAATCAAACTCTATAATCACTATTTCATACTTAAAAAAAGTGTAGCATGGATCAAAGAAAATCAAGCTCAACAAGAGGTTGTGGTCGTGGCGTTCGTGGACAACATTTTTGTCCGCAAGTTGCAAGTCAACAACACCCTCAATCGGGCTACTATCCCCAACCTCCACCACCGGTTCATCCACAATTCTTTCAAGAACAATATTATGCACGACCTCCACCACCGTTGAATCCAAGTCAATATAACGTAATTATGACAAATGAGTTCAACCCGTTTTGTGACTACCGTGAAGGTCCTTCAAGTCGTGAGCCTAGTGTTGAGCGCGAACTACCTCAATATGATGTCGATGATGATGATGATGAGGTTGAGTTTGTTCCCAAAACGCAACCACAAATTCAAATCGGTATTAATTTCTATATTTTACAATTTTATACGTTACAATTTTACACGTTACAATTTTGTATGTTACAATTTTATACGTTACAATTTTATATGTTTTAATTTTATACATTATTATTTGTTATACTAGATGAAGATGCTCAAGTTGTGAAAGGAAAAACTAAGGCGGATAAAGTGGCTTGGACGACGGCCCAAGAGGTTGCTTTGGCAAAAGTGTGGGTTTATGTCTCGACATGTCGAAAAGTCGGGAATTCACAACGTAGAGAAAAGTTTTGGGAGAGAATTACCGAACATTTCACTCAAAACGTGAAAGGTATTACCCGAACTCATCATTCATTGAACACAAAGTGGACAACTATGAATGCCGCCATGGGTGTCTTTAACGGGTTATACATCCAACAAGTAATTTTTTAACTATATACTTGTATTAATTTATATATTTTGTTAATTCATATATTTTGTTAATTTATATACTTTTGTTAATTTATATTTTGTTAATTTATATATTTTGTTAATTTTATACTTGTAGAAGCGTATTCGGGAGAGTGGATGTGGTGATGTGGAGAATTGAAAAATGCCTTGGCCGATTTTAATAAGAAAAATAAAGGCAAATCTTTTACTCATATTGATGCATGGGAGGTTGTTAGGAGAGAACCGAAATGGCGGAACAACCATGCTTTGTTCAAGCATCTTCGGCATCTAATTCCGACAAACGAAGAAAGTCGTCGGAATCTACCTACTACGAGTCGGGAAGCAATGAGCATGTCGAAACTGTTATTCCCGGTCTAAATGACGACACAACTCCCACAAGGAAAAGAAAAGGGAAAAAGACCGTTAGCAAGGCATCGACAAAGAATAGTGTTGTTGAACAATTCGAGTCCTACACGTCAAAGAAAACACAACTGTTGGAGGAGGCGACGGGAAAAAAACGTGCAAAGGATGCATTGGCCGAACAGTTGATGTCGACACAACTCGCTAGTGTTAAAGAAAAGCAAATGTTTCGGGCCTTGAAGTTCTTTAACGAACCGCATGATCACATAACCAATCAGGCTATGCGAGATTTCACTCTTAGCAAAAAACGTGAGATCGCGGAGAAATATGGATGACCTATTGATTTTTAGAATAATTATGTTTTTTTTCCAAGTATTGTGTAATTTTCTTTTTAAGTATTATGTATTTTTATTTTAATTATTAATGAAATATTATGGGTTTTTTTTGTGGTGACCATTGCCACCACCCTTAGTAATTTTATAAATTAAAAAAGTACCTCATAAACTTTATATCCTCTATCATTTATATTTTATAAAAGGAGCACACTTTCTATTAAAGTTACATAAACGTCCTTCACTTTAAGATTATTTATTTATTTAACTAGCTCTAGTTTATACCAAAATAGGTGGGTCCGTCGGGTTTAGGTAACGGTTTTAGATAGTTTTGGGTCTATACAGGTCTGGGTCTAGATGGGTCTTCTAATAAAATATTATGCCTAAATGGGTCCGGGTTTAGGATATGTTTTGGTGTCGGTCAGACAAGAATTTTTTTGATTTTTTGTTTTCTAAGTAAAAGATGAAACAAGTAGGAAAAAAAAGTATTTGAGAATTGAGAAGACCCAACTAAACATACCCTACTAAATATTTGCTCCCATTAAATCCATGTTTTAATGATAGATTAAAAACCAATCAGTAGATTGTTAGGTCAATAGAATTTACGGAGTAATATTTAACCTTTCGTATACAAATTATTTTATTGTTTGTAATTTATTGGTGAACAATTATTTATTTATACCACCGTAATAGGAAAAATAGACATATATTTTGGAGCGAACGATTTTAACAATGATATGACCACGAGTATAACAAATAAATACGAAGTATAAATAAATACTAGTTTACAAACACAAAATAAAGAAAGTACCTTGTTACAGAATAGATTGTGATAGCAGAAGAAATTGTGCAGCAATTTAGGGTTCTAATGCATATAAACCAACAGTTATTTTCGACATTGGACCATCCGGGATATGGTGTTTTGTATGGTTTAAGCGTTACCGATCGGTTGATGATGGTTAAACCCATCGTGCCTAATGTTGGATGGGTGATTTTATGTTTTTACTTACAGCGTTTCATGATGCTAGTCAAACGCGGAGCCAGTAAGGGGGTTGGCGGATGCTTAGCCACCCCCAACGAGTCCAACATGTCCAAATTGTAGTTTCCTGCTAATGGACGGAATCTGTTAACAACGTCATTGTTGAGGAGCACTTTGTTGCAATTATGCTCATTGAAAAAAATCACAGTTTGTTGGAGCGATGCAGATGTAGAAGAAAAGATTGATTAGTCAAAAGGGTTTTTCTATTTCACTATTTGTTTCTCATAAGGAATGGCCCAACTAGTTGTAACTATATGGGAATAAATTCAGTTGCAGGCCCATTTACCGATTGATTTTCTCTTACATTGATAGCCATTTTTTTGCTCTTGCAAGGTGTGAAATTATATTGTAGATGTCAATATAGCTAATAAGAGGCCCATGGCCTATTTATCTATTAGGGTTTTTACCTAATATTATCTTATATATATCTCATGTATCTTTGACATTATAAATTAATTGAATAATTTTTTCTTTCCCTCAATTCTTGTTCACAACACGTTATCAGCACGCTTTAAATTTTAGTTTTGTCTTCTCTCGTTGTCCACTGGTACGTCTTCAGCCCTTCAAACATATGATACGGCATGGATTCTTTGTTAATACACACACTCATTCATTAATTTAATATGATATGAATATGAGGCACTTTAATGTGTTACATAAATATAGTTTATCACAATTTTTTTTTATTATATGTTCTGATTAAATTTTCATATTTAATACATATTGTTTGATTTGCTATTAGACCATGTCGTAGATTTGCGTAATTTTATCGACTTCTAAACGTAGTGTGATGTAGAAACGCATGAAACTGGAATCTAAGATATAGAATAGTGATTAGAATTCATAATTCTGGTAACGAAGATGATAGTTTAGAGATTTTTTTACTGTGGAATAATTTATTTGACTTGTATCAAAAGAATAATAACCTTGTGTGTAAAAATTTTCAACGCATAGAAAATAAATATTTTATTGTCCCACTATACACTAAGGCAATTATTAAATGTATGCCAAAAACATGATTTATTTAATACAATCAAATATTGTTCTCGAGAACTTTCTTATATACTTTAAGCATTAAAAATCACTAGCATGCTTTATGCATTTTATATCATATAATAAAAATCACTAGCATACTTATTATATTGACAGACTTACTCACCAAATATGAACAAACAATGTATGTGCATTATCATTTACAAGTCTTTGAGAAAATATACGTATTATCATTTACAAGTCTTTGAGAAAATATACGTGTGCCATTACTTGTACCTTATGCATAATTTAATTTAATTTTCTCATAAAGATTGATGCATATCCAATAAGTTTACATATTCATATGTACGGACTTCAAGTCCTAGTAACCATGTCTCATCACAAGAGACTTCAATCTTTCATTAATTCTTTGCGTCTTTACATCATTTTGGCCATTCATTTATACATATGCACTTCCTGCAGGTATTGCTTCCATGATCCTCACCATGATTATAGCACTATCTTATTTATTTACAAAATCATATATAATAGTATTATCGACGTCGATTCATTTCTTTTCGATTCCGCACTTTACTAGACATTATATACCGTTTATTGAGATCTCATAGTTTTTCATGTACCCGGGGTTTTTCAATAACCTTCATGTCTAGTGTCTCTTGACTGTTATGGGGTCTTATTACCTCGATTTGACCATCTTCCTTTTCTTGCTCCATTTTATCTAATCATTCATATGCATAATTTAATTTAATTTAATTTAATTTTCTCATAAAGATTGATGCATATCCAATAAGTTTACATATTCATATGTACGGACTTCAAGTCCTAGTAACCATGTCTCATCACAAGAGACTTCAATCTTTCATTAATTCTTTGCGTCTTTACATCATTTTGGCCATTCATTTATACATATGCACTTCCTGCAGGTATTGCTTCCATGATCCTCACCCTGATTATAGCGCTATCTTATTTATTTACAAAATCATATATAATAGTATTATCGACGTCGATTCATTTATTTTCGATTCCGCACTTTACTAGACATTATATACCGTTTATTGAGATCTCATAGTTTTTCATGTACCCGGGGTTTTTCAATAACCTTCATGTCTAGTGTCTCTTGACTGTTATGGGGTCTTATTACCTCGATTTGACCATCTTCCTTTTCTTGCTCCATTTTATCTAATCATTCGAGGACTTTTATTTGGAATCGATTTGTCTATCACGCTGCAGCCGTGGCATAGACTTACTACCATTCATTGGTTGTACATTTGGGACATGCATTTTAATTGGAGCATTAGCAGCATTTGTATTATCTAGTCACTTATTTAATATCATAATCATGCTGGCAATTACTAGATCTGGAATATAAATTTTCCCTTTAACGTAAAGTTCATATTCATTACTATGAGGATCAACATTCATATCATAATTCATTCCATATTCCTTGCTGCTCATTCTCTCCCCCAGAATGAATTATCCATTTCAACATCCCATTATTGTGCGTTGTGATGGATTTACACGAAACATATACCGCACATTTACAAAATTCTTATATGGGAAATATATGGTTTGTGACCAAAACCATTCTAATGGGGAGGAGTCTTTATAAATTGTTGGCAAGATGCGAATTTATATGTTATAACATGCCCCATAATCTAAAAGTTTTGTTCTCATAATATTATTGGCTTTGCAATCAACTGAAGACGTTTTATAAACGTTTCAACAAAAGCAATTCGCGTATGAACATGGGCTACTTTTATGTTCAACACTTATTCCAATAATCGCCCAAATACTTGGAAGTATTCACCACCATTCTCAATGATTTAATTTGGAAAACCTTGCTCACATTTTATAAGTCGAGCAACTAACCACGCTAACCTTAAGTTGCGTATTTGATGATCATTTTGATGATGCATCAATTTTAAAACTCAAAATGATCCACATGGCGGATGTATAGGCCTGAATACAACCCCTTTATATTTTTTCCAAAACTTTATCTGACAAAGTCTTTACTTTAATATGGTTGTGACAGATGAACAATTAACTTCCAATGAGAACAATCAAATCTATCTTTGAAGAAACTTATGGTTCCTCTATACATTAGCATCATCATTGATCCGGGATGGTCTAACCGGTCATGCCACTCAATAAAATAATCCTGGCTCATAAACTCTAGTTTATGACCACATGTGCTTAGATTGCACTTTCTATGTAAACATCAAATACATGGAGATTTTAATACAACATCACATTTCTCCAATCAAAATCTTATAAGCTCTTTTATGGCTTTCAGATAGTTTAATATAATATTACCTTACCACTCTAACACTATCAAATAAGAAAGCATGATTTATACCACTAAAGTATGTCATTCATCAATTAATCAAGTCTATCTCACAAGCAAATAAAATTTCACACTAATGAATATAAATGTTGATCCTCACACTAATGAATATGAACTTAAAATTTAAGGGACAAATGACATTCCAGATCTAGTAAATGCCAGACATGTTTAGTGACCTAAAGAAAGTGACTAGATCATATTACGCTGCTACTGCTCCAGTTACACTGTGTGTCCCAGCAGTAAAAACTAATGATTGGTAGTAAGTCTATGGCACGTCTGCAACGTGATAGACTAATCGATTCCAAATAAAAAGTCCTCGAATGAAAAGATAAAATGGAGCAATAAAATAAGATGGTCAAATCGAGGTATTAAAGACCCCATAATAGTCTCTTAAAGAGAAACTAGACATTAAGGTTATTGAAAACCCCGGGTACGTGAAAATTTTGAGATCTCAACAAATGATAGAATATAATGTCTAGTAAAGTGTGGAATCGAAAAGAAATGAATCAACGTCGATAGTATTATTGTATATGATAATGGGAATGATAATGATTATGAGAATATATAAGATAGCGCTATAATCATGGTGAGGATTATGGAAGAATACCTGCATGAAGTGCAGATGTATCAATGAATGGCTAAAAGATGTAAAGACGCAAAGAAGAAATGAAAGAGTAAAGTCTCTTGTGATGAGACATAGTTATTGGGACTTTAAGTCCGTATATATGAATGTGTAAAATTATTGGATATGCATTGATCTTTATGAGAAAGTGAAATTAAAGTATTGAAATTTGGGTATATAAGACATAACTAATGGCACACAATACTTTTCGTAAAGACATGTAAATGATCATAAGAAGATATGTTGTCATGTGGTAGATCCAATAATGTATATATTATTTATAAGTCTGGCAATATAATAAGTAATTGATATGCGTCTAAAAGTTAATTAATAGAGCTCATGTGTTATTGAGATTTCATTATAGCATATAAAATGCATGGAGCATGCTAGTGATATTTAGAGCATATAAGAAAAGTTCTCGAGAAACTACTTGATTGTATTGAATTAATCATGTGTTTGGAAAATATATTATAATCGCCTTAGTATATAGTATTGTGCCAAATAAAGAATTTTGTTAGCCTATGAAACTTTATAAAGAGATATAGATGTGAATATGTTTTAAGTTTCATACAATTTGATTTTATGTTTGTGATTAAATGCATAGAAGTTGAATTTGAAACAAAAAGACGGAGCTTGTCTTAGCTTATGAATTGAACATCTCAAAGATGTAATCATTATGCATCATGAAAGCTAAAGAAAGATGCTACATATCTTTATACGGATAAATGATGCTCATGTTTATGAGGTCGCATGATGAAGAAAGACCCATTGATTTTTAAAGATGATGATCACAATATCGATTTAAATGTGTCATACTAAAATGTGTATATGTGAATTACACAGATGTACTTATATGAGATGTATGACGTATCTTAATCCTTAAAATGGATATGGAAGTAACTTGTAAATTATTTATTCATGTGATTTTATCAAGACACTTGAATGTGCATTTCACTAAGACGATGAGATTAAGTGATGTGATCATTAAGGGGAGAGAAGATACGCGTTGCACTCTTTTTCCCTTGACCATGGTTTTGTCCCCACATGGTTTTCCGACAAGGTTTTTAATAAGGCAACATCCCCGGACGTACAAAGGAGTTATGTACTCTTTTTCCTTCACTAGAATTTTGTCCCATAGGGTTTTTTCTAGTAAGGTTTTAACGAGGCATAATCCTCAAATGGAGTAAAACAAATATTTCGGTATCTTCAAGGTACAAAGGATATGGGTTTATATTTCACTAACCCATCAAATACAAGTTTAGTTGGTTTTGCAGATGCGTGATATATGTCTGACCCTCATAATGGTTGATCTCAAACTGTATATGTATTTACATGTGGAGAAACTACAATTTCATGACGTTCAGTTAAAGAAACGATCTCAACGACTTCATCCAACCATGCTGAAATTTTAGCGATACATGAAGCAAGTCGAGAATGTGTTTGGTTAAGAAGTGTGATAAAACACATACGTAGATCATGTAGTAATTTTTTAGAGAATGAGACACCAACAGTTTTGCATGAAGATAATGCAGCTTGTACTGCTCAACTTAAGGAAGTAGGACGAAACATATTTTACTGAAATTCTTCTTCAGTAATGATTTACAGAAGAATGGTGATATTATTGTTCAACAAGTTAGTTCATGCGACAATTTGCGGATCTATTTACCAAGGCACTTCCTACCTCAACATTTAGGAAACTAAGTCAAAACATTGGGATGCGTCGACTCAAAAAGCTCAAGTGATATAGTCATCAGAGGGGGATAATAAACGCTGCACGCTTTTTCCCTTAGTCATGGTTTTGTCCCACAGGGTTTTCCTGACAAGGTTTTTAATGAGGCAGCAATTCCTAAGTGTATTAAAAATATGGACATCCAAGAGGGAGATATTAGGGTTTTTACCCTAATATTATCTTATATATACCCCATGTATCTTTGACATTATAAATTAATTAAAGAATCTTTTCTTTCCCTCAATTCTTGTTCACAACAGTTATACTGTTTTGTTCGTATTTAGGTTTTAATAATGTGAAAGAGTAACTTTCATTTTACTTCCTTTTATATTATTACTTCCATTATAAAACCTTTGACTTGGTTATAAAACATCCTTATTATGTTATTTGGTCGGTCACTCAGAAATATTTAAACATGAAAATTTGATGTTATCAAAATACAACAAAGATCAACGCAAATTGTATAATTTACACTTGAAACGTAATAACTATCTCAATATTCATGGCATGGAAATAATAAACAAAAAACATCGCATTTAATAAAAACGTGATAACCAAAAAAAAAAAAAAAAAATCTAATTTATAAAAAAAATCTATGGCTATGTTTGGCACACAAGATTGTTGGGAGATTGTGCTTATTTTTTCAAAAAATAAGTTACTTAAAAAATAATCTTTATTTGGCAGACATAACTTATAAGAGATTCTAAAAAAAATAATCTTTCATAATCTCTTAAAACCAAAAGTTACTTCATGTAGCTTATAAAAATAATATCTTTTTATAATCTCCAGCACCAGCACCAGCACCAGCACCAGCACCAGCAACAGTTACTTTCGCCAAACATACCCTTAGCTATGTTTTATGATGTTATCAGACATTTGAGGGGTCAAACCAATTTATTGGTTCGATAAATAAAATACTAAATCATTACTACCATACCATAAAATACGATCCCCTTTACGATAAAATCTTGGCTTCGGCCTTGATGCTAGTGGAAGCTACTCTTTGCTAATATTAACACCAGAAAATATTTTGTTGGTGTATAATCCCTTTCAAGGAACAAGAGATCTTGTTTTTACGCTTGATGATGCTTAAACTCAAAACATACTTGGTGTCCCTCATCAATTCAGTATGCATAGTGATGGGGAGAATTATAGTATTGTGTATGTCAGAATCATCAACCGAGTGTCATGTACCAATTGTATCCATCTCTTTTTGGAAACTGGGTTTAGGGCCTGTTTGGCACGAGCTTTTTAAGGAGCTGTTAGTTTTTTGTTACAAAAATAATCTCATGTAAAATAAGTAGCTCCGTTTGGATACATTAACTTCAAGCTTTTATTTCAAACAAATAGCTCCTAAATGAAAAGCTGATTCATGAAGCTTTTTGAAAATCTTGAAGCTGTTAAAACTTTAAATTACTGATATACCCTCCAAACATTTGTTAACAATTATAAATATGTCCTTTTATGTCATTTTACATCTTATAATTACATTTGACAGCTAACTTGCCAAACACTTTTATTGAAAAAAAGATACAGCTTGTAGCTCATGTTAACAGCTTTACAGTTCACAGCTTACACCTTACAGTTAACAGCTTACAGCATACAGCTAGTTTTGCCAAACATACCCTTAAGCGGATAAAAAGCTTTTTAATAATTCCAAAAATATCTATTTCAACAACAAAAGAAAGATTTTTGCTCATGTGTGTCGTAAAACAAAAGCATAAACAATAAATTGTTTTCAGTAAGTATGGTATAATTTAAACTTTGAGTAACCATGTTAACCGGTGGCGTTATTGTCTATCGTTGGCCTCAATGGTAAAATCAGTCGGGGGCCTGAGAGGCGGTGGTGGTGGTCAAGCGGGTGGTAGAAGTGTTGCTTTGTAGTTGCAAGAAGGAGAAGGGTATCTATACAAGTGTAGGATGGTTTACTTTAAGGAATCGGAGATGATTATGTGTATGTGGAATGTGTTTGAAAATCTAGCACATGGTGGTATATATATATATATATATATATATATATATATATATATATATATATAGGGGGACTTTTTTACGAGAATCATTTTATCTGCGAGAACTGAGAGAACCACAAGAAACATACATGCACGCCTTTTAAAATAAAATAAAAATAAATGCAAATCATCAATAATCGTAAGTATCCACCTATGTTCTTCAATATCATCATGAACTCATCCTCTTTTTTCACAAAAACCTTACACAAGGCCGCAATATTTTCGTTGCACGCCTTATAAGAACATACATGCACACCTTCAAAGAATAATGTTATATTTCCAATTTCTTATCAAATTCTTTAGAACAACTATGTTTTTTTTAAAACACATATGTTGTTTTTAGAACATATGTGCAAAAATACAATTATTGAAGGCGTGCATGTATGTTTTTGATGGTTCTCTCAGTTTTCGCAGATAAAATGGTTCTTGCAAGAAAGTCTCACTATATATATATATATATATATATATATATATATATATATATATATATATATATATATATATATATATATATATATACTAGCTTCATAACCCTCCCGATGGGCGGGTTCACTTTATATTATTGTTTGACAAAATATAACTGGATGTAAGTACATAATAAATAACTACAAATATGTTAAACAAATAAATTAGAAACAAAAAGAAAGTGTTTGATTATATAAAAAAGAAGAATGGAAAAATATGAGAACAAATAAATTACCTTAGGTCATCCACTATGATAAACCTTTTAAAAGGTTTATAAAATTGACACCTCATAAAATGTCATTAATTTACAAACCTTTTCATAGTATAAACCTATTCCCACTATAGATAAAACGTCTAATAGGTCTGTAAAATTATCAACTCATGTAATGCATTAATTTATAAACCTCTTCAAAATCCTAAACCTTTTCATGCCACCTAGACTTAAAATTGTTCTCCACTATGGTATAAATTTTTTTGAACCTCTTCTTAATTTCTTGAACCTATTCTTAAACCACCATAGTGGATGCTCTTAGTACTTTATTCTTATACGGAATAAAACTTCTTTGTACACAACATTTTTTGTTTAGTTTGTGTATTGACCGTCTTTGTCACAACAAAAAACCTTCATACCCTTTTTCATCTTAACTCTTGAAACAACCACATAACATTGTCCGTGTGTATTTTACACAACATGTTACATAAATATACATATAAAGATTACTTAAGGAACAACATATCCTCGTTAACATGCTTTTGAGAATGTTACACAACATGTTACATATATAAATAAAATAACAACCTTCTTTAATAAAAATACAACTAATTTTCGATGACTCTAAACAAACTTGCAAATGGCCACTTACAATGGATTGACCCATCACAAAACTCACCCCTTTTGACCTAGAGCATAACCAGCCTAATTTGTCACCTCTAAGTAATTTTAAGATTTCGAAACATATATAAACAATATATAGGTAGTTTTTGATTAAACCTGTAAAGTTGGTATATTTTTGGACCTTCCAACAACTCCATCCAATTATAGTAACCTTCTAGTTGCACTATCAGAATATAATTATCGAACTACCTATCCGTCATACAATGCAAATAATTATTTGTAATTGTTGAAGCTAGAAAATTAATTGTGACACCTAAAAGGAAAAAAAACATTTAGGAAATGAAACTTATGTAGAAAAAAAACAGCATAACTGCTCAAAACCTCATGGCTAACTGAAGCAAGAAGTTTTATGATGATCCAAGATTGATTTACACCTAGATTTTTCTTCATACTTCTCACTAAATGAAAGTTATATAAATGTACCTGCGTAAAATTGTGCCAAGATACTTAAAGTGAGAGTCTTTTTCATCAGATTGATTATATTCGTCCCAAGTAGCTAGCGCTAAAATGATTGGCCCAATGACGTAATCAAGATATATTTGCCACTAGTGACCTATGCAGTCTCAATATTCAAGTGATCTAATCTCAATATTCCATTTTAAGATTAAAATATGCATACATTTGACCCATGAGAGATATAATAAACGAAAATACAACTAAAATCAAAGGAATATAAGCAAATTGGTCAAAATTTCCACAATAAATGATGATGAACACTATAGTGATAAGCGGGTACATGGATAGCCCGTATATACCGAATTCACACAATCTTCCAAATGGCTATCAATCCAAACTAAACTATGAGGGTGATTTGGTCCATGGTGATTCTAATCAATACGATTAGCATAACTTTATAAGCTAGAGCAAAGATGCACTATGCCCAAATTAGGCCCATAACAGGCTAGTGAATCTCATATGGAATGTTCATTGTTCCTAAGGAACCTAATATTAATAATATGTACATTCATCCCCTACAAGATCAGTGACTTAATAAGCCTTTCATGAAAATTTTTGCATCTATATGTGTATTCCACTCCGGAAAACAACACAACGACACGACAGTCATTGCTATACAGTTATTGCCTCTATAGGTCGTTAACAGTTTCTACCAATATTAGTGTTTACATCATAGAAAAGAAATCAAGGAATGTGCGTATTGCCCATTTTTCTTTAAGAATAAATAATACAACTAAATCATGCCCTATTCCTTAACTATTATGTATGTACTCAGGTGGAGCAAAGAAAATACCTTTTTCAGTTTCACGCTGCAGAGTGAGTAATTGAAGAGAAGTCGAAAAGTGCAGCCAACTACCAAAAGAAACTTCATTAATCATGGATTCATGATCAAGTTTAAATATTGATTTCCAGTAAAAAAAAACACACTACTTGGGCATATATACCTTGATAAGTGTATCAGATGACTTACGCTGACCATCATTGGTGTGAAAAAGATCCAAAATTTATCATTCACAAAAAGCCCTCTCGAGTACAACTATTATGCTTTTCTGATCAGCCTTCTCGAGTACATATATTTGGCTCATCTAATCAGTATCTACTTGTTTACTTGCGGAACAATATATACATACATATTTCATTGACAACTAAAAATGATAGACAATTTTACAAAGAAAAATAGCCAGCCGATACAAATTTGCACCACAGAGTTCTTGTCACAAGGGATTATTATCTAGTTTAAAAGAGTTACTTGTCATCTATTTTTTTTCTTAATATCATATGCTAAAATGTGATTATTAGATTTTTTTATTCTACGTGGTTAAATAAATGATTAATGTATTTACTTTGCGATCATACTATTTCTTAAGCAAAACTTCAGGAGCAATATAGGGAGGTGTTCCAACAGTAGGTTTTGGTTGCGAATGCAGCACAAAGGACTAACCAAAACAATCAAGAACTCTAAGGACCCAGAGGCAGTAATTTTGACCCACTAACTTATAAACGGGTCGATTCAGATTTTTTTATGGGTTAAATGAACAATTAAAAAGTTATAACTCTAACAAAATATGTATTTTGGATGCATAAATCCTCCTATGTCATTAGGATGCGCTGTACCTTGGAGTAGCCAAAATCGAAAATTTTGAGCCAATGCACCTTGAAAATTGAAATAAGATAAGCCCTACAACAAATGCAACAAAAGTTTAGAATATTATCATGTTAATCTTATAACCATATGACAGAAAACAATGTAAGCAGATCAAGAAGATTTATGCGATTTTACATTTGTTCAATTTACCCAATCGTAACCTACTTATCCACAAGCATATGACCAAATAAATCCAAGCATGTAAATCGATCAGATCTAATAATAACTTCAACGCTTCCTAGCATATGAAAAATAGGAACATGAATGAAAATGCCAAATATTGAGATGAAGATTATATGGGGATCTAAAGAGATATGAACCAAAGAACCACTACATGTTTAGCATCCTGTTATGAGTAAACTACATAATTTGTTACTAAGGAGCCCAAATATATTAGTTATCTTCTATACATTTGTTCCATATTTTCTTGAAAAATTACCGTAACAGTAGCTTCTAAAATCTATACTCTGTATTGCTCCAGTACTCACCATCTTCAAAAAATATTCAATCAATTGTTTCATGAACTCATCACTTATCACAGTCTCTGTGTCGCAAATCATACAACACAGTCTGTGTCATAGTCGCAACAACATTCATACATCGACTATCACTCATATATCCTTAGCATTAATTTCAAAAGCCAGATTCTAAACTCAAAGTATTAAACATGCCCAATAACATGAAATCACATTTAGATGATAGTGTTTGATTTTCTTCTGATGTAATTAAATGTGATAATCAAATAAGCAGTTTTTTAGTCCTTTGCAATTCTGTCTATTAAGGTATGATTAACATACTCGTAGTGAAAGCAGTTAAAGCAAGCAACCTCGAAACTGCTTGATCAAAATTTCTTATGCCGCCCAAATATAAACAAAAGAACACTTAAACACTGATAAGTGAGTAAAAAATAAATAAAAATAATAATAATACCTATTACACGTGCATTCTTTTTCGACACACTCTTATGATGGTGCAAGTCTTGCAAGTGTAGAGGGTGTTTGGGACTGTGGACCAGCAATGACATACCAATTTTTTTGTCAGTTAGATCATATGCAACCTTTAATCAGTCAATGGCCATCTTAAAATGAGATCTCGAGCACTATGCAGTTAGCACAGTGCTCGATATCTCATTTTTAAGATGGTCCTTGACTGTTCATTTGAGCTAATGGTTGCATTCCACCTAATTCTAAACACAAAAGTTAGATTAAGATTTAAAATCTTATGTTTTTCATGGTCTTGTATGGACTGTTCATTTAGTTGCTATGAATGTAAATAATATAAGTAGTGTTACTGCATTGTAGGACGATTTTAATGTGCATACTTGTCGTGTTTTTACAAACAAAGGCAAAGTATAGACGTATAGTTTATAAGCTAATAGAAAGTAGGCATTCACGACACTTCCGTAAGATATTGGGTGAGACACAAAAAAATACACTTTAGATACCGCAAGATATTTATTAGTTCAAACCGTTATTTTATTTTTTAATTTATTTTTTATTTTTTTCACATAGCGTCAAATCAACAACAAAAAAAGAGACCAGATTCATAACCTAGGGTTGTCTCTATTTCAGCTTTGCAAACCTGTCAAATATAATATTGGGTTGGTTTAACTGTGCGTCTAAGAACAGCCCCTAAGAATATGCTATCCAAACAGCCCTTAAAAACATGTTGCGAGGCCAAAATGGTTTCTGAAATATGATACCCAAACAACCCTTAATAACCCTTAATAACGTGTCAAGACACTAAAATGGCTGCTGAAAATAAGCTATCCTAAGTTCCTAATAGCCCTTAAGAACATGTCAAGACACCAAATGCCTGTTGAAAATAAGCTATCCAAACAGCCCCTAATAACATGTAAATACGTCAAAATGGCTGCTGAAAATTGAAAATTGAAATAAGATATACCAACATCTGTTATTAACTTATTGATGCTTTATCAAACGTGTTGATGTTTGCACCAATATCAAACACGGGAAGGCTCCGTTGCAGATGACCAAAAAATATAAATTAGTTGAAAGAATTAAAAGATTGTGTACCGAGATATATAAACAAATAAAATGTAACCTGTCATGTGTAACGAAACACTCTTATGAGCTGTGATCAGGCACTCCTTTGTAGAAAGTAGGTTCTAGTGATGTCTGAATAAGACAATACCGTCGTACACAAAGGATCACTCAGTTAAACAACTCCTGAGAATATAACAATTATATGACGTTCAAAATATTGTAACGACAAAAATGATTAAATTTCCAAAAAGGTGAGTGTAACTGGGAACCTCAAAACTATATTGGCATTTCATCAAACACTTTGTATGCAAAAATTCCCATAAACGTTTCAATTCAGTTAAAGATCAAGCATACCTTGAAGCAGCAGCATAAACACATCAAACGATGAATCATACCATGAATCATAAAAATCCTATTTTTTGGATAATAATGTTTTATTATTCGAATGAGAAGAATGATTTAAACGGAAATTAAAGATCAAACATACCTTACAATGATCGTCGATAGTTAACTCCGAATAAACAATCCCGAGTCATCAATCCAAACTACAAAAACCATAAACTTTATTAGTTATAACTCATACAAACATGATTACGTGATTAAATAATTGTAAATCATATGAACATGATATATGAACCTGATTTGGAAGAATGAAATTGCAGCTTGTGATTTCTGAGAATAAATTTGAAGAGGTGATAATGTGGATGGTGATTTTGAATACACGCTCCTATTATTTAATTTGTTATTAATATGGCTACAATTACGCGATTTTAAAACCGATTGATTTGAGTTTCCATAATTAAGAGCCGAATGAGTAGGGAATTGTTATTGTTTTTGAATATTAATTGGTAGTTAGCATTAAAGCATGACATCATTGGATGAGGAAGATTTAACACAAATATTCAAATGCTCCAATGGTTGGATTGTTGCTTGTTTACATGGGAGACCGGGGTTCAAATCCCACTTGCGACCTTTTTTTTAGATAAAGGTCGAAATATAGCTGCCACGTGGAGCTGCCAGCATGGACAAAGGTGATGACTGGGCATATGACTCATATTATCCAGTCAGCACTCTCATGGGTACAAATTATGATGCATCATGTGCAAGTCGAAACTTGTCTCATATATATGTAAAGATACAGAGAGAGAGAGAGAGAGAGAGAGTAAAAATAAAAATAAAAATAAAAATAAAAAACTTTAACTACCTGTACACATTTAGGTTGTTGGTAGTTGGAAGAGCTTTCAATTTTGCTCCAAACCAAGAGTTGATGTACTGACACTTTATTTTGGAGGGAAAATATAGGCGGGAATTTAACACTTTATTTTGGAGGGAAAATATAGGCGGGAAAATTGATTTATGTAATTTTTTTATTCTCTAACAATTTACTCAAATTTTTCCCCAACTTATTGTGTTTTGAATATTTCTTCCAAACTAATGTGGTTCGGAAAAATTTCCCAACTAACTTTATTTTTTGTACCTATTACATTTCACGTTTATCTACGCAATCACTTTTAATTTAATTTGTACAGTCCGTGTAAAATATTTCAAAACAAAAAATCAAAAACCTATCAATTGGCTTTCATAAGATTAATCATCCTTGAATACTAAAAATAAAGGTGATGTATAACACCCTCAAATATGTAACCCAAACACACAACAAAACAACTTAATCGATTAGGCGTACTAGCTATTAGAATATATACTGACTTAATATTTCATTTCATAAACTGGCTTCATTACACTAGTTTGATAAGTTAAAAGGTGTACATGTTAATTTAAATAGCATATTAGGCAATCATTTAAGAAAAGATGAAATAAAAGCCCGCATTGCTCATATGCAGTGTCGAATTGAATGATCATCTCGCATTGATTTAATAAAAATAAACTCTAACAAAGAATACAACACTTTTGCATATAATTTCGAAGTCACATTAGTCTGGAAAATATTTTTCCACGACATAAGGATATGGTCAAAAACTCAAGGAAATGAATCATTTGTATATTTTAAATAATAATATGTTCTTTTTGAAAGATTTGACGACAACAAGTAAATTGCAGTTTGAACAAAACTTTTTTCCTGTTGATCAAACTCAAGAACATGAGGTAGGTATGCCACAGGTTTCTTAAAAGTACCTCCAATATAGGGCAAAAGATATAAACATGAAAACAGACATTTGCATATATTTTTCTTAATTATCTTTTATTTATGCAATATGTTTCGATGAGCAGACTACACTTTTTATTAATTTTTGTATATTCGATAGTTTATAATTTTGTATAATTATACGTGCAATTGCTCCGTATAACTATTCCCCCAATTGATGCAATTGAAAGAATGTTACCCAAATTGAGAAAGAGTGCAAAAAATGTTACTCAAATATGCAATTTTCCCGTTTTTTCTCTCTTACTTTTTACAAAATGAAAGTTTTACTATTAACTAATTAATTACAATGTTCTTTAAAGTTTCTAATAATTATATCAAACTAGCGGAGTAGCCCGCGCGTTGCCGCGGGTTTGTTATTTTTTTTATGGTGTTGTATTTTTCTTTGTTTTTTTTTTTTTTTATTTTGTATTGTTTTTGTTATTTGTTTTTTTAAAACAAAAATGAATGACTGTACAATAAAATGTTTTTGTGCAAGTTTTGTATTTTTTTAAGGAGAATTATTCATAGTTTAAGGAAAAAAAATGCTACAGTGTATCTGCTACAGTACCTGCTACTGTAGTACTACATGGGACAACACACAATGCACTGTTCATCCAACTGTTTCGTACAATAATATGATGCGTGCTACTGTTCATGCTACAGTAACTGCCTTATATATATATATATATATATATATATATATATATATATATATATATATATATATATATATATATATATATATAACGTGGTAACAGTGCATAACAGTGCTTGTAACAGTTGTTTGGAGGCAGTGTTTTCTGCTTTTTTGTATATAGAGTAATAAGGGTAATATGGTAATCTAAATCAAATTATCTATTTTAGTAATGGACAATTAATTTTGAACATCATAAAAAGGAAACGCATACAATAATATTGGTATGGAGTTAGTATATAGAGTATTCTCTATCGATTAATTATCAATCATATTGATTGATTGAAGCCCGTGCCAAGAGGGGGAAAATGGAAAATATCAAGTCGCGTCATCCTAGGTGTAGTAAAAGTCTAAACAAAAAATTGAATTTGCGATGGTTTTACTGAAATTACTTAATATTAATATATCCTGGATTTATATAAAGGTGAAAGCAAATGAGCAACAAGCTGCGCAACTAGTCTTTTTAGAAATTTTAAAACTAATTCTTTTGAAAATTGCATTTGTGATCTAGGTTTCATAATATTATTATGCATAATTCGTTAGACTCTTTTGAGTAGCTCCACTGCCTCAAGTGCAAGAAAACCAAAGGTATTAATCGGGGGAAAAAAAAACAAACAAACAAAAAAAACATGTTGATTTTCAATTTGCTGAAAAACAAACCGTAATTAGTCAGACCGCAATTAGCCAAAGTTAGGGCGGTTCAGATCAAACAAAAGTATCCGCCATACATTATTCACCAAAGAGCTGTAAACGAAGTATGTTATTATTATTATTATTATTATTATTATTATTATTATTATTATTATTATTATTATTATTATTATTATTAAATTTGTTAGACTCTTTTGAGAAGCTCCACTGCCTCAAGTGCAAGAAAACCAAAGGTATTAATCGGAAAAAAAAAAAAACCAAAAAAAAAACATGTTGATTTTCAATTTGCTGATAAACAAACCGTAATTAGTCAGACCGCAATTAGCCAAAGTTAGGGCGGTTCAGATCAAACAAAAGTATCCGTCATACATTATTCACCAAAGAGCTGTAAACAAAGTATGTTATTATTATTATTATTATTATTATTATTATTATTATTATTATTATTATTACTATGTAGTATTATTTATTTGGTGTTCATACATCAATTATTACTAGCAGGGTTCCCGCACGATGCAGCTGCGGGCACCTTGTAATTTAATTTTTTTGGCTAATAATTTATTTTATTTGTACGTTTTTTGGCAATAGCTTTACTTATTAGCTTTTTTATTGAAAAAGTTTGATGAAATTCTGCTTAGTTTGTATTATTTTATTTATTATTTATTTTATTTTATTTTTGTTTAGTATTTTGTTTGGTTTGTATAATATGTAAACATATTTTAGTTTATTATGTTCTTTTTGAAAATAAATTTACGGATATCAAAAATTTCGTTTAGCTCGTGTCCATTTGGGCTCGAGCCCGTTTGACCAATGCCCGTTCAGGCTCGAGCCCATTTGGCCCATTGTCCATTCGAGCTTGAATATTTGTATAATATGCTTTATTATTTGTATTAGTGACATTTAATGCATGAATTGTGTTTAAGTTGGTTGTACAATATACTTGATAATTTGTATTCCCTCCGTCCCATTTTATAAGTTCATTTTATCAATTTGAGTTGTCCCAAATTATATGTCCACTTTTAATTCAACCAATGAGAATGCTTGCAAGTGGGTGATAATAAATTTTTATTGGTTAGTATTGTAAGGGTCCTACTTTTCTTAAACTTTGTGAAATATGAAAGTGGACTTATAATTTGGGATGGAGGGAGTATTTCTTATGTAATGGGTGTTTTAATAAGTGCATTGATTGTATTTATTGACCAGTTAATTAATTGTATTTAATGTACATAATAATTTATTTATTGTATTTAATGTTAGTATTAATTGTATGTTAGAATTAAATATGGGGGAATTTCTATAAGTAACATTGGTTGTTTTACTTATATCTTTAAAAGTTATATTGCTTAATTTTAAGTATTTCTATTAATAGTAGACCTTCATGCTTTATAATATAGTATGATTATGAAGAGTTATCTTAAGAAGTTTCATGGAAATATGGCGAGTTGTCTCCTCAACTTTGAAATGTTTCTTCTATTTTGCCTTTTATTTCAACCATAACATAATGGTTAAAATATGTCACAGTTTTACCAGAATGGCTTCTTTGTATGATTAATAGTGATCTCAAACTACGTTTTGTTTTGTTACTTTCATACTTAACCTTCTAGAGACACTGTTAAGGAGCACACGGTCATGGGAAGAAAACCATATATCAGATCATAGTTATTGGGCTAAACTGCTGAGAAAGCTAACGTACATATATATTGTATACAGTTTTTTTGGTTGCTCTTTAAGGCTGCCACGGGGCCTTCAATTAGTAAGCTAATTAATCCCAAAGCTGATCTTTTTCTATTTATAAAAAACAAATCATAACAGAACTTCAGTTCACTCTTGGCTTATTACAATAATTATTGTGTTGGTTAAGGTCAAGCTAAAATTTTCGAAAAGGGGAGCACCTTCCACAGGACATGTCTTCGTTCCTTCAAGTGTAAGGATACATCAGCTCCATCTTGTGGTAACAATCAAATGCCCACTCTTTTGTTTGATATACCAAATGTCAACCCCTAGTATTTTTACTCTTTCAGTAAACTATCAGTAGCATAGTTGTCAAGATCCCGATCCTGACTTTACGATTTTACGATTCTACAAAGCAAAAACGATCCGGATTCTATGTAGGATCTTAACAACCTTAAGATCTTATAGAATCTCGATCTTAACCATAGAATCTTAAGATCTACTCCGACCCGATCTTACTTTACTCGAACCGCAAACTAAAAAAATACAAATTTATGGTTTATGTTTTTATATAATTTAAAAAACAACATGTAGTTCTTCTTAAACATTCCATATTCATAATTTAGGACAACATTTCCATAAAGAATTCATATAATTTCGTGTTTATTATATATAATAATTTGTAGATTTGAATAATATTACAAACATCATTAAAAAAAAGACGTTATAGTAGGATCTTAGGATCCCGATCCGATCTTCCGATCACGATCTTGCAAAGACAAAAACGATCTTAGGTAGAATCCCGATCTTAAAAACCTTGATCAGTAGATTGAAATTAACTTTTTCATGCTTTATTAATTGCACCTCACAACACCACCCTTTTGAGACACTTTTTTTTTCCATTTATTAAAAAAATAATTAAAAAAAAACCCTATAACTTAAACTATAAAAAATAAAAAATACAAAAAAAATCTATAAATAAAAGTAAAGTACAAAAATGCAAAACAAACCAACCATTTATAATACCACCTAACCATTTATAACACTATTTACAACACCAACTAACCATTTACATCCACATAAAAAACACCAACCCACATCATCTTTTTCAAACAAACACACTGTAAAACATACACAAAAACACACACAAACACTATAAAAACACAAACACATCATATTTAAATGACAAAAAAGAAGAAGAAAAAGGTTTTTTTTTTTTTTTTTTTTTTTTTTTTTTTGAAATGTGCATTTCAACGCACGTTGGTGGCATCACTTTAAGAAACACTAGTTACTCCAACACATTAACAATTTATAACACCACCTAACCATTTATATCACCATTTACAACACCACCTAACCATTTATAACACCATCTAACCATTTACATCCACATAAAAAAAACACCAACCACATCATCTTCTTCAAAAAAAACACACACACACAGAGTAAAACACACAAAAAAACTATAAAAACACAGACACAACCAATTTAAATCACAAAGAAGAAGAAAAAGAAAAAGAATTTGAAAAGGTGCATTACAACGCACGTTGGTGGCATAACTTTAAGAAACACAAGTAGTTACTTCAACACGTTAAGAATATTTCGCACACATTTTTAACAACTGACAAAATCCACATGTTTGGATTTTTGGTCATCGTTTAACACAACGACATCCCCATTTATAGGTTATTTACGGTATTCGACTCGACGATGAAAGGAGGGTGGAAGCACCAATGATACGTAGGGCCGAATGGGATGATATTAATATCCAAACAACAACTTTACAAGACGCGTCAGGTAGTAATGTTCTACTTTACTTAGAACGTGTCTACAATTTGGTAGTAGTAAACCTGCTTTCGGTTAGTAGTCATTTGATCCCATTAGACTCGTTCGGTCCAATTGTGGTTCGGTTACAAAGATATTTACAATTCGTAGTAACGCTGATGATTTTTTATTTGAGTTTATGATTATTGATAAGGACGATGATGATGTGTATCTATCTTATGACTTGCATGTTCAAATTTTGGGAGCGGTGTATACATGTTTTATTTCTATTGATGATTTACGTCATGGCCGTTTTGACTGAACTATGAATATGATAAGCAGATTCTAACTATCTTTTCAAAATCGTTGTCGATGAGTACTCTACTAAATTCGGTCATTGACTTTACCCGCTTTTGTACCAAATGAAATTCTTGAACTAGAGTACTCGTCGACAAGGGTTTTGAAAAGCTAGTTAGGATCTGCTTATCATATTCATAGTTTGGTCAAAACGTCCATGACATAAATCATTAATAGAAGTAAAACCTGGATACACCGTTCTGCAAATCTGAACACGCGAGTCATAAGATACATACACATGATCATCATGCTCACCAATTATCATAAACTCAAACAAAAAATCATCAGCATTACTACGAATTGTAAAATATCTTTGTAACCCAACCACAATTGGACCGAACGGGTTCAATGGGATCAAACGACTATTACCCGAAAATGGGTTTACAACTACCAAATTGTGGATATGTTCTAAGTAAAGTAGAACATTACTATCTGACACATCTTGTAAAGTTGCTGTTTGGATATTAATATCACCCCATTCAGCCTACGTATCACTGGTGCTTCCACCCTCCACCCATCATCGAGTCGAATACCATCAAACCACTAAATAGGGATGCCTTGAGTTAAACAATGACCAAAAATCCGAACATTTGGATTTTTCTCGGTTGTTAAACACGTGTGCGAAACACGGTTCTCTTGTTAACGTGTTGGAAGTAACTACTTGTGTTTCTTAAAGATAGTACTTCGGGTAAATCACCAAAACTGAAAATGAGAGGAACTAGTTGGTATAAGCTATAGATAATTTATTGGTGGTGGATGAGGATGCATGGTTTATTTTTATTTTATTATTTTTTTATTTTTTTGTAAGGGTTTAGCCGGTTAAACAATGGCGGAAATGAGTTTGGAGAGGAAGAAAATCGAGAAATAGTGTTGTTTTTATTTTTAATTATTTTGGGGCTGTCTGATTTTGTGTGACAAAGTATTAATTTCAGATATTATTCTCAATTTAACCCTTCTCTATAATTTGACCAAATAGAATACAAACATTTCATGCATCTTGAGTTATATAAATATCTTTATTAAGCTTAAGTAACAGATAAAAGGTTAAACCCAACTCCTATAAGAATAAATTTGGTTGTTACGGGTAGTTGGTGCAGACGAATCTGTAGTAACAGTTTCACTTGACACGCCTAATGCCTCACGGAAGCGCTTAAGAATGGATGCTCGTGGCTAGGGGTGTTAATCGGGTCGGGTTGGTCGGGTTCGGGTCGAAATCGGGTCAAGACTAAAAAAAGCATACCCGAACCCGACCCTATTTGAACTCGGGTTGGTCGGGTTCGGGTCAAATCGGGTCGGGTCAAGTCGGGTTCGGGTCTGTACCATTTATATAATCCCAAATTTTAATTTCTTAAGTTTAGTAGTTAAAATCTTAAACAAGTAAAAGGGACAAATGTATAAATCACATAAGTTTTTTGTTGCATTTATTTGTTACCAGTAGGCTTGTTGCAAATTTGCAATTTGCAAATGTATAAATATTAAAGAACCACAAATGTAATGAAATTGTAAGTTGTAAGTTACAAATAAAAAGCACGACTAGCATGACTCGACAAAGAGTGACTTAAAATAAACTCCCAAGACCTGGATCACCATATTGCAACAATGCACATTACCACATCCAGTGATATTTGTAAGTGTCGTCTCCTAACCTATGATATGACTATTTTGATATCAAATTGAATAAAAATAGGCTTACACAACGGACTAACTTAACTTGGGCCTATAATAAATAAAGAATGAGTACAGACGTAAGTTATAAGATCACAGAAAAAAAATAAAAAAATAAAAATAAAAAAAAATAAATAAAAAAAAAAATCTCGGGTTAGTCAGGTTGACCCGAACCCGAATAGGCAAGTATTTTGAACCTGATACCCAATCCTAGTTTGTACTCGGGTTAATCGGGTTGACCCGATTGACCCGAGTTAGATTTTGGACCCGAGTAGCCCGACCCGATTATCCTTACTCGGGTTCGGGTCCGGGTCCGGGTCGGGTCGGGGTTTATGACACCCCTACTCGTGGCAGTTCTTCATGTGCCACACCAATATGAAAAAAATATTATATAAATAAAGAGTGACATGCAATTACAAAATCCAAAGTCTAATTTGAGACGTTTTTGCCCCTCAAATTTTTGGAAATCCAGGGGCAAAAATGTCATAAAAGTGTCCAAAAGTGCGTAAAAGAGGCAAAAAATGAAAGTTTAGTACCCCAATAAGGGAAAAAAAAAAAAAAGGTTCGATACTCAAGTAATTTTTGAGACAAGTATGGTACATTTTTTATTGTTACCACAAGATGGTGCTAATGTATCTCTAACACTGTACGGAACAAAGACATGTCCGGTGGGAGGTGCTCCTCTTTTCAAAAAAATTAGCTTGACCTAAACCAACACAATAATTATTGTCATAAGCCAAGAGTGGACTGAAGTTCTGTTATGGTTTTGTTTTTTCTTATTAGAAAAAGATAAGCTTTGGGATTAACTATGATCTGATATATGTACATTAACTTTCACATCAGTTTAGCCCAATAACTATGATCTGATATATGGTTTTCTTCCTATGACCGTGTGCTCCTTAACAGTATCTAGAAGGTTAAGTATGAAATTAACAAAACAAAACATAGTTTAAGATACACTAATAATCAAACAGAGGAGCGATTCTGGTAAAACCGCATCCATATTTTAACCATTATGTTATGGTTGAAATTAAAAGGCAAAGTAGAAGAAACATTTTAAAGTTGAGACAACGTACTGCCATATTTCCCATGAAACTTCTTAAGTGTATTAGATAGCTACTAAAAGGTTATGCAGAATGACATCTTCAGTTAGAGTCCAATTACATAACATGTATAACGGGTGAATTTTGGCTCAATGCCCAACTGTGGCAAATTCGCCCACTTGCCCTCACAATTTCACGCTACATTAAGAAACTATATTTTATTACATGATTACTATGAGTGATTACATCATACACTCACTACAAAAAACTAGTTGTATTCTCCACATTTTAAAGGCCAATTGGTCACATTTAAAAATGTGTAAAATTATTGATTCCACACTTTCTCAAGTGTGGTAATAATGGGTGTGACAAATTTTGCTACACATACAAGTGTGGAGATATTATCCATGGTTAAAAGTGTGGAAACATTTTTTGAATGTCCACACCTTAAAGTGTGGCAAAATTGCAAAAAATGTTCAAAAATAAAAGTGTGGAGACATTTGCTACACTTATAAATGTAGCTTTATTTTAATTGTTCGCACTTATATATGTGGATTGTTTTTTAAATATTTGTCACACCTATAAATATAGCAAAATTATTATTCATATAAAAAAAATCCACAGTTGATCATACCGTGGCAAAATAAGTGTGGAGAATAGCACTATTTTTTGTAGTGACTTGATTCTGATTGGATAATTTACTTTCCTAGAACCAATTGAAATAAAAAGTCAAAATCCCCATATATCCCGAATTTGGTGAAAACTTCAAGACGGAAAATGTGATAGTTAGATTTAGACCCAAAACATCTTAATGAAACAACAACACTTAATATTATGTTTTATATAATAATAATTGATATATGAAGAGCAAATGAATAACAATACTTTGTTTAACATAGTAACATGCATACTCTGGTGAATAATATATGAAGGATACCTTTGTTTGATCCGAGCCGCCATGGCTTTGGCTAATTGCGGTCTGATTAATTCAGGTTTGTTTTTCAGCAAATCCATTGCAAATTCAATTTTTTGTTTTGTCTCTGGGGACTTACAACGCCCACGACTACGTGCCTTGCCATTTTCCATTTTTTAGGATCAATCGATTGACAATTAATTTTAATCAACTGAGAGAGATACGCACACACAAAGAGATATGATTCATAAGCTGTTCGCAGGTATCCTCCCACTTAGCTTGTTGTCTAAACGAGCGATCCAACATTTTTAAAGTTTTCAAATTCCCAATCAATGGAATCTAACCCGTTAATGCATTATGCGATTTGTCCAGATACCGAAGGGTATTGTCCCAGGAATGACTCCAACTGCTTGACTGTTCAACATTGAAAAATATAAGATTCACATCTACCTAAAAGCAACTGGGATAGAGATCCAAATCTGTTATACATGTAATGCAGAATATTAACTCGTCTAGGTGGGATCGGGATAAATGTAGTTATAAATTTTCCAGCTTTTCAAGCCTGTTCATCTTGAATCGTTTTCGAGCCTAGCTTGAGCCTGCAACATGAGAGCTCGTTGAGCTATCGGGCCAAGCTCGAGCTTGGCCTTAATACTTCCAGCCCTGATTCGTGTTCATTTCTATTACGATAAACATAACATGGTATATAAGACAAAACATGAATAAGCATGTTTGCTAATTTGACTAGCTAGATAACGTGTTTATAAGAACTATGTTGCAACGGTATTGTTAGCAAAGGCTAGGGTGGATCAATTAACTTCAAACCTTAAGAAACTCGAGTCTGAGAACAAATTTCCGGTGAGAAGTAATTCACCATAATGCCTTCATTACGAAGATCAAGTCCTATATATCAAATGACCATTTTCGTCACATGTCACACATCCCCAGCCACTATTTCAACATTTCCGCTCCAACCCACGAGCTTGGTTAAATGTGAAAATCTAACTTGAGACTGTCTTGTAGTGACAAAGGCGAATGATATCTGGTCTTATTTAAAAATCTATAAACTTTGAACTAAGCTCGTTTATCACTGTCCATTAGTCGCAAATTTGCATATGTCCGCTGCGGATTCTTGAATATGTTCTAAGACTGCAAAAGATTGATTGTTCTCTCATGATAAGTTGCAATACATGTCTCATTATGCGAAACAGTTACCAGTTATTTTGATAGCATTATTATTCTGTCAAAAGATAATTGGTTATATGTTCATTTCATAGCGAATAACAAGACATTTACATGAAAGTTAATAATGGGATGAATTTTGCTGAAGTTGTAGTGAGATATTTTAGGTCCTATCATCAACTATACTTGTTTTATTAAATACAAGGTTTACCATGCAATCATGCATGATGCTTATTGAAGTTTATGATCGATCATACTTTTTCCATCCCCAGGCGGCAATTTCCAACCCGACACGAAACTTAATAGGTTCAGGTTGAGTCTAAATTGGTTTTGGGTCGGGTTCGGGTTGACTCATATAACCCATTTATTAAACAGGCCAAGTTCGGGTTGGGAATAAGTTAAACACGTCGACCAGCTAACCCATTTAAGTTTTTTTTCATAAATTAAAAATTATATATATTTTATTATACGTGTTATATCAGTTAAACGTGTCGACCAACAAACCCGTTTAACCTATGTAATGTGCCAACTTATTTAGATAAACGAGTCAACCCAAAGCCCGTTTAACCTATTTAACAAGTGTAACCTATTTAAACAGCTTACCCATATATATACACGGGTTAAATAAGTCGTTTTCGAGTTATGTGTAAACAGGTTAGGGTTGACATGGCTGACCTGATTATTTAAACGGGTCGGGTTCGGGTTAGAGTTTTCTAACCCGTTAACCTGTCAACCCGAACCCCACCCTCATTGCCACCCTACCCATCTGTGTACTAGTGAAGCAACATCCAATAGGAGTTTAGGCGATTTTGGACCCAACCAGTCTAACTGTGTCTCGTTACAGATTGATGGTGGGTTCGATACTCACTGCTGTCAAGGTGTGTATGTATGTTCTGTCCTTCCAGTCTGCACACATATGTATGCATGATGCTGGGTGGTAACTTTTTAAGAAATGAAGCAAATTGTCGGATGAGATTAACATGCAACCTAATAACCCGATAAGCCCAACACAATAACCCGCAACCCAATAGACCCGAACCCGATGGACCCGATACCTTACAGGGTCGGTTGCGGGTTAGATTTATTTTTTCAAAACCCGATAGACCCGACCCAAAAAGCCTCTAACCCAACCTGATAACCCGATTGACACCCCTAATCACAATACCCAATGCTAAGTAGTGAATATTAAAAAGTTAAAAAGTGTATTTTTGTTAATTTTTCTTAAATTTGTTCTTTTGATTGGGGACAATAATTTTAGGACGAACAGAGTAGTATAGTTTAGTATTAATAAGAAACAAACATGACTTAATGGAAAATGACTGCACTCGAGACATGAGAAAGAAGAGTAAGCAACAATAGTAAGAAGACAAAAATAACTTAATGGAAAATGACGATTGGGGAAAAAGCACAAGAACGGAGTGTAGTTTTGAAACCCACCTCCTCTGGTGGGTTTTGTATATGACCATATCACATGGGTCTGAAGTCTACTTTTGAACCCATATTCACTATTAGGAGTCAAACCAACACATAATGGACGTCAAACCCATATCATGAGTCGCATTCCTTTAAACCGTACACGCCCATTAATTACTATAAACTAAAATATTTAGGTGGCAAGGTTTGCAGAATAGTAATAGGCATGAAGTATGATTACTTTAAGGGCGATCATTCATGCAATGGGTTCGTATGCCATGACCAAACACCAATACTTGGATTTGTTTTCTCATACGTAGGTATGAGAATTCAGTAACATAAAATACATCAAACACTATTATATGACACAATAATAATTTAAATCAATTCGAAATAATAGTTTGAAACAAACATTGAAGATACACTCTGCAGATATATTGAATGAATGTTGCGCTATCAAGCAATTGAGCAACTACGAACAAATATGAAGGTGGCACTCCCATTCAGGACCAGACCATATGCTGCTCAAACAGATGACAATCATACAATCCATACCTCTTACAAAAAAAGAAAGCATAAACTCATGATAACATGCTATGAAAGTTATCTGACAAACTTTATCATGATAAATGATAAAATAAAATGATCTTGATTAGCTTAAGTAGTCCAAAGGTAAAACCAAACCAAACCATAACAGTAAGTTACAATCCATACCATTTACAAAGCCAAAATCCAGGTTCGAATTTTATGGACGTAACATGCTAAGATTATATTCGACCAATTAAATATAATACAGACATTTCAAACATCTTAATTTAATAAGTTATAACATACCTTGATGGCACACATAAGTCAACCCAACCACTAAAATAGTGGATTTAATTGTTACCAGAATCTGTCACCACGGTTTCACTTGTTTTCACTAGACTCCCCCAGATCCTCGCGGTGGCGCTTGAGCACAGGTGCTCCTAGTACTTTCTCGGCTATACCTATTGAAAACCAACACAATATATCAATTTTAACATCAGGTTACTTTGTTTAGATCTTTTCTTACAATAAGTTCTGGGTTTATAAAATGACACAACTTTTTGTTCAATATTGATATTGCTAATTTCTTGAGGTCATCCTCAGCATGTTTAAATACATCCCAATGATTATGGTTGATGACTTGATGCTCAAACATGCATTGTCCATGTGGCCAAGGCTAAACAAACATTTCACTGATCTGTAATCCCAGACAACTACAAGGCATTCAGATATGTATAAAGAGACACTTCTTATACATTTTCCAGATGAGTAAATTGCAAAAATCGTCCCTAAAGTTTGACCAATTTGCATGTTTCGTCCCAAATATTTTGAAACTGCAAGGATCGTCCTTAAAGTTAACCTTTGGGGCATATATAGTCCTTTTTGGGGACGATACATGCACACGGGGCCAAAACTTTAGGGACGATACATGCACACGGGGCCAAAACTTTAGGGACGATACATGCACACGGGCCAAAATTTAGGGACGATCCTTGCAGTTTCGAAATATTTGGGACGAAACATGCAAATTGGTCAAACTTTAGGGACGATTTTTGCAATTTACTCTTTTCCAGATCTATTTAAAAACTTCTGTTTTATTTTAAAGATCCATTTTACTAAGGCCCCACAACAATGCAGTCTCATTCTATTTTATAAAATCTAAAGTCAAGACGTCAAGTTCCAATTATATGACAACATGCTAAGAATGAACTTGACAAAATATAATACAAACATTTCAGGCATCTTGAGTTATATAATAACATTATTAAGCTATAAGAATGAATTTAGTTGTTACCAGTAGTTGGGGCGGACGAATCTGTAGTAACAGTTTCACTTGACATGCCTAACTCCTCACGGAAGCGCTTGAGAACAGATGCTCCTGGCAGTTCTTCATGTGCCACACCTATATTATAACCAACAAAATATTAGTACCAGAAGTCTTTGTATGAAAAAAGAGTGACATGCCAATTACAAAATCCAAAATCAAAGTTAAGAATATCTTGAAACCCATCTAACAGCAATATAAGAGTAGATTTAATTGTTACCCGAAACTGCGACCTCGGTTTCGCTTGACTTTCCGCGATAGCGCTTGATCATAGCTGCCGTAAACACTTCATCTACTTTACCTATTTTATAACCAACACAATAATACCACAATAAGCCAAGTGTGTGTGTTTTTTTTTTTTTTTTTTTTTTTTTTTTTTTTTTTTTTTTTTTTTTTTTTTTTTTTAACATATGTATGTAAATAAGTTGTTTTTAGCTAAGTTATGTCTTTAATCAGATGACTTTACATTAAAAAAAAAAAAAAAAAAAAAAAAAAAGGAAGAAGAAGAAGGATAAATTGCCATTTACAACATCCAACAGGCCATGTTAAATATCTTGATTGGCTTTAGTAATCAAGTTATTATTGGTGAAACCAACCAAATATTAGAAGAGTATAGTAGTTACGATAACTCACGAGTTGCGGGGTTTTTGATCTTGAAGTCCAGCAGACGTGGGTCAACATTGGCTAGATGATTATACCACCTGTCTTCTTTTTTGGTAGCTACAATTAATAAGCCATGAAAAAGTTAATATCAATCTATTGATAATTTGATTAAAGAGTAAAAATATTAGAGGTTGAAAGTTGGAATATCAAACAAAAGAGTGGATGTTTGATTGTTACCACAAGATGGTGCTGATGTATCTCTAACACTGTACGGAACGAAGATAAATCCGGTGGGAGGTGCTCCTCTTTTCAATAAATTAGCTTGACCTTAACCAACACAATCATTATTGTAATAAGCCAAGAGTGAACTGAAGTTCTGTTATGATTTTGTTTTTTCTTAATAGAAAATAATAGCTTTGGGATTAACTAGCTTACTAGTTTAAGGCCCCGTGTTATATACGGGCAGCCTTAAAAAAAAAAAAAAAAAAAAAAAAAAAAAAAAAAAAAAAAGTATACAGTAAATATGTTCATTAGTTTTCTCAGCAGTTTAGCCGAATAACTATGATCTGATATATGGTTTTCTTCCTATGACCGTGTGCTCCTTAACAGTATCTAGAGGAGCGATTCTGGTAAAACGGTGACAGTTCGCCATATTTCCCATGAAACTTCTTAAGTGTATTAGATAGCTACTAAAAGGTTATGCAGAATGACATCTTGAGTTAGAGTCCAATTACATAACATGTATACAACCACATGCCTTTTTGCCATTTTCCATTTTTTAGGGTTTCAATCAAGCACCTCTTTAACAGAAAGATGTGGTAGTTAGATTTTGACCCAAAAAGAAACAAACAACACCTAAGATTATGAAAAGCAAATGAATAATAAGAATAACATACTCTTTTTAATGGCCTCTGGTGAACAATGTCTGAAGGAATACTTTTGTTTCATCCGAGCGGCCCTGACTTTGGCTAATTGTGGTCTGATTAATTCCGGTTTGTTTTTCAGCAAATCCATGGCAAATTCTATTTTTCGTTTTGTCTCTGGGGACTTGCTACGCCCACGACTACGTGCCTTTTTGCCATTTTCCATTTTTTAGGGCTTCAATCAATCGATTGACAATTAATTTTAATCAATTGAGAGAGAGATACGCACACAGAAAGAGATATGTATAGAGCAAGTTACACAGATGGTCCCCGTCGTTTGAAAAGTTTTTGCATCTTAGCCTCCTTCTTATAGAAACTATCCAGAAATTGTGTTTATATTTTGCTACTTAAAATATACTCGTATAAGTTTTATTTGACCGACTGAACTTGTAAGAGATTATAAAAATAATACTACTTTTTCCATAAGTTCTAATAATCAAATGCTACTCCATATACCATCCAAACTTAGGGATGAACATTTTAACCCAGATTTTGGCACAGAAACGGAAACGTACTGGTACCGTATCGAACCGGTACCGATACCATAATATTAGCCGCGAGAAAATTGGGATACCCAAAACGACACTGTACCTCATGTGGTAATACCGGAATTCAAAGAGTCAATCTTTAAAAATTAGCAGCTTAAACACTTGTGCTTATTTTATTGTTTACTTATTTACTTTAAAAATTAGCAGCTTATCCAAAACGGCATATTCATGTGAGATTTGGTGAACACTATGACCATTAGGTTTTCCAAGATATATCACATAGGATAGTTGAAAATTGAAATGCATAATGCGTGATTGATACTTGTTAGCACAGTAACCATCAGATTAAAAAGTTGATATTCACAGGACTAGGTATTCATAATCATCTAGCCTAGTTTGCATTAGAAATCACCAATAAGAGTATTAGTCAGTTCATTTCACTCATAGACAAATTTGGAAAACATAATAGGAGTAACTACTGAGTTAACACGTTCTTCCCCATTTGATTCAAACTCGTGTATATTTTATTATTTACTTATTTATAAGTTTCAAAATTATTCAATTGTGCCAATATCTCAGATTGAAAACCCACTTTAAGTGTATTAGTTTAGTAGTCATTCTCACTATTTTAGCATCAAAAAATTCGCTCCTCACGAACGACCCCGTACTTAACAGTTCTAAGCTATTCACGATCGGGTATACTGCCTGTAAGTGTTACTTTATTGGTTGAGTCGGTTCTTTACATATTAAGACTAGATTTAGCACATCAACAATAGTTGAATAGATATACCGCATAATCAACCACATCGGCCAAAAACCGTTTTGGCATCTTCTTACTTTTCAAAATGCTTCAGATCATATTGAGGATAATTCTAATCTTTCTCTCCACCACTCCACTTTGTTGCGGGAGTAAAGAGTCGTTAGAAATCCCTGTGATCCTTACAAAATTTGTTAACCTCTATCGGACTCATGATTTTAATTTCTAAACATTTTTTTTTTCTTTTTAACCGTAGCTTTAAATGTCTTAAAAGCTTCAAAAGCTTGAGATTTTTCTTTCAAAAAATATACCAAAGTCTTTTTTGAAAAATTATCAATAAAGAACATTAAGTAAAGATTCTTATCATGAGAATGAGACCACGCAATTTTGTTTTAATTATTTGTAGAGGCTCTTTATCTCTTGATGTCACTTCTTTCAAGAAGGAACTCCTATCATGCTTCCCTAGAAGGTATTCTTCACACACTTGATTGGGATGATCAGTTTGATCTAACCCTTTCATCATTCCCTTAGAAGATAAGAATTTTAAGTCATCAAAGTTTAAGTGCCCCTACATCATGTGCTAAAGCCATGAGTGATCCTTCAAACAACTCTTTAAGCAGTTAACTTCATCATGTTGAATGTTTAAAGGGAACATTCGTTTTTTAGTCATAAAGCACTTTTGCTCGAGCTTTCCTTCATGGTTTCTTTTTGTAGTACTATGAACATTGAAATGAATATCTCGCACACTTAAAATGTTACTTTTAAGGTTAGGCACATTGTATACGTTTGAAATATATCGTTGACTTACAACTTAAGCTCGGATATATTGCTTTACTTTTGGTAGTGGGCTTCGATGTGTTGTTGGACTTGGACTACTATATTGAAACGTTGGTAAAACTCTTATACATAAAGGTAAACAAGTGAATGTGTAAGTCTTTGTTTCTTTTTTTATGTAACAAAAAGTACAATTTTTTTTTTTTTTTCTTTCTCAAAATGGTTATTTTTGAAGCCTTTTTTAAAAGGGAGATGATTTGCACACTCCACAAATAATTGGGATGCTCTAATTAATTGTGTTTGGACATTTATATCATCGCATGTGTGAAAATGTAAAAGTAACTATGAAGGTATTAATGTCCTAACATAATAAATTAGAGTGTCTCAATCATTATGTAAAGTGTATAAATTACCTCTCTTTCCAAAATGGTCATGCTCAATTCTGCAACTCTACCAAATGTTTGACACGTGTCCTTTGCAAATACATGATTTGATTTTGGTTGGTGGCTTAAATGACAAATATACCCTCTATTTTAAATATAAATAGAAGTATATACATTTCTTTATCTTTTTCATCATCTCCCTCACCATTATCATCACCACCACCACCTTGTCCATCCGTCACCACCACCATATCCTTCCGTCACCGCTTCTAGATCCATCACCGTAACTGTCTCCATCAACATGCTCGATCTTTTGCTCGACCACCATGCGTGACCCTTTGCTTCATCGCAACCCACCGTGCTCGACCCTTTGCTCCACCGCGACCTATTGTGCGCCACCACTGTGACTCGCCGTACTCCACCCTTTACTCTAGATCCACCACCTTAACCCGCCGTACTCAAACTTGTGTATTTATGTTTGACACCAAAAATAATCCACCACCGTGGACAAACTAGAGGTACGTATGCTTTTGTATAAACCAACTTAGACTTGGTGCGGAACATCTCAGACCGATCACATGGTACCCTAGGCAACAACTAACAATATTATGAAACGATTACTAATAGTGTTAGAAAATGCAGACCCGACCAAATGTATTAGAAACAGAATCAAACCCATGGCCAGTTTGCAAGTCAACTTTATGATGCAATATATCAGGTGGATTAGATGAATGATGCGTGAATGCAATTGATAAATCTAATGGCTCTAAAAATGATTGTAATAAACGTTGCCTAAGGACCGGTGTCTAAGAAACAACTTTTAGTGCACAAAGTACTTCTAACAAAATATAAAATACAAGCTAAGTAAAAGTACAAGTCATAAAACATAAGTTATAAGAGTTTGATGCTTATATGAATGAGCGTATATTTGTAATTTTGCAATACAGCCAAATAATATTTAGGAAAACCCTCACTTACAGTTGTATTTTTATAATAAAAAAAGGATACGTGTCTAGCAATAGATGGAGTTGCGAAGTTGAGTAGTTGATGCAATGGATACGTGTCAAGCATTTTGTGGGGTTGCGGAGTTAAGCATGACCATTTTGGGATGCAGCTTCATGTCATTTATTTTGATCTCTTTCTTGTCGTTTTCTTCCTTTTCCTTTTACAAAAACTCAAGAACAGAGCGCCACATGTCTTTTTCTTCTTTTTTTCTCTTTTTCTTTTCATCTGTTTGGTTTGTGTGTGTATTTTCTTATATATATAAGTTTGTGAGGTATATTTTTAGTTATGAGTGTGGTGCCCTTACTACGAATGTTTAGTTTGGTTTGGTTTAAAAGAAAGAAAGCTAAGATGGCGTTGATGTAGCAGTGTTGAGTTTGGTATTGGTGTGATCTTATTACTATGAGCCTAAGTTTTAAAGTATATTATTCGAGACTAAAATATGAAATGCACACTCCAGCTGACAGTCCTGTTCGATGTCTAATCTTATTGACTTGCGGACATTTGATATTTCGTGTAAAATAGGGCAGACAACTCATCGATCGTTTCATGTAACATTGAAAGATTGGATATAAAATCTGACAATAACTACCAATACCATGAGTATTGATTGGTCTTAACTCTTAAGAACTGCTATCTTGTTGACATAACTTTCACTTTCTACTTTTAGATATAATGAAATCTGTTGAGAAATAAGGACTCATCAGATATCAGGCAGTAACCCCAAGGACTAACTTGTTATGTTTTGGTTTTTCAGTCTTAGTCCTTTTGGATCTTGCTAGAGCTATGTTGGACACTTGAGGGTTGCTTTGGTTATTTACTCAAAGATGTGAGGCTGATGAATAAAGTTTGAAGCATGGGAGGACCATACTACAAATATGCTCAAGATATACACCCGTTAGGGTTGTCTCATTGTGGTTATTGTTTAGTGCTCACTTGAGCCGTTTTCCTTGTCTTCTCTATGGAAAACGACTTATGATGATGCTTCTCTTATATATTAGCTGCTGTGTCAATCTTGTATTCAACCAAGAAATCATATACTCTCATATATCTCTTGTTGTATTCTTTATTGAGATCAAGTTTTGTGTACCTCTGTTTGAGAACAGTTTGGTTTGTAATCGTTGGTTTTCATCAATAAAATCATTTGGTTCATGTTTTTCTACATGGTATCAGAGACAGGTTGCAAAATCTTGCTCTGATTATCGATTCAAAATTTTAGGTTTTCATAAAAATTTGGGGCTTTTGATTCTCAAAGGTTCCTGGTGCTAATTAAGAGTGGTTCTTCCATCCTGGTGGTGTTGATCTATCGGTTGGAGGTGGTTATTTGGGTTTGCCCTAATTTCAAAATTTAGGGTTTGATCTTGGTGATTGGGCTCGTACTGGTTCTTTGCTACTTCCCTAGACTAAGTGAATCTAGGGTGTAGTAGTGTTGGGCTCGTGCTGTTTCTCTGCTATATCCCTAGACTAAGTGAATCTAGGGTGTAGTAGGGCTGTTCTTCCGCTGCTGATTATTTGAGCGCTCTGTAACACCTCTCACACTCTCTTTCCTTATTTATTTCTTTATTTTCTGTTTAGTTTGATGGGGAGTAGGAGTTTGGGTTGCTGGAGGTTGTATTTGTTTGTGGTGGTGGTGTTTTTGATGTTTATCTGACTATCTGTTTGCATTATTGCTGTTTGTTTTTCTTTCTATTGTTGTTGTGCTTGTTTGCGCCCTTGACCTACCACTTTAGTGGCAAGGAAAGCCTGAGAACTTCCTTCTCTTCCTTATCTTGTGTGCTTGCTTTGTTATTTGAATCATGTCTATTCATGGTTATAGTGATGATGAGGTTGAACCTCATAATAATGTCACCTTAATTAGTAAACTGGACTTAAGTCACCCTTTACATCTTCATCCTAATGACTCTGCTTCTTTAACTGTTGTTTCAATTAAACTAAAAGGAACAGAAAATTACAATGTTTGGTCATGTGCTATGCTTTTAGCTCTTGAGGGTAAAAACAAAACTGGATTTATTGATGGTACATGTAGGAGATCTAATATTAATGAAGTGTTGGGTAAACAATGGGACAGAGTCAATGTTGTTGTGTTGGGATGGATCTTGAAATCCATCTCAGAACAATTGTTTCTTGGTCAAATTTTTTCAAAAAATGCTAGTGATGTTTGGAATGATTTAAAAGAAACATTTGATAGAGTTGATGGGTCTGTGACCTTTAACTTGCATCATAAGATAAACTCTTTATCTCAAAATGGTACTAGTGTTTCTGAATACTTTAACAAACTGAGTACTTTGTGGAAGCAATTTGATGCTATGGTTAAACTACCTAGGTGCACTTGTCATGCTGCTGATGATTTTAAAAGGCATAACCAAATGATGAAACTTATGCAATTTCTAATGGGTCTTGATAATGCTTACATGCAAATTAGAAGCAATATTTCTATCTAGAGACCCTTTGCCTGATGTAAAAGGTGCCTATGCTATCATCTCTAGTGAGGAATCTCACAGAAATGTTGTTGCTGGAAGTTCTAGCAGAACCCATAACTCTGCCTTTTCTTCCAGAATTGTTAATCAATCTAACCAACCTAGTAATACACCTATTAAACAGACCAATAATTCTGTAAACTTTAATAGGGTCCCTGACTATAGAAGAACTGCTGGGTCTGGTTCTACTCTTGTTTGTGAAAACTGTGGCTTTAATGGTCACACAAAAGAAAGATGTTTTAAGTTGATCGGGTTTCCTCCAAACTTTGGAAAAAAGGGTAACAACTTCAGATCTCAGAACAACAAAAAAAATTTTAACAATAATTTTGTTGCTTCTGGTTCTGGTTCATCCTCTGGCTCTAGTACCTCTGGTTTTTCAGATGAGCAACTTTCTACTCTCATTTCTCTCATCAAAGAAAACTCTATAACTGGAAAGAATGTGCAGGCCAATATGGTAGGTACTGTGTTTAATAATAGTAAGGTTTTCAATCAAAACTTTAACAAATTCTTCTATCTAATAATAATGCTCATTCTAAAATGATTTTTAATAGTAAAGTAGTTGATTCTGGTACCAACCAACATATGACATACTCAGATAAAGAATTGGTTAATGTCACTGACATTTCCCATCTTAAAATAAAGGTTGGACATCCCAATGGGACTGAAGCCTTTATTTCAAAGATTGGAAATCTCAGATTATCCAACTCTTTAACCTTATTTGATGTGTTGGTTATTCCTGAATACTGCATTCCTTTGATCTCTGTTCATAAACTTGCAAAGGATAACAAAGTCTTAGTTGCCTTTGATGAGAGTAAATGCTATTTTTTGAATCAGGATTTGAATCAGCTAAGAGTTCAGGGGACTGGTAACCAGTGTGATGGTTTATACTATTTCTGTGATCAAAGTACTCAATTTGATTATGTGAATAATGGAATTATTGCTTGCTTGTTTCAACATGACTGGCACTGCAGGCTTGGTCATCCTGCAGAACCAGTCCTGAATATCTTAAAAGATACTTTAAAATTTGACTCTAAACAAAAACCAGTGGCTTGTGAAATCTGTCATAGAGCCAAACAAACCAGAAAACCTTTTCTACTTAGTGACCATATCACTAGTGCATTAGGTGACCTTGTCCACTTAGATCTATGGAGGCCATATAAGGTTCCTAGTTCTGAAGGATATAAGTATTTTAGATGACTACACTAGAGCTGTTTGGGTGTATCTTATTAAAACTAAGGATGAAGTCCCTTATTATATTAATATGTTTCACAATCTGATTAAAAATCAGTTCAATAAAAGAATTAAGGTTTTTAGAAGTGATAATGGACCTGAATTTGTAAATCAAACTGTTAATAACCTTTGTGTTGATAAAGGGATCACCCATCAGACCTCTTGTGCTTATACTCCATAGCAAAATGGCATTGCTGAAAGGAAACATAGGCATCTGTTGAATGTTGGTAGATCCCTTATGTTTCAGGGGGGAATTCCTTTGAAAATGTGGTCTGAATGTGTTCTAACTGCTACTTATCTTATTAACAGACTTCCCTCATCTGTGTTTAATGGAAAATATCCTTATGAGTTGATATATAATGAAAAATATGTGCTTGAACACTTGAGAGTGTTTGGTTGTTTGTGTTTTGCTACTATCTTGAATGATTCTGATAAAATGAGTAGCTCTGAGAAATGTGTTATGATAGGATGTTCTAATGTAAAAAAAGGGTATAAGTTATATAGTCTTGATAAGCATCAATTCATATTCTCTAGGGATGTTCAATTCTATGAAAATGTGTTTCCTTTTAAAGGATCTAACACTGATAATGCTGATGCTACTTCTGAAAATGTTTTTCAAGACTTAAACCACTTAAACTTTTTTGACATAGAATATCCTGAGATAACCTATGATGATGAGAGTAGCCTGAATTGTGATTATAAATCACAGAGTGAAGGCAGCAGCTCTCCTTCATCTGGCAAAATTTCTATCACTGAACAAAACAGTGATAATGTTTTTGCTGATGAGGATGAGGTGGTTGCTACACTTGAAGAAAACAACAATTCTGAGGGTAATTTGAATCAAGATTCAAATCTAAATGCTCAGGAAGAAGTACCTTTGAGAAGGTCTTCTAGAACCTCTGTTTTTCCAAAAAATTATAATGATTTTGTTGTTGACTCTAAAGTCAAATATGGGCTTGAAAAATATGTTAGCTACTCTAAATTAAAGTCTGAAAATCTTTGTTTTACTACTCAACTTAACAAAATCAGTGAGCCAAAATCTTTCTTTGAAGCTTCTAAGTCCCCTACTGGATTGATGCAATGAATTATGAAATGGATGCTTTAAATAAAAATGATACCTATGAGATCACTGAATTACCTCTTGGCATGAAAGCCATAGGTAATAAGTGGGTATGGAAAATAAAGTTTAAATCTAACTGAGAAGTTGATAGATATAAAGCTAGACATGTTGTCAAAGGCTGTAATCAAAAAGAGGGAGTTGACTTTGATGAAACCTTCTCTCCTGTTGTCAAAATGGTTACCATTAGATGTTTGCTTGTTGTTGCTATTCATAATAGTTGGCCTGTTTTTCAGCTTGATGTTAATAATGCTTTTTTATATGGTGACTTAGAGGAAACTTTTTATATGAAATTGCTTGAGGGTTATTTTCCTAAAGATGATATCATACTTTGTAGACTTAAGAAGTCTTTATATGGTTTAAAACAAGCTCCTAGGCAATGGAATGCTAAATTAACTGCTACTCTCATTGAAAATGGCTTTAGTCAAAGTAAATCTGACTATTCTCTCTTTACTAAGTCTCATAATGGTGTGTTTCTTGCTTTGCTGGTTTATGTTGATCATATTATCATTACTGGCAACAGTGTTACTGAGATTGAATGGTTTAAAGCTTTTCTTAACTCAAAATTCATGATTAGGGATTTAGGGAAGTTGAAATACCTTCTTGGGATAGAGGTTAATGATATTGAAAGTGGTATTTGTTTAAACCAAAGATAATATTGCCTTGATTTATTGTCTGAGTATGGCATGCTTGCTTACAAACCTGCTAAAACACCTTTACAATCTAAACCTGTTTTAACTAATGAGCCTACTGATAATGATCCAGTTCTTGATAACATCATTGATTATCAAAAACTTATGGGCAAGCTGATTTACCTGACTAATACCAGAATTGATATCTCTTATGTTGTTCATTGTTTAAGCCAATTTATGCATTGTCCTCTTAAGTCACATCTCAGAATTGCTTTCAAGATTTTGAGATATCTCAAAGGCTCTCCGAGTATGGATATTCAGATTAATAAAGGATCAGGTATGTCTCTTGAAGCTTATTCTGATGCCGACTGGGCAAAATGTATAGTTACCAGGAGATCTATAACTGGCTATTGTTTTTTCTTGAATAACAATCTTGTTTCTTGGAAAAGCAATAAAAAAATCTACTCTTTCTAAATCCTCAACTGAAGCAGAGTATAGAGCTCTTGCTTCAGTCACTAGCAAAGTAATTTGGATTTTAAAAATCTTAAAGGATTTAAACCTTGAAAACTTTCTTCCTGTCCCACTTCACTGTGACAGTAATTTTGCAATTAAAATTGCAGCCAACCCTGTGTTTAATGAAAGAACTAAACACCTTGCAATTGATTTACACTTTGTTAGGAAAAAATTCTGAAAGGTGTGATTAAAACTGTTAAAGTGGATTATGCAAATCAAATTGCAGATATCCTTACCAAAGGGTTGAATACAGATCAACATAAATATTTGGTTAAAAAACTGGGCTTAATAGATTTCTACCAGATATCTGATGAAAGGGGGATGTTCAGAAATAAGGACTCATCAGATATCGATATAGGCAGTAACCTCAAGGACTAACTTGGTATGTTTTGGTTTTTCAGTCTTAGTCCTTTTGGATCTTGCTAGAGCTATGTTGGACACTTGAGGGTTGCTTTGGTTATTTACTCAAACATGTGAGGCTGATGAATAAAGTTTGAAGCATGGGAGGACCATACTACAAATATTCACAAGATATACACCCGTTAGGGTTGTCTCATTGTAGTTATTGTTTAGTGGTCACTTGAGCCGTTTTCCTTGTCCTCTCTCTGGAAAATGACTTATGATGATGCTTCTCCTATATATTAGCTACTCTCTCAATCTTGTATTCAACCCAGAAATCATATACTCTCATATATCTCTTGTTGTATTCTTGATTGAGATCAAGTTTTGTGTACCTCTGTTTGAGAACAGTTTGGTTTGTAATTGTTGGTTTTCATCAGTAAAATCATTTGGTTCATTTTTTTTTCTACAAAATCCTAGTTCCTGCTATTATTAATTAGTTGGGTAACTAGCTAACTGCCATTAATTTCCATCAAGAGTGTTTGTGCCAATAGTATTTGTGTATCGCATCAACCGAAAGTTCATGGTTTTAAGACTCCTTACACAAATTGTAAGATTGTGTTAGTTATTATGTGTTATTCAAGTGTGAATAAGTTGTAGTTTACAATAAAAACACACTTAATTTCCGAAGTTGGCTTTTTGTTCAAGACTATAGGAGTAAAAGTTTTTTGAAGATAAAAAGGGAACAACAAGATCCAAGATAACCAACATAGCAAAATTAAACAAAATTAACTAAAATAAAGAACACAATAATGTGGGTTACAGAAAATCATTTCCTAACACACAAATGAGTTCCCTTGATAAACTTCTATGTCACCCATTAAACATCCTGATATGATCCTAGTCACCCTTCTTCAATAAATCTCTGTGTACAAAGAAAAATTACTTGTTAATACAAAATGTACAATTTTAAAGAAGGAAAAATTAACTCATGGGATATGATACGTACCTCGTTTATTATCAAACCGGAACTGGTAAGGTTAGCTTATTTGTTCACACAATCTGAGAATGATTATATCTATTTTTTAGCTTGTAACCTTTCCTATTCCAGTGACCAGGGATTCCACTTTCGATTAAGTAGCTAAAGATATACAGTTCCCATTCACATTCTCGTTGTCCAAGTATAAAGAAGTTTTAAATCCAACAACAATGCTACCTTCTATTTCGCGACAGGATACACTTTGAATAGTGATTCCAGGGATGTTAATCAAATAATAAGGTATGCCACTAACCAAATTATAGCCATTGCCAGTAGCATTACGTGTCATCAACACTACTTTATGCAACTGCATAAAAGTTGATCCAGGGACAACATGATAAGTATAACACAACAACCACCTACCCAAATACACATAACGCGCTATCGCACGCATGTGCTCTACCCATGGGGACAAAGTTGGCGATCTTTTAAAAAAATTGTTGTTGTCAACTTCATTCAAGAATATGTGATAGTTAAAACCATTTTCTACTATTGTGAACATTTTGGTTTGGTCACCTTCGGGTTCTAATGGACCTATATAAGCTACAAGTTGTGAAATCCAATCTTGGGTTTGTGAACTGTAGAGACGATACTCAGGCACATTGTTTATAACCTTACAATAACGAATTTGAAACGACTCATTTTGACCCCTAATAATCTCGATGTGGTATTCCTCATCAAATAATATGTTTGGTGGTAAGGGAATAACCCTGTCCACTCTGGTATACGGGTTTTTAACCAATAGATTGCCACTATTCCTTACATGAAACAAGAAATAATTTCCTGAAACATCTAACAGATGAAAGGTGTTTTCTGGGTTCCAAGCTTGCACTTCACCAACAGCAGGTGGTTGTGCGTCGAGATGATGCGTAATGAAGCGTTATCCCTTAGCTCACCCCAATGAGAGTCCCAAGACGTGGATCTTGATGGCTTAAAAAGTGCTGAAACACCCATGTGGGTGAGTTCAAACGGTGGTTGAAGGTGTTGATAAAGTGGTGATTTTGGGAAATAACACTCCTAAATGACGAAGTTGAGTTTTTCAGGCGAGTGACTTCTAGCAAATTGTCATAATCAACCAAGGATATAATCTCTGACAATAAAGGTTGAGGCACGAAACCAAAAGGATCTGGATTCATGGTGGCTAGTATGGTGGTGGGTTTACAAGAAATGGATTCTTGAAGTTGTACTAGTTTGGGGGTTTACAAATATGGATGTGAGTTGAAAAAGTGTAACTGAATTGGGTTAAATGTTTTCTCTCATTGGCGTATGTTCCATTTTTATCTCAAGTTATACAAGCTCTCCAACTAAATAATTGTGAGTTCAATTCCTGCTTACGATTTGTGAGATACATTTGTGCTTTAAAATTGTTAGATACTTAGTTACCGTTAAAAAAAGAAAAAAACTATAATATTTATCTCTCATGAGTTAGGATCAAATAAGAAGATTACTTAAAATAAGAGGAATAAGAAGAACTATAACCTCAAATCCGAGATGCACCGACCTAAATTAGATACATCCCTATAATCTTAGATGCATTATAATGCACCATATTGTGTTTTCTAGCTTTTAATCTAATGATATACTATATTAGATGTAGGAAACGGTGTACACTTTATATTAAAATCAGATTACAAAGACAATAATAAAATTAACAGAACGTAAATAAGTAACAGAATATTAAATACAGACAGAAAGGTGTAGAAGCAGAAGACAGACTCTAATAACGATAAATAAAAGAAAGCAGTAAAAGAGAACGAGGCTCGTGTTAAACACGATTCCCTTAAAACAGATTCGCCATCTGTTTCCCAGGGTACAACGTTCAAAGCTGTTGTACAGCCGGACTTGACACTTGCCTGAAAGATCACGGAAGCTCTTAGTGTTTCTGATCGAAGGTATTGCTGGAATACAGCTGCTAATGGAGCTGCGTTTTTTTCTGTGTTTAAAACTGAATGAGAATAGGTTATATTTATAGTGAAAACCTATCTTGTTCGCCAAGATAGAATCACTATCAAAATATACACCGAGATATGCAAATCTGTTTCCTTATGAAACCGATTTCAATATCTTCCATTTATTTAAACAGATTTTATAAAACTTGTTCACAAAGTTTAAATCGTTTCTATAAATAAATGGATACAAAATTCTGAAAACTATTAAAATTGGCAACGAAATCTGTAGCAAAAAATTTCGCACGTAGGCGAGATTTCGGAGCCGCATTCGTGTCCACAGGTCGCACGGCCCCGCATGAGTTCAGAAGATTCGAACCCATTTGGCCCAGAAATCCTGAAATCTGCACCCCCCTGCGCGCGCGCACGTAGGAGTGGGAGCATAGCTCATCTAAAGGAATTTGATAGCCAACACAAAGAATTCCTTATAAACTAGTCACCACTTCCTTCACTAGGCGATGTGGGATAGTTTTAGTTTCCATATTTTGTGCCTCACTTTGAGACGCGATATCTCATTCATTTCTACTCCATTTTAGACATACTTTAGCTTGTTACGAAGCACTCTTGGAGGAGAACATAACGCCCCCAACAAACACTAATATATATAACATATACATATATTAAATTATGTCCAAACTTTGCAAAAACTCATTTTGCAAAACCATTTTTCCAACAATCCCCCAGATGAATGGAGATCGGTCGAAAAAACACGAAAGTTTCCGTGAAATTTCTGCGGTTAAGTCCTGCATAGGATAGGTAGGTGTGACCCTTTGAACCTTCCCTTGTGAGATGCACTTAGTCTCCTAGATTTGAGTAGACGCGATGTCCTTGAACTCAACATCTGTTTATATAGACGACAATACACACTCACACAAGACTCTCCCTGACCTTGTCAAGTCCTCATATTCGTATTCGTTATGGTCATGAATACTAGCCTGGTTCTGCAAGAGCTCTTAGGAATTGCGCCCCCCACAATTCCTTTCGAAGCGACCCCACTTCTCTCTCACGTAGGTGATTTCATCTTGAATCATTAAAAACACATGTTTTGTGATTTCATCTTGAACCATTATGCTTTATGATTTCATCCTGAATCATAAAAAGAAATATGTTTAACCTCTCAACAAGTCACATTTGTTATAGGAATGGACTAGGAAGTTACAATATATAAGTAACTCCCCCAAATTGACGTGACTTCCCCCACATTTCTATGATTAGGTTGTCCTATTGAACCCAGATCTTGGGAACTCCAGTCAATTGGGTTAGGTTTTCCTTCATAGAAACTCATTCCTTCAAGGGCTTTAGTCCCATTCCTTTAGACGACTTACTAACTAACTCTCTGCTTAAGCCTTTCGTAAGCGGATCCGCGATGTTATCCTTTGACTTCACATAGTCAATTGAGATAACTCATGTTGAGAGTAGTTGTCGTATCGAATTATGTCGACGACGGATATGTCTGGACTTTCCATTATACATTATGCTATGAGCTCTGCCAATTGCCGATTGACTATCACAATGTATACTAATGGCCGTTACCAGTTTAGGCCACCTTGGTATGTCCTCTACGAATTGACGTAGCCATTCCGCCTCTTATCCACATTTATCTAACGCGATAAATTCTGATTCCATCGTGGACTTAGCTATAACAGTTAATTGGAAGACTTCCAAGATATAGCTGCCCCTCCTAGTGCAAACACATATCCACTAGTCGATCTAGAATCCTTTATGTCAAATATCCAATTTGCATCACTGTATCCTTCAATAACAGCTGGATATCTTTCATAATGCAGTCCATAATCGCGACTATATCTCAAATAATGAAGTACCCTAGTCATAGCTCCCCAATGTGCATAACTTGGATTACTAGTATACCTACTTAGCCTACTAACAGCATATGCTAAGTCAGGTCGGGTACCTGTTATTAAGTACATTAACATGCCAATAATTCTTGAATACTCTAATTGGGCAACACCTGCGCCTCTATTTTTAGATAGATGCTTGCTGGTGTCAATTGGAGTTCTAGCTAGGCCGGAATCCCCTGCATTATGAGTATTCAGAATTTTGTCCACGTAATGTGCTTGACTCAACACAAGTCCATTCTGAGTTCGTATGATCTTTATTCCAAGGATCACATCAACCAAACCCATATCCTTCATGTCAAACTTTTATTTCAACATGTCTTTAGTAGATTTAATTATCTTGTTGTTACTGCCAACGATAAGCATATCATCAACATATAAACACAAGATTACATATCCACTACTTGTGTCTTTTACATAAACACACTTGTCACATTCATTAATTTTGAATCCACTCTCTAGCATGGTGTGGTCAAATTTTTGATGCCACTGTTTGGGAGCTTGCTTTAAGCCATATAATGACTTAACAAGCCTACGAACTTTGTTCTCTTGTCCAGGAGCTATGAAACCCTCCGGTTGGTTCATGTAGATCTCTTCTTCTAAATCCCCATTTAGAAAAGCCGTTTTCACATCCATTTGGTGAATTTCCAAATTTCTTAAAGCGGCAATAGCAAGTATCATCCTGATCGATGTTATTCGTGTAACAGGCGAATATGTATCAAAGTAATCTAGACCTTCACGTTGTCTAAATCCTTTGATTACCAATCTTGCTTTGTACTTGTCAATGGTGCCATCGGCTTTCATCTTCTTCTTGAAGATCCATTTATAGCCTAGTGGTTTACAACCAGGAGGTAAATCCACGAGCTCCCAAGTATGATTTTGTAAAATAGAATCTATTTCACTTTTAATGGCTTCTTTCTATTGAGGCCCTTCTGAGGAAGTTACCGCTTCTTGATAAGAAGTAGGTTCATGTTCTACCATAAAAGAAACAAAATCGGGTCCAAACGATTTCTCGGTTCTTGCCCTTTTGCTTCTTCTAGGTTCTTCTTCTTCTTCCTCAATTTGATCTTGTCTCTCATCTTGGAGATCATTATCATCTCGTTGTCTCTTATCTTGGAAAACATTGTCATCTATTCTAGATGAACTTCCAGTTTCCTTAGTTAAACAAGGAAATATATCTTCAAAGAAGGAAGCATTCCTTGATTCCATTACAGAACCCTTTTGTATATTCGGATTTTTCGAATCATGTACAATGAAACGATAAGCACTGCTATTCCAAGCATATCCAATGAATATACAATCCACAGATTTAGGTCCAATCTTTTGGGCCTTGGGAGTTGGTATAGCTACCTTTGCTAGACACCCCTACACTCGTAAGTACTGATATGATGGTTTTCTTCCCATCCATAGTTCATAAGGGGTCTCTTCTTTTTCCTTACGAGGTATCTTATTTAAAAGATAAGTAGCCGTTAGAATGGCTTCCCCCCATATGTCCTAGCTTAAACCAGAACTTATCAACATGGCATTAACCATTTCCTTCAAGGTACGGTTCTTCCTTTCGGCAATACCGTTTTGCTGAGGTGAATAAGGAGCAGTGAATTCGTGTCTAATTCCATGTTTAGCACATAGATCAGCAAATGGAGACACATATTCACCTCCTCTATCACTTCGTACAACCTTGATTTTCTTATTAAGTTGATTCTCAACTTCGTTTTTGTATAGAACAAACTTGTCTATAGCTTCATCTTTACTTTTTAACAAGTAAACATAACAATACTTTGTACAATCATCAATAAACGTGATAAAGTACTTATTTCCACCTTTTGTGGGTAGTGATTTCAAATCACATATGTCAGTGTGTATCATATCAAGTGGTTCGGTTTTTTGTTCAACCGATTTGAAAGATGCTCTTGTAAGTTTGGCTTCAACACAAGTTTCACATTTATATTTTGAGTCAATATGGAAATTAGGTATGCAATTAAATTTAATCAAACGGCGCCTTGAATTTAAATTTACATGTCCAAGACGGCCATGCCACACATTAGAAGACTCAATCAAATAAGCAGAAGAATTCATTTTATTGATATCATTCTTAACAACCATTACATTGAGCTTAAACATACCATTCAGGGCATATCCCCTACCAACATACATTTGATTCTTAGAAAGAACAAACTTATCAGACTAAAAAACAAGACGAAAACCAAACTTGTTCAACAGCCAACCAGACACAAGATTCTTGCGAATCTCTGGAACATACAAGACGTTAGTCAACTTGAGCTCTTTCTCGGATGTCATCTTTAGGATTACATCTCCTTCGCCCTTGATATCAGCAGTTGCAGAGTTGCCCATGTACAACTTGTCTCCATTGTCAACCGCTCTGAAAGAGTGAAACATACTCTTATCAGCACACACATGACGGGTAGCCCCAATATCAACCCACCATTCCCTGTTGTTGGACCTACCAGGTTAACTTCAGAGATCATGGCAATGACGGCAGAAACCATAGCAATCATGTCCACATCATTCACCATATTTGCCTCGCATGGAGTCACCCACTTCGGCATCTTACAGTTAGCAGCACGGTGACCTGGCTGGTCACAATTGAAACACATCCCTTGGAACTGTTGTTTCACAATTGCAGCTTTAGGAGCAAGGTACTCAGACTTCCCTTTGCCCTTCTTGTCATTCTTTCCTTTCCCCTTGCCTTTTCCCTTGACATGAGACTTTGAAGATGACGAAGCATGCTCAACCAGATTTTCCTTGGTAGAATCAGGCGTATAAGTGTTTTTCTGAGCCAGCTTGTTGTCCTCTTCAATACGAAGACGAACAACCAAGTCTTCAACACTCATCTCTTTTCGCTTATGCTTCAGGTAGTTCTTGAATTCTACCCAGCTTGGAGGTAACTTTTCAATGATAGTAGCAACTTGAAAAGTTTCACTCAAAGTCATTCCTTCAGCATGAATGTCGTGTAGCAAAATCTGCAGATCTTGAACCTGACTCATCACTTTCTTTGAATCATCCATCTTGTAATCCAAAAAGCGTGCTACCACGAACTTCTTTGTATCAGCATCCTCAGTTTTGTACTTCCGTTCCAATGACTCCCATAATTCTTTGGCAGTCTTGGTCTTGCAGTACACGTTGTACAAAGAGTCAACCAAACCATTCAGAACATAGTTGTGACACAAAAAATCTGAATGCTTCCATGCTTCCAAGGCTTTCACAGCCTGTTGATTAGAGGATTGACCTTCAGCAGGAGGTTCCACTTGAGGTGGGTTCTCTTTTAAGAACCGCGCAAGGTTCAAAGTAGTGAGATAAAAGAACATCTTCTATTGCCACCTCTTAAAATTCTGCCCATTGAATTTTTCTGGTTTCTCAACATGATTAACAACTGTGTTGGTCACTGGTGCACCAGACACATGCACAGTAGTAGTCCCAGGAGGAGTAGTGTTTGTCATCCTGAAAATCAAACACAAACAGTTAAACAAACTGCTGCAAATCGGTATCTACTTGTACCAGATCTGACTCAATGAAACTCTATCTTGGTTTTGATAAATCAGTTAATAGAAACTCAATCTTGGTTTCAATAAACTGATTATAACAACTGCTTAAAAAAACGTTATAGATCTGTACACCAAATCTGTAAATTAAATCTGTTTAATTAAAACTGATTTCCAAAGAAACTCAACAAGGTCTCGATAGAAAACAGTTTATAAATCTGTTAAAATAATTAATCCGATTTAAACAAAGTGTTTTAATTCGGTTAAACCGAATCTGTTTTAAGACTGTAGGAAACGGTGTACACTTTATATTAAAATCAAATTACAAAGACAATAATAAAATTAACAGAACGTAAATAAGTAATAGAATATTAAATACAGACAGAAATGTGTAGAAGCAGAAGACAGACTCTAATAACGATAAATAAAAGAAAGCAGTAAAAGAGAACGAGGCTCGTGTTAAACACGATTCCCTTAAAACAGATTCGCCGTCTGTTTCCCAGGGTACAACGTTCAAAGCTGTTGTACAGCCGGACTTGACACTTGCCTGAAAGATCACGGAAGCTCTTAGTGTTTCTAATCGAAGGTATTGCTGGAATACGGCTGCTAATGGAGCTGCATTTTTTTTCTGTGTTTAAAACTGAATGAGAATAGGTTATATTTATAGTGAAAACCAATCTTGTTCGCCAAGATTGAATCACTATCAAAATATACACCGAGATATGCAAATCTGTTTCCTTATGAAACCGATTTCAATACTTCCATTTATTTAAACAGATATTATAAAACTTGTTCACAAAGTTTAAATCGTTTCTATAAATAAATGGATACAAAATTCTGGAAACTATTAAAATTGGCAACGAAATCTGCAGCAAAAAATTTCGCATGTAGGCGAGATTTCGGAGCTGCATTCGTGTCCCCAGGTCGCGCGGCCCCGCATGAGTTCAGAAGATTCGAACCCATTTGGCCCAGAAATCTTGAAATCTGCACCCCCCTGCGCGCGCGCACGTAGGAGTGGGAGCATAGCTCATCTAAAGGAATTTGATAGCCAACACAAAGAATTCCTTATAAACTAGTCACCACTTCCTTCACTAGGCGATGTGGGATAGTTTTAGTTTCCATATTTTGTGCCTCACTTTGAGACACGATATCTCATTCATTTCTACTCCATTTTGGACATACTTTAGCTTGTTACGAAGCTCTCTTGGAGGAGAACATAACGCCCCCAACAAACACTAATATATATAACATATACATATATTAAATTATGTCCAAACTTTGCAAAAACTCATTTTGCAAAACCATTTTTCCAACATTAGATGCATTTCATGATTTCTCTTGTTTTTTGTTCCTCTATACGTGCCAAAATCATGAAAATAAATTTTCACCATCTATACATCAAATTAACTTTCGAAACTCAAGATTTTGCATCTATATGAATAGAAATGCATCTAATGCAATTCGTTGCATCTCAAATGCGTGGTTTTGATCTCTTCTCACCACTTATTTTAATTTACTTCTCACTGGATCCCTAACGCTAGCGTGTGACCCAACTGGGTGCATTAAAGCTATTGTTGAGCTAAGAAGGGATCAACCATGATCTAGTGAACGGGGCGACGCAAATGGCTTTTTGGAGTGTCTTGAAATGGCATATGTACTCATCACATAGCCTATCACCTAGCCAATACATGGCAAATGAATTCCCCTAACTACAAGGTTGGGTAAGGCCTACATAGTCTCCACAGGGCATACAACTACTCTATCTCTCATTTTGAAATATCAATCTTTACTTCTTATTATTGACTCTAGTGAGGAAAAACCGAACCGAAAACTTAAATCAACAAAATAATTAACCCAAAGCCAAACTGATAGTTTTGTATTAAGAAATTAAATATCAAACCCGAAATAACCGATCGATTTTAGTTTCTCATTTTGTTAAAATCAAAAATTCTATTAAATAATAGAACTTTAGTGTATTTTTTTATTCGTCCTTCCTCAGTTGATCGTCTTGCTTCTTATACCGATGCTGATTGGGCTGGTTGGTCTACTTCAGGTTTTTGTGTCTTTCTTGGCGACAATCTTGTCTCTTAGTCTTCCAAAAGACAACATGTTGTCTCTCGTTCTAGTGCTGAAGCTGAATATAGGGGAGTAGCCAATGTTGTTGCTGAAAAAGCTTGGGTATGCAATCTTCTTCTTAAGTTGCATTGTCCACTTATTTGGTCTACTGTCATTTTCTGTGATAATGTAAGTGCCATGTATTTATCCTCTAATCTTGTACAGCACCAACGAATTAAGCATGTAGAAATAGATTTACACTTTGTTAGGGAACGCGTTGCCATTGGAGATGTTCGCATTCTTCATGTTCCCACAACACATCAATTTGCAGATATTTTCATTAAAGGATTGCCCTCACAGTTGTTCTTCGAGTTTAGGTCCAGTCTAAGTATTCAGGAACCTCCAAGCTCGGACTACAGGGTGTGTGTTAAATAATAGAACTTTAGTGTATTGTTTATTAATATAATTGATGTATAGTGTAAGGGTCCATTATGTAAAGTGGTACCTTGTAATTGTCTACATATATTTATGAGAAGGCATACCCAAACCCTAAGTGGTTTTCTCCAAATCTATCAAATTCAGTTTTGGTTTGGTTTAAGAGAAAACGAACTCATCCACACCATGCTCACATCTAATTAAATTATAAGATAAACAAGGAATGAGATAAGGGGAGGGTGGTGTTTTTGTGACAATATTAACCAAATATTAGGTGTCACATTTTTTTTATTCACACGCATGTTCTAATATCAGAATGATGCACCTTTTGGGTAAATTTAAAACAATTATCGATATAAATCTTTTAGTGAAAATTTCAGTAATTGACGCTTTAAAAATGTGCTATCAAATGAGTACAACACTTTCAGAGTGGATTAAGAAAAACGACAGATCGCATAATAAAAAAAAAGTCAAACTAAACGTAAGCAAAGAAATTGACCACAAAAACTTGCTCGCCCTAGTTATTTGCTCGAAAAGTGTCCAGTTTTGTTATTGAGAATAAATAAGAGCAAGTGGCACAGTTCATCCAAAACCTTTTACTCACTCCCTTACATGCACAATTTTACAGTTTTGTTATTTAGATCAAACTAGACGAATACCCGTGCATAGCAACGGGATTTTATAACGACAGATCGTTTAGATAAAAGAAAGTTTATGGGTTATAAATAAAAAATAATAAAAGTTAAGGGTGGCAAATCTTGCCTAATTTGTAATTTTTGGGCGATTTTTGACACTTTTTTAAAAGTTTGGGGCGTTTTTTGCCCCCTTACATTTATTTGATGGACTCTTACAGGCAAAAGATAAAAACAGATATTATTAGATGGGCTTTCGAATCACACAAATCAACTTTCAAGTAATTACTCTCATTTTTTTAATTAGTTGCATTTTTATTCATTTGTCCCAGCAGATTTTCTCAAATTTGCAGTCAGATAATTTTATTTTTATTTTATTTTATTTTTTTCTAAGAAAAAATAATTAAATATGGTTAAGACTTAGATGCTTGAAATTTTTTTACAAGATGAATTAAAGGGGTTTTTAGGACTGTTCCGAATGCTTTTAATAGTTGAATTATAATTTGCTCGTTTTAGCCCGTGCCCGTTTGACCCGATTTATAATTTGTCCGTTTAGCCCGTGCCCGTTTTAACCCGTGTCATTTTAGCCCGTGCCCGTGCCCGCCCGTTTTGCCACCTCTAATAAAAGTTTGAAGATTTAGGGATTAAACATATGACATGAGCTTAAGTATCAAAGCCAATAACTCAACACATTTAGTAACTGATTTTCCCGCCCAAATTGATATGAAAATCAGTTACTAAATGTGTTGACTTATTAACTTTGTTGACTTATTGACTTTGATACTTAAGCTCATGTCAACATAATGTTTTGAAACCCGGTTGAACCGTTCCGGTCGAAAAACGGGTCGATTTAAACCGAGTCATGCTTTTAATAACTGAACCTGTCGTGTCCAGTTTTCAAAACTATATGTTTTTCCCAGTTGAACCCGTTGGTCCGGTCCAGTTTTTAAAACTATATGCAACATCAACTTGTTAGCTTGTATAAAGTTTTGTGTGTTTTATTAATTTGTATAATGTGTATAATAACATATACTTTTCATTTTAGGGTGTTTTAAAAATAACATTAATTAGTGTGTTTAATTATTTTATATTTTATATTATGTTGTAGCTTGTTTAAATTGTATATTGTGAAAATTTTGTTGTACTTTTTTAGTAAGGGGTGTTTTAATTGATTGTTTTAATTTAATATAGATGCTTTTAATTGGTTGTACCATATGAATAAATTATTGTAATTTTAAGTTATGGGGTGTTTTAATAAAAGCATTAATTACACAATTCATTTTCTCTCACCCTTGACTTTCAAGATTTCATTTTCAAGAGCATTAATTAGAAGGGCAACATGAGAATTGACTGAAAATTCAGTTTTTCACTTTTCCCCTTTGACTAAATCTACATTATAAGTAGTTAAGATGAGAAGTTGACAAGTGGTAGAGTGCGTGCAAAAACCTTTGCTTGCTACCTTCCTTGCGCGCACCATTATATAATTTTCTTATTGAGATTAAATGATAAGTTAACAAGTGGCAGAGTGCGCGCAAAAGCTTCTGCTCGTACTATTTTCTACTCGGACTCTTAAAATCGACCAAACCTTTTGCTCGCACTCTTCTTCTTCTTCTTCTTCTTCTTCTTCTTCTTCTTCTTCTTCTTCTTCTTCTTTAATAATTGTTAATGAACACACATGAAGCTTACACGTGACAGTGTGTGCGGAGGGATTTTGAGCGTGCATATCCTTTTGCACGCATTGTCAATTTTGGTAATGTGAGATAATTTGGTGTTGATTTTAATAATTTAAGTGAGAGAGTGTAAAGTTTAGTATATTTTTTTTTTACCTTTTACATATTCGGAGTCAATTTAAAAGTTAAATCTTCAACACATACCTAATTGTACCAATAGAAGAACCGAGTATGATTATAAAGTCAAAATTCCATAATTAACATGTTAAAATAGCCTCAATCTCGTTTTTTATAGAGGAAAAAGTTATCTGAGATGTAAAAAGAAAAAGAAAAGAAGGTAATTTATGGGATAAAACATTAAATAATGATATATTATAAATAGCAAAAAAAGAGGAAACATATATATATATATATATATATATATATATATATATATATATATATATATATATATATATATATATATATATATATATATATATATATATATTACAATCAAGTTCAAAACTTCATAAAATAGTCTAAGATCAAGATTTAAAAGCCTTAGAGCATCCACTAAGAGAGGTCTAACAATAGATTCAAATATGTGTAAGTTTTATAGGTAGTTAATTATGTATCGTCGAAGACAAATAATAAAGCACATTATGTGGTTAAAGTGTATGCTCGAAGACAAAAATTGTCCCACTTCTACGAATAACTAAAACATACGTATGTGTGTACTCGTAGTATGGTTTGATGAGTGGGATACTTGATTAATATCATCTGTTTATCATATCATATATATCAATTTCATCTCGACTCATCCGTATAACATCTTATGTATATCAAGATCATCTCGACTCATCCGTTTAACATATCATGTATATAAATATCATCTCGACTCATCCATGTAACATTTCATGTATATCAATATCATCATGACTCATCTGTTTAATATATAATGTGTATTAATATCATCTCGACTCATCCGTATAACATCTCATTTATATCAATATCATCTAGACTCATCCGTATAACATCTCATGTATATTAATATCATCTCGACTCATCCCTTTAACATATCATGTATATATATATATATATATATATATATATATATATATATATATATATATATATATATATATATATATATATATATATATATATATATATATATCATCTTGACTCATCCGTTAATATATCATATATATTAACATCAGATCGACTCATCCGTTTAACATATCATGTATATCAATATCATCTCGACTAATCTGTATAACATCTCATGTATATCAATATCATCTCGACTCATTCGTTTAACATATCATGTATATCAATATTATCTCGACTCATCTGTATAACATCTCATGTATATCAATATCATCTTGACTAATTCATTTAACCATATAAACAACATAGCCACTCAAATAACTAAAGCGTATGAATTATATTACAAATTGATAAATGTATAAACATTAACACATTAAAATAAACATACGGATTAACGCATTAAAATCAACATACGAATTACTACTCCATTTGAAGATTTTTCATATCATTTAAAAGCTCATGAAACATTGCAGCTGACTTACATGTGTAGTCCTCGGGATGCCTTTCAATTTCTAGTCTTGCCTCCAGCATCTGACCTTGCAATTTGAGCATTCCAATGGTGTAGATCCAGAAGGTCCCGAAGAATAACTTGGATGTGTTGAAGGTCCCAGAGAAGACCCTTAAGGTGTTGAATGTCTAGGAGAAGACCTTATACTAATCCAGAGATATAGATCATCCTTCCACACAAAATATCCTCATCCATATTCTTGATTTTAGACTATTACATAGTAATGAAATCATACTTAATATCTTTTTCACAACCAAATTATTCATATATTACATAAATAAAAAATTCCGATTGTTCACTTGTGAACAAGGACACACATAATGTTTACTAAGGCTATAAGGTTTAGATGATTTTCTTAGCACTATATTTCCGTTGTTGGGTGAGCTCCTACACTAGTATAAAAAGTTCACACTGTAACATTTATACGTGACTAAATGTACCAGAATAAAATAAACAGCCACACTTGATCCGACTTGTGTGACCATTTCGGAATTCTATTGTCGCACATTTGAATATTTATGTGACTAGAGGTAACTGGAAAAAAAATTTGGAATACTTAGTCACTTATAATTTCGTACGTGTGACAGATACAAATGAGTTTGAGACATTAGTCACACTATATATATACGTATGTGACAAATATATGTCACACAATTGAACAGTGTGACCAAAATCCATATATGGTTACATGAGGTAATTGTGTATGTGGCTAAATTATATAGTCAAGTTTGTCACACATTATTTAAACGTGACTGCTATTCTTTGCTGAATATTTAGCCACATAGCTTTTGAAATGTGTGGCAACGAAAAAGTAAGTTTGAAGCGTTAGTCACGATATGCATTTAATAGTGACAAATATATGTCACACACTTGACGAGTGTGACCAAATGTCATATATGGTCACACTAAACCATAAAAACATGAGTAAGTGTAACGAAAATTTGATACATATGGTCACGTAAGTTAATATGTGTGTCTAAAGTTTAGTGTGTGTTTGCTTGCCAAATCCTAATGTGTATAGTCACACTTAATTGAATCACGATCATGTGACTATAGGCTTTACAAAAAAAAAAAAAAAAAAAAAAACAGAAAAATTAAAAATAAATAAATAAAAATAGTCACATTGTAACTATTGGCTTTACAATAGTCACACCATATCAGAAATGTGTATCTAAATGATGTTTATGGCCACATTATAAGGGTATTATATGTGACCAATACATTCAAAATAGTCACATTGTGAAATATTCATGTGACTATTATTTATAGCAAAATGTGAAGTCAGTAATAATTAACATTGATATATATATATATATATATATATATATATATATATATATATATATATATATATATATATATATATATATATATATATATATATATATATATTAGTTACATTGAGTTTTGGCTCTTTCATACATTTTGAAGATCTCATCATCTAAGTATCACTTTAATTGAACAAGCTTCCAACCCTTCATATTGTTTAGATAGTACTCATAGTACTTCCTTTTGCTTAACTGTTGGACGACTGAGCACTTTTCTCTTCTTTCTTTGATTGAGATAAAATTTCTTCCTTTCAGCTTCATAATTCCTCTTCCATTCTTCTTTTTGTTCTTGAGTGTACTCTTGCATTTCTTCTTTTATTTGCTTCATCAGTGCAATATCAGCATCACCTTTAATCCTTTCTTCATCCTAAGAATTCAAGAGTGCTTTTGTTTTGGCCTCAGCTTCAGCGTGTTTCCTTCTTTGTTCAAGTACCATCTAATTCTCCTCTGCAAACGAAGCAGCCAATTTTCTTGCAGCAGCTCCATCTACTTCAAGTTGCTTGTGTTTGGGTCAGTACACAAAAGGAATATCTTTTAAAGGATCATGCTTAGGCTCTTCAACCATAATACCTTTGCCTTTGCCCTTATAACTTGGCTCTTGTACACTCTTCTTGATTTGTTGAGTTGGTTCTCTAATCACCACACCTTTGACAGGTACTCTTGGTTGTTGTGGTGGTGGTTGTGATTGTTCTGTTGGTAGTGGTGATTGTAGCACTGCTTGTTTAAATCGTGTCTTCAATAGAATCATTGCTTCTGCCAAAGTTTCATCATCATCACTAGCAATAGGAACATTTTCCTCAGCAGTAGTATCCTCCTTGGCCATTTCTGCACTTGCACCAGTAGTAGAATCTCCCATGCCTTTGATTGCTGCTTCCATAACAACCTCATTACCTTGATTATCAGCAACCATATACTCATCATCTTTCTCACCAGAATCCACATCCATATCCACACCAATGTCATCACCAGCAGTAGCACTATCAAAATTTTCCATAGCTTCCCCTAAATCCTTGGTATCATTCCTCCCCTGTTTGGGATCATCCTCCCCCAAACTTATGCTTTCAGATGAACTAATCCTTTGTCTTGTACCCACTTTTTTCAGTCTTTTGAATGATCTGGTTCTTGACCCCTTCTGACCTCCCAGTTGCTTAACCCTCAGCTTCAAACCAGTAATTACATCCCCCTGAGTATCTATGATTTGTTGTAGGCCAAGAACCTCTTCTTTAAGTTTGGTATATTTAACCATCAATTATTTAACAAGTTCCATCTCTTCCTCACCACTTTTATCCTCATCACTTGCATTGTCCCCCTTGGTTTCTTGGCACCTGCGGTTTCTTTCACCTGAATCAGTTCCATTAAAACTTGATTCATTATAAGTTCTTGAACCTTCACCCTTCTTATGTTGACCTAGTTCCAGCATTGCTTGAAAAAATGGGTTAACTATGACAGGAAAGTCCTTACCCTTTCTCTTCGTGTTAGAAAAGACCTTTTTAATATGAGAGTGTACAGGATAAACCTTGTCGTGAACTTTCTTATTTGTGAACTGTTTGTCCATAAGAAGTTGCAAAAATCTTGGATATAAGTAATGTTTGTTTGAAGAATTATCCAAGGCTTTAACCACATGATCAAAAATTAATTTTGAAAAATTGAATTTTTCTTTATTTTTTGCCAAACATATAAGGGCAGAAGCCATGTTACTACTAAACTCATTCCAACTAGTAGTCTTTGGGCTAAGACACTATAACAAAGTGTGAATTAAGAATTTCCACTGTGGGAGAAAGCAACCTTTATTAAATTTCAAAGAATCATTTTTTCTTACATACCCATCTCTTGAAGGTTTTCAAAAATTGTAGAGTCTAGAAGATTCTCAATTCCATTAACATCTCCTAGATGAAGAACTTCTCTAACAGATGCCTCTGTAACAATAATCGTCTGCCCATCCACACGGGCATGAATCTGTACTTCCTCATCAATAGTTTTGACCTTTCTAGTAGCCCAAAACTGTTTGATGTTGGAAACATATACAGTAGGGTTAACTGTTAATGCATACCTAATATGAGTAGCATTGAGAAAATCAAAAACTTCAGTGAACTCTTCATTCTCCTTGGTGGGCTTTTGCAAGAATGCAATCATGTTATGCTTGTTGGAAAAAGACTGAGTCGACATTGTGAAATTTGAAAATTTGTGTAGGGTTTTGCTGGGAATTGCAATTAATTGATAAAATCAAGCAATGTTTTATGTTTGATGGAGTTTTGATCGGATAAAAACATTTGTGTGAAACTGTGAATGATTGAAGTGTACAAACCCTTAACCGTTCATATTTCTAAAATAGTACCCTGCACTCTCAAAAATAGCATAACAACCCTTAGTCGGACTAAGTTAGGCATAGCAGCACTAAAATATGCTTAGCAACACTAAGTCAGTTTACACTCGAAATCACTTATTTTTCAGGACTCCAACACTTTTCTCAGCTTATCCTGCAAAATATTAGTCCCAAAAACACAAAACCAAACTCATTACCTGAATCACAATAATCAAATCATCAATTACACTTAGCAATACTATTTATAACTAGCAACATTAACACATCATTTCTGGATTTTAACAATTTGACATACTGCTTTTATCCAAGAAACCAAACACACCTTTGACAGTTTGACATCACAAGCAACCATACAAGGTCTCAAAAGTTTCATTGATATTTTTTAAAAGATACAACCATTCATAAAAGCTGCAAACATAAATATAATTAATTAGCCTACCTAAATACTAAAGATACTAGAAACATAAAAACATCATCATTAAAAACTGCTACACTCCATTTCACACCAACTTGTTAAAACAAGAGCGCACTACTCCCTGCGTTGCATGCTTTTCCTTTCCAGGAGATATTGAAACTTAATTTCAAGATTGGTAATCCAGTTTTCCAGATTAAACGGGTCTGCAAATGCAAACCCATCTTGTTAACCCCATTGGTTTTGATGCTCCACCACAGTTTGATGCTCCATCACATTTTGCTGCTGATCCTCTTCATTTTGCTGCTCCACCACATTTTGCTGCTCATCCTCTTCATTTTGCTGCTCCACCACATTTTGTTGCGCATCCTGTTAATCCTCTTCATCCTCTTCCTCCACCTCCACATCATTCAGTCCCTAACGCTCATCCCAGTAAAAGTCTTGTCTATGCAGCCATTTCAAAATTATTGACCTCATCCATGTTTCTACCTGCCTATACGACCCATATTCGTAAACGGGATCATACCCGAAATGATTAAACACTGCGTCCCATAACAAACTGTTGTTTAATACCCACTCGTACTCTTCTGCATCATTTTGAAAGTTACCATTTGCTGCCATTGTTGAAGTTTTCTTTGAAGGTGATATATGTGTTTGTGTATGTTATTTGGTATATATACAATAGAGAGGTATAAATAGGCTGGAGAGGTATATGAACGGTTCCCAAGACTTTTGGCGGGAAAAGGGATCGACCAAAGGCGGCTAAATCATACTGTGAATTGAAGATATTTTAAAACTGTTCCTAAAGATAAGGAATTGAGTGTGGTACGCAAAAGTCTCCACTTTCCTTTTACCAGGTCTTGACTTACCAAGTACAATGAGTTGATGCAATAACTCCTTGTATCTCATGCTTTATGAATAATAAACTTCCAAACTCAATATTTCCAACAATGATTTGGGATCGGGTTTTGACCCGAGGGAATAAATGTTTGACCGTGACTCGAAGAAAACTTATGTTATGTTTCTTTGAAGTTTAATGTTTTTGTGTTCAAAGAAAACTTATGTTATGTATCTTTGTTAATCAAGCTATCGATTACTATATTATGATGCTTTGTTAAAAGTCAAACTTGATTGTCATTTGCAAAAGTCAAAGAGTCTCCAAGTGAATTTGGGCAATTACGGGTAATTACAATCAAAAGATAACTAATAGCCAACCATGATTGTCACTTTGCATAATTTTTTGGTAGTTTTGTGCCTGTACATTCATTTGCATAAGGTCAAACAGGATAGTCAAATTGTGCCATTTTGGGTAATTACTACCAAAAGATATCGAGTAGCCAAAAGATCAAGTTCAGTTAAATTTACAAGCAAACACTTAACCATTCACCATAAAGATGGGGTACATTAGCCACTACAAACCACACAATCTAGCCATAAACACTATACTACTTCAGTGCAAGTACCAAAGAAACCACAACTGCAAAAATACAAAGTGTTGACTTCCAAAAACTGACTTTCTTTAAGGCATTTGATAACTCTGCCTCCAATTCTTCAATCCTTCTTTGACGATTAACTTCAATTTAAACCTCACGCCTTTGATTGGGATTCAGTTTTCTATACATCTCAAACATATGCATCTTGTACCAATCAGATTCCTCCTCTGGATCATACCAATCAAATTGTTCACATTTCTTCGTACCCGATTTCTAAAATAAAAAAAACGTAGTATATTAAACATTAAACTTACTAATCTTTAAACTAAACGTATCTGATAACTTACCCATCGATTTTGGCAGCAAATGAAACGTCGAGCAGGGTTGGATGGTGTCCAAGATGTTACCACCATTGCTGGCATGTCACATTTGCAGTAATCTTCACAAAGATAAGACGACATGAGTTAGTTTGATTTTGATTTGGGATTTGTTATGATTTTTGAGTGTGTTAAATTAGGGTTTATGTGAAAGGGAATTGATTTGCACACTTTATAAATTGATTGGGACACTCCATCTGTGCATTAAATACTTGTACAATATTAAACACTTTGCTTCAACCGCTTGTACAATGAGTGTGCAAATAACTTTTTTGAATGTGCAAATCATTAGCCGTATGTATAACGGAAGATCAAAAATTGACGGCCATTAATCCTTATTCGGGTCAATCGGGCCGACCCCGTACCCGAGTTAGCCAAATATTTTCAACCCGATACAGGACCCTATTTAGTATTTGGGTTACTCGGGTTGACCCGAATCACCCGAATAAAAAGGAGAAGGACGTATGGAAATGAAAAAATCGTACAAAAATGTACGAAAACGTAATAAACGTTACATAACATTTTAATACAGAGGAAACATTCAGAAAATCTTAGAACATATGAAAACGAGCGAAAATTGCCGAAAACATTCAAAATGGATGAAATCGGTCGAAAAGGGTCGCAATTGGTCGTCGTCAGTCATGCATGGGTTACACCGGCTTGGTAGGTGTATACCGTTTGTCACAGACACTAATAAGAAGCAAGTATGCAAGGACCTCCCAATCATGTTATCCGGGATCGAGAAAGTTTGAACTCGGTTTGAGCTTGATCACTTGAAAAGCTCGGTGTATTTGTAAATGTGTGTTGTCTTACACAAATTAAAATTGAAATATAATCTAATAATCGAATTCGGTTCACCTTCGGCTCGAAAATCTCGATACCAAGGTTTTCAAGATCGGGATCATATCCTACTTAGGATCGATTTTGTCTTTGCAAGATCGAGATCGTAAGATTGAATCGGGGTCTTAAGATCCTACCATAATGCATTTTTTAAGTATCCTTTGTAATATTATACAAATTTTTAAATTATTATATGCATAAACACAAAATTATATAAATGTTTCATATAAATGTTGTCCTAAATTATGGTTATGAAATGTATAAGAAGATTATAACATGTTGTGTTTTCAATTTTACAAAACACAATTCATAAATTTGTAGTTTTTTAGTTTGCTAGTTCGAGAAAAGTAAGATCGGATTGGATTAGATCCTAAGATCCTATGGTCAGGATCGGGTTCCTATACGATCTTAAGTTTTCAAAGATCCTACATAAGATCTTGATCGTTTTTGCTTTGCATTATCGTAAAATTGTAAGATCCTAAGATCAGGATCGGGATCCTAACAACCATGCTCGATACATTTATAATTAACTATTTACACTTAGTATTCTTACATATATAAAAAATATAAAAAAAACATATATGCTATATCATTTACAAGCTCGAAAACACAACAATAACTCAAGTCGAACTTTTATAAGGTTAAGCTCAACTCATTAAATATTTAACTTCATTTGATAGGCTTGAGCTTGAATACTCCATTCCAAATTTTAACTTTTCCCCAACCCGCTTAAAATTTTCCCCAAATTTAAATTGCCCTCCACCCAAATATTTCATTGACCCGCCCATGTTTTTCAATACTCGTTCCCAATTAATATCCACAAAATCTAGATCTGGTCTTCTTCTATCTCCTCAACACTCTCCTCACCAACGCCACCACTGGCACCACCACCACACTCACACCAAGACCACCGTTAAGGCCCGATCCAATGACATGTTTGGCGGTCCAGTCCGGCTCGGTATTCAGCTCACCGGTTTGGTTGATCCTAATTACTGGCGAGGAACACTCCAACCTTGCCCTGTTCTTGATTGGTTATTGAGCTACGTGGTTCAAGCTCCTTGATTTTGATTTCACTAAAGCTATATGTAACGTGTGCATGAAGTTTTGAAAGAATCTCAAGGTTCATATAGCGCCTTGCTATCTTATAATGACAAGATTTTTTGTGAATACCTGATTACACACTTTTGATGCATTCAGGCATCTTTATCTGGTGCATATCTTAGTCCTTAATTTATTAATACATCATCAGATTTCAAAACAACTCGAAATGTCTTTCATGACATGTTACCTTGCCCACTATTTTTATGTGGTATTATCTTTTATTATTTTTGAAAGTGCATTCACATCTGAAATGGTTTTTTATCATTGAATTCATCTTTTAGATGTTTTTAAGCACCCATTATGCGGGGACTGATTTAAAAACTAGATTGACCATAACCAAACTCGCCAAAATCAAATGCTACCTTGGAATCTTTACTTTTTTCTAGTTTGAAAAAAATAATCTAAAATGTATATAGCTTTGGAAGGTTGAATAAAAGTTGCAAATAAAAGATGCAGAATTGATTGTAAGAAAGCCTAAAATCGGAAATAGACCAAGACCTGATTATCAAAAAATATAGCTGTTTCTAATCAAGTAGTCGCGTTGGTCTATTTGATTTTTTCAGCTTATCTTTTCCATTTTTAATTGGGTGGTTGGGACAAAGTTACTTGTACCTTTTTAAACCATTCCTAGAGTTTAATATATACCTTATTTTTAATTGGGTGGTTGGGACAAAGTTACAAGATCTGATATGCGTGTTATTCCTATCGTGTTTGTGCAGATAGTTGAACCAGTGGCGCATCAAGCGACTCAAAACCACCAAAGCAGATAGTTGAAACAGTGGCACATCAAGCGACTCAAAACCACCAAAGCAGATAGTTGAATAAGTGGCAAATCAAGCGACTCAAAACCACAAAAACAGTAGATATTTGAACTAGTGGCGCCTAACAAACTAGATGCACCTGACAAAAGACAAGGCAATAGTGTGTCTGTCAAATGTCAATAAAATAGATGCACCCATCAATAATATATATAACCACATACTTTTTACAGATGAAGGTTTTCTAGCATCTAATCAAGAACTTTATTCTAGTATGCTCATCTAGTTCTATTATGTTGTGAGCTTTGACATGTTCTAGTTCTGCTCTAATCCTGATGTGGTTATTGTTGATACGCAGCAGCCTGCGTTTTCAAGGCTTTTATATCCAGATGATGAGATTAGATCAATGGAAGAAGAACTTGCAAGTTTAACTGCAAATTTTGTTATTATTTTCATTGTTTTGGATTAAAAGTCTTCATGATTTTGTTTGAATTACTGTTGATCATGTTTGTGTTAATATTGCTTAGATGGATTTAGTTCTGCTCATGAACTTCAAAGAAGATGTGCAAAAGTAATTACTACTGCTAGTGAAAGTTGGTACTGCTCAGAGACTAAGACCGCTCGAAGTTGCTAGTTGCTTATGGAGAAGATTATAGATACTTAGGAAACTATTGTAAGCCGACTAGGACTCCTTGGTGTATAAAAGGATGTCCAATTTTATATTTGGTTTAGTTATATACATTCCAATTTTATTGTATTTGAATTTGTTTTGATATATATTTAAATTGTTTTGATATATATTGATTTTTTAAATGTGACTAAAAGATGTATATAGTCACACTTATTAACACTTTGGTCACTGTTTGCTTAGTTCATTGTGTGACTAAATATTACAAAAGGCCACACAAAAATAAAATTCATGTGGCTATTGGATGATCAATAGTCACACAAATTACACATTTTTTCATTTTAAAAAGCCTATGGTCACATTTACTATCACTTTTGGCCACTTGATGCTTAATTGTATGTGACTAAATACCCAAAAGAAACATGCTTTGTGTGACTAAATATTACAAAAGGCCACGCAAACATAAACTTCATGTGGCCATTGGATGATCAATAGTCACACAAAATACACATTTCTTCATTTTAAATAGCATATGGTCACACTTATTAACACTTTTGGCCACATTGTTTTAAATTGTATGTGACTAACTCCAAAAAAATAACACCCATTGTGTGACCAAATCATCACAAACGTCACATTTATTGTATATTCATGTGGCCACAGGACGGGAAAAAGTCACACAAAATATACATTTACTTGAATAAATCATCTCAAATGTCATATATATTATATATTTATGTGGCCAAAGGACGAACACTAGTTACTCTAAAAAAACATTCGTGTGACTATAAGGTGTTTACGGTCACTAATAATGACTACTCCAACAAAACTTGTGCCTAATTCGTCACACATATTCGGGGTTTTGGTCACTCTTTTTCGATGGAAAAGGCCACGAACTCAACAATGTCACCATATGCCACCTACGGTGGCGGGACCTATGGTGACACGCAATGAAAAAACCATGTGTGACTATATACATATCGTCACACATTTTTTGCGTGACTAATACAACTTTTTGTACCAGTGTGAGATAGATCTTTGAGCCTTAGGAATCGATACACTAGTACAGATTTGGCCTTTCGTCACACATAGCATATTTCGAATGGTCACACAGCAACATATTTATGTGACTAAATGTACCAGCCTTAAATAAACAGCCACACTTGATCCGACTTGTGTGACCATTTCGTAAAATATATGTCACACATTTGTGTATATATGTGACCAAAGGGTAACTGGTAAATATTTTTTGACATTTTAGTCACTTTTAATTCGGGATATATGACGGATACAAATCAGCTCGAAACATTAGTCACACTATAGATATACATATGTGACAAATATATGTCACACAATTGAACAGTGTGACCAAAAAGATATATAGTCACATGAAGTGCTTGCGTATGTGGCTAAATTATATAATCAAGTTTGTCACACATTATATAAACGTGACTGCTATTCTTTGCTGAATAGTTAGCCACATATGAATTTGAAATGTGTGACAACTAAAAACTCAGTTTGAAACGTTAGTCACGAAATGCGTTTAAGAGTGACAAATATATGTCACACACTTGAAGAGTGTGACCAAATGTCATATATGGTCACACTAAACCATAGAAACATGATTAAGTGTAAACTAAAATTCGATACGTATGGTCACGTAAGTTGATATGTGTGTCTAAAGTTTACTGTGTGTTTGTTTGCCAAATCCTAATGTGTATAGGCACACTTAATTGAAGCACAATCATGTGACTATAGGCTTTACAATAGTCACACCATATCACACATGTGTATCTTAATAATGTTTATGGCCACATCATAAGGGTATTATATGTGACCAATATATTCAAAATAGTCATATTGTGAAATATTCATGTGACTATTATTTATAGCAAAATGTGAAGTCAGTTATGACTAACCTTGATATTAGTCACATTGAGTTTTTGTGTGACTAAATTAAATATGCTATATATATGGTCACATGAAGCATTTATTTAGGTGTCTAAATCATAGTCATATTTTTTCACATATTATTTAAGTGTAGTCACAAATTGATACATATGGTCACACATTTCTGATAACTTATGTACTTTGTAACCCGTATAGGAACAGTGTTACTTGACTTTCTAAAGTCAATTTTCAACTTTAATGAAGTAACATGTTACTAAATTTCCTGCAAGTGCATATACATGATAAATGGAAAATGAAAATAGAATAAAGCTTGCCTGCAAGTAGATATACTAGTGAAAGCTGCAAATTTTTTCATTGCCATAGAAAAGCTTGACTTTTTGGAGTCTAAATCCATTACAATAGGCTAAATTACACAAACAACTATTGTAATAGCAGTAGTAACTTAATAATAGCATTAGTAACTTTTGTACAAACAACAGAGAAGCTACAATTCTCTGTTTAATGAAAACAGAGAAGCCACACCCCTGCTACCTCCAAACACCTTATCTTTTTTTATTCCGTTCTTGCATTTGTCTCTCATACTGAGCACGAATTCTTTCAATGAGATCTTTAACTTCCTCTGTACTTTCTTCACATATGATCTTTTTTGATATCATCACAGCAAGTAAATTAGCACTCAAAGGATACTCTTTTTCTGCAAGCATAAAAACATCAACTCCACCTTGTGTTGATAACTGATATATATTGCAGCTATCATAAAACTCCCATGAAGTTGAAAGATCATGAATTGGGAAGTTCCAATAGATATCAGCTGGATCAGGTTCATATAACATGTGTAACTCAACCCACAGCTCTTGCTCTTTCACATTTATATTCTTGTTTGTTTTGAGTTTTTTTTAACCAACTCCCATAATCTGTCTAAGTCTTCTCTGTCACTTCTTCTTATCAATTCCTGAAAACTTTTGCACACTGCTGATCCTCCACCAAGCCTGATTATCTTCCAAGCCTTTCCAAATTTATCTTTGTAAATCTCCTAGTCTGTGATTGGATGTCTAGATTGAATATGATCAGCATATAATATTTCAGGAACAATCACCATCATCTGATCAAGAGAAGAGCTGTCTTCATTTCTTTGTGAATCATTCTTCTTCTCAGCATGCTTATCTTCAATGATTTTTTGTTTCTTTGATGGTGTTTCTTCTGTACCCATGGGGATAAACTTTTCTTCAATATATCTCTTGCAGTGGTAGTATAGATGTGCAATTTCATCATATGACTTTCCCCTGAGTTGATGAGGTTTATAAAAACCTTGATTCTTTAAGTATGTCTTCATTACACTCATGAGCGGAGACTTTGTGGTATTTCTTTTCCTCTTCTAACTTTGACCTTGCTTCATTGACTTACTTAGCTGACTCAAAGCTAATTCTACACCTCATTCATTTATCAAATCATCAAGTCTTTGTACTCTGTTATCATCAGTTAAAGTCTTATCTTTGTAAAGTTCTGCAATTCTAGCCTGTAGAACTTCTTCCTCATCAATAAAAGCTTGCATTTTTTCTGCATGAGCTCTTTTTTTCTCCTTTTCTTGAAGAATGAATGCTACTTGCTCTTCTGTTTCAAATTCAGACACTTTAGATCTCCTTTTCTCATCCATAAAGTTAGCTATTTCAACTTCATCAACTCTCTTTGCAACCTCTTCAGCAGTAGAAATTTGATTTGTTGTAGCAGCAGAAACATCTTGTACCACCTTACCCAGTTGTTCAACATTACTAGTAGCAGCAGTTTCTCCCAAACTAGTATTAGTCTCCACCATGATCTTTGAAGCTTGTACAATATTTTCACCTGGAAATTCCACTACGTGCTTTTTATTTACATCTTCCAAAACCGCCTCATTACCCTCGTTGTCAGCAACTACATAGTCATCATCCATATTATCAGCACTATCAATCCCAATATCCATATCCACATGCATATCAACACAAGCACCTTCAGCATTTGTTGTTTCCTCCCCTGAGACTCTGCTTTCATTCTTCAAATGTCTGAACCGAGTTTTCCTTAAGCTTTGTTGACTTTCCAAATATTGAAGTCTCTTTTTTAACTTTTTGATCTTTTCACCTTGTTTTGTTGTGCGCTTTTGGAGTCCAAGAATATCCCTTTCTAACTGGATACAAATGTCCTTCAAATCCTGTATAAGTTTCATTCTAGCCTCACGACTTCGGCTTGTGTTACCTAGCCCGAGAGATGGATCATTGGAATTGACATTTGTACATCAGTATCCATCAATTCATGTGTTTCACATCTACCCTCATCACTTCGGGATGTGTTACCTTCACTGAGAGGTGAATCAACGCCTGTATACTCAGTCTCATGTATGTTACTACTCGCCTGCTCTGCTTCTAAGCTAGCAGCAGAAGTGGCAGCCCCTTCCATGACATCCTCACCTTTTTTTTATGGAAGGTTCACCATATATGGAAAAAGTGGTGTAACCCTTCCTGAAAAATCCTTGCTATTATTTTTCAGATTTGAAAATACTTTCTTTTGTAGTAAGGTGGCATAAAAAGTTGCTCTATGTGTCTTAATAGTAGTTAATTGATTTGGAATAATAAGCTGCAAAAACCTTGGATATAATAAAGAGTTACCATCATCATCCAAGGTCTTGATCATACCATCCAAAATCATTTTTGAAAAATTAAAAGGTTTTCCTTTACTAAGGCATGTCACAGCTGATGCCATGGTAGTACCAAACTCATTCCAACCTGTTGTTTTAGGACTCAAACAATGTAAGAGAGTATCAATCAAGAATTTCCACTGAGATGAGAAGAGACCTTTGTAAAATTTTAATCTATTCTTCTTCTTCTCATACCCCATTTTTTTTCAAACCTTTGAAAATGGCGGCATTTTCATGACATATAATCACTTCATTATCTGGTAGGTTAAGAGATTCCCTAATAGATGACTCACTTATGACTATATCTTGTCCATCAACCTTAGCCTTAATCTGTTTTTCTTCACTAAAAGTTACGACCTTAGCAGTAGCCCAAAACTGCTTAATAAAAGAAATGCATATAGGAGGATTCACAGTTAATGCATACCTAATAGGGGTAGCATTCAAGAAATCGATTATCTGTGTGAATTCTTCAGAACCATCTGGTTTCTTCAAAAAAGCGACCATGTTGTGTCTATCAACAAATGTGCATTTTGATTCAATTGGCAACACCATCTTGACTCAGGGTTTTGTGATTTGGGGATTTTGAACATGATTGATAAAAGATGTTAGTGTTTGTGATTATAGAGAAATTATGTGTGCGTGAAACTGAATTATCAATTTGATTAGGGATTTAAACCGTTAACTGTAAATGTTACCAATCCACCCCTGCACTCTCAGTTCTAGCAGTACAAACCCAGCTGAAGTAACGTTTTCTTAGCAGCATTTTTTTTTTAATGCAAAGGGTGAATCATTATATTAATATCAACAAGTAATGAGAAAATTGAGCAATGACAAAAGTACGGGAATTAAGATTAAACATTTTCTATTAAAACTTGAAATGAAAAATTACAAAATAATGTACAAAACCAGCTGTAGTAACGTTTTCCTAGCTACAGAATCTTTTTATACTGCAAAGGGTGAATCATTATATTAATATCAAAAAGTAATGGAAAATTGAGCAATGACAAAAGTACTTGAATTAAGATTAAACATTTTCCTTTAAAACTTGAAATGAAAAATTACAAAATGCAGGAAATAAAAGTTACACATTCTAAAAATTTACTAATCTAATTTTGGAGATTTCTGCGGGTCAAATGCCACATGTGCATCTTCGTAATCCAACCCATCAAACTCCACATCAGACAAATCATCATCATCCAATGTCTTGTACGCCTTGGGATGTTGTTTAAGAGATGGTTTTTTTGTTGCTTTGTACTCCTTTTCATCCTCAGCATGTTGTTTGATAGATTGTGTTTTTCCTGCTTTCTTTCTTTTCTTTCAGCAGCCCGCCAATTGTACCATGCATTTCCATCTAATTTAAAAAATTTTACACTTTTTGCCGCTTTCTTTTTTGAAGCAGACCTGCTTGAACCTTCTCCTTCAACCCATTGTGCTGATCTCTTGTTGTTTGCAGACATTGTTTATGAATACTTGATATGTGGGAATCGCACCAGGCTTTACCTCTCAAGGGATCCTGAGAAGCTTACAACCCCCACCAGGCAGTGTACCTGATCGTTGTAGTATAGTATAGTGACAAGTACCGGGGGATTGATCGTTCAGCTTAGGAATAGTGTCGCTAGGATTAGAAAACCTAAATACTAGTTCTAAAGGTGAGGGATGATTATTTTTGTATTTTATATTTTTATGAAAAGCAATTAAAAATCTCGGGTTTGAAGGATTTGGGCGGAATTAGTTGCTAGTCAACTAACCCAATACTAAAGATGCAATCAAAATAAAATACTAGAAATGAAAATAAACTAAATTATACTAAAGTTGTGAGCAATAAGTGGAGAAAATGTGTTTACTTAGATTTCACTACTCCCTAGACATCTTTTACACGTTAATTACTTGTTATAATTGCATGGATGATGGATCGTATTCCTTAATACCATTCATGGGGTGGCACACTTAACTCCCCAATTCTATGAGCTCTTATCTCCTCCTATACCATGCCCAGCACAACCATAGGGATTATAAACAGTGGCTCATGCATTAAATACAACCAATAATAACCTAGTGCGCTTCGGTTCATGTTTCTTAAGACGTTCAAGCAAGTTACCAATTGGAGATCTGCCAGTTTTCTTAAGCCTAACATATAAATCATTCATCCAAGACAAGTATAAACAAGTAATCAACACATAATTAACATCTAGGTTTCATTAGATCCAAGCAAACACAAGATAGATATAGCCTAGCATGATGAAATTAAGACAAGAACAAGATATAGACAACCAACACATAGACATATTGATTGAATTAAAAAAAACACTTATCTTAATTACACATGAAAGGTATCAAGGGCTTGGAACCCTTGAAAAACCTGTAAAATTCGCACCAAATTCGTACTTAGGGTTTCTCCAAAACTTCTCTCTCTTTAATGTGAAAATTAGAAAACTATATATAGGAAAAGGGGTCTGACGGCGTCAAGACTAAACTTGTGACGCCATCACCTCGCCGCCAAAACTCTTCTCGGACTGCCTTGATCTACATTTGACGCCGTCATGTGATAATCATTTCCAGGCCGTCATGACTTTTACTCTTGACGCCCTACTTCGTGACGCCATCAATTCTCTACTGGACCGTCATGGAATTTTGCTCTTGACGCCGTCAGGATGTTACTCTTGACGCGTCACCTACTGTTCCCAGCATGGAAAATTGAGACTTTGGCGTTTTCTTCACTTTTATGCTCCAAAAACGTCCGAATTGCTTCCTTTTCCAGATTTCACTCCCAAAGTACCTAAAATCACAAAAGGAACGATTTAGGGCAATATTTGATCAAATAAATTCAATTCCGGGCTTAAATGACCCCCTAAAAACGGATCATTTTTCGCCTCATCATATACCCTTACACTTGAGATTTGCTTGTCCTCAAGCAAATATGCTTTTATTCTACTCAAAAGACAAGTTAGGGGTCATTTAACACTAATATAAAAGTAATTACAACAAATAATCGTTTCACTAAAGACCAATAGACAAGCACGGAGGTCATATACTAGCACCTCACAAATAGTGTTTAGATACTCACATCTCTCGGGTGTAATAAAGTGTAAATTACAATATGGAAACGGAAGATATCTTTCACTACCTGTCATAGCAAAATAGATTACCATAGGCTTGGGAAAGGATCAAACCTCCACCACATGGCGTAAGCACCTAGGATAAACTATCAAAGAGGTCTTTTAAAGGGTTGTAACGTTAGGTGTAGGGATATGAAATACACGGTCTTGTTCGATAAAGGAAGTTTTACTGGTGGCGAGTTAACAATCTTAGTTAATTACATGTACAATATGGCGTTGCTAAGCCAAGACTAGACTCGACTTAAGCTAATAAATGAAAAATAATAAAAACATAAAATGAACATATAATAAAAAGGGATGGTAGTCCGTATGTTTTTTCTCTTTTTCCTTTTTCTATTTTTTTTTTCTTTTTCTTGATTTTTTCGATTTTTTTTTTTTTTTTTTTTTTTTTTTTTTTTTTTGGCATACACTCTTACCCTACCATCCAAAATAATACATCATAGGGGATGAACATTTCCCTTACACTTGAATCTTTACATACTTTACATTAAACTAATCTAATGACTCGAATTAAGAAAAATCAAAACACTTGGAGTACTTTTAAGATTAACGTACATATGGGGGTAATAAATGATGTTCTTCCCCATTACTCCATAAAATAAGTACTTACCCATGAGTCCCAATCGTCCCAAAACAATATGTACAAGGATATGACTCGACTTAACAACCATGTAATCAATTAGATAGTTAACTTAGGGTTTAACAAATAACAATAATGCACTAAAAATGAGCACATACACGGAAGGCTAAGGCGATTTGGGTGTACATTTAAGTGGGGTGTAACAAATTCTTCCTTTAAGTAAAATGCTTAAAGTTAGAAACGAAAAGATAGGCTCAGAGGGGTGTACTAGGGGTTTCGTGTACTAAAAATGAGTACAACGCTAAGGGTGTGGGAAAAATTAGTTGACTTAACCAGCCAAGTAATATGACTTAGATGGTCAAGTAATTATGATACGGGTTTAACACAAGGGTGATCCTAATGCCTCTTATCATGTAGTAAATCCTACTACACGAATGTAGTCTCACTACCGGTCTCGGGATGCATCACTAACGCAAGTTCTAGAATCTAAATGCTACCGGTACACTCATAAGCACTAATAGTAAATGCTTTTCCTATCAAATCTAAAGGCGAACCTCACATATTTGGGTGGAAATTTTATTTCTGAAAGTACGGTTATGTGCTAGTCATACAATCTCCTATCCATGAGACGCTTGCTATGGTTAAAGTTTCACTCCTAAATGTTGTAAAAAATTTTAAATTTGGCGCTAAAATTGCACTAACAAGTATTTCTCATAGTTTTATTACACATCTACTATTAAACAAAACAAACTCAAGCGAAAGTGCATATGTAAGGTATCATCTTTTTACCCTCCCCTTACACTTAAGATGAACATTGTCCCCAATGTTCAAGTAAAGAATGTAAAAGTGAAAAAGTAAAAAGAATGAAATCAAATACTCCCCTGATTCGCTCGGTATGGATAATAAGGTGGCCAGGTTAAATCTTCCTCCAAGAAAATGAATAATCAAAGCTTCCCTTCCAGAATATAAATCATCTTCTTGTCATACATAACCTGTAAAACCTGATAAAATAGACAAGACAACCTCGCGTAAAATCGGCGGCATCCTATATAAGTTACAAAATCCTAGAAAACAAGATAAGATATAATGCTTGTGGAATGAAGTTTGCAGATCTCCTGGAGATTATAAAACTTAATAATTCACAAAAACCATAAGACTCCGTTAGAAAAACAAAACTGGTAAAATTTCCAGATTTTTACACTTGACGCCGTCAAGAGTAAACTCTTGACGCCGTCAGAAATGACCTGCAGAAATTCTTATGTTAAGTTTCCGGAAAATTTCTGAAAAAACTTGGTCCTACTTCCAGGAAAATCCTGCAAAACTTCATTATGACTCAATACAAGCATTTGACTCTAACAAATACGAATACACATGTTCATTTAATATTGTGGAGAATCATGATCGGTTTGTTTCTTGAAAACATATTTGGGGTTTCCCCTTACACTTATTTTTTGCAAAAATTCCTTTAGGTGGAGTTAAGACTAGGACAAAACAACAAAGTAAAGTATTTCCACTATTTAGTTGAGAAACATGATCTACCAACAATTAAAAATTAAGCATGCATACGGAAGCAAATAACAAACAAACAAATAAAATCACACAAAACATGGGTTGCCTCCCAAGAAGCGCTTTTCTTTATTTAGGAGTCTTGTAGCTAGACTCAAGGTCATGGGTTACTACGTGATACGGGTGAGTTCCTCATTGAGGACATCCTTGGGATCAAACTTAGGTTTCAACTTCCTATCGGTTTCCTTAGTTTGGTATGACCTTTCAAACTTTTCTCCATCCGGATCATACAAAGTCATCCTCATATGCCATGATCCGTCACCTTCTTTAGGTGGCTTGTCCCACCTCCATTTACACTTATCTCCCTCTCTTTTCCACTTATTCATCTCTATATTAATAGGCATTACACTCAAGAACTCAATCATCTTCCTAAAGACTAATGGATCCTCAAAGGGATCTAGCTCCTCATCTCTAGCTATGAGTTGTTCTACCGAATGTGTCTTTTCGATGAAGTCTTTTTCTAGATAAAATGGGCATTGAGGTCCTATGAAGTTCCTTTCTATCCAAGGTTCATATCTAGACGGTCTCCTATTCATCTCTACCCAATGCGGTGTCAGTTCATCATCACAATCATAACTATGCTTCTTAACATCGTACACCGACCAAGTATCGCCTTCACCTACCGCTATCTTAGACTCCTTACAATCTATCATGGCGCTAGCGGTTGCTAAAAATCCTCTTCCTACCAATAGTGGGCATGTAGTGTCACTAACCATGTCTAGGACGTGAAAATCCGCTAATATAGTTAACTTTCCTACGTGAACAACTACATCCTTAATCATTCTAACCGGGTGGGCAATACTCCCATCCGCTAGCCCTATCAATACCTCTGTTTCCTCTAACTTTCCTAGCTTAAGAGCGGTGAATAAGGATAAGGGAATCAAGTTGAGGCTTGACCCTAAATCGGCTAGTGTGTCGAAAGCTTCGGATCTTCCTATCTTACAAGGCAAAACAAATATACCCGGATCATCAAGCTTTTTAGGCAACTTGTTTTGAACGAAGGCGGTCCCATTTTTACCTAGCTTACACTTCTCATATTTTTCTAGAAGGGCACTATAGTAAGGAGCACGCGCTAAGACATCAATGACGGGGCGTTCAAGGTGAAGTTCTTTGAATTCATCGTCAAGGTCTTGCGTAGGAGGTGTTTCAACTATACTTTTGACCGGCTCTATATTGGGTGCCTTATTCGATTGGTCCTTTTGAAGAATTTGGTTTTGTTTGAAACACGTGCTTGTTGATTTGACTGAGTAGTATTGTGGACACGAAGTGGGTGACGAAACTGAAGATATAGAATTAACGTTTAGTTTCGGATTTTTGATTGTGTCGCTTGGAAATGCTCCCATTTCTCGGTCATTGAGAATCTTCAACAATACGTCAATTCTAGTGGTCATCTCGCTTTGCTTTTGTTTGAAATCGGCTTCAAACTTAGATATGCGAGCTTCTTGGGATACCATGAACTTAGACATCAATCCTTCAAAGTTGTTGGTACTACCATAGTTGTTAGAAGGATTGTTGTTGAGAGTATGGTTGGAGGGTGGACCGGTTGGTTGGTAACGATTAGGCGGATTGGAAGAATTGGGTTGATTTTGTTTCCACCTAAGGTTTGGGTGATTTTTCCATGAGGGGTTGTATGAATCACCGTAAGGGTTCGGCTCGGGCTTGAAAGTGTACCACTTATCTCCCGCTTCGCCGGTACGCGTGGATGCGTAGTCCGCAAAAGCTGTTTCGGGGAGTTCCACACAATCACGAGTGTCGTGGGGACCACTACATAATTCGCATTAAGAAGTGATTTTGTTCACTTGACTTAAAGGCTTAGGAGCTTCGTAAGATTTCATGAGAAACTTGACTTGGTCCTCAAGTTCCATGATCCTACGGTCGGGAGTGCTAGAATTGTTCGAAGGCAAAGATATTGCCTTGACCGTTTTGTTCAAGTCACGGGGATCATTCCAACTTTCGTTGTCATAGAGAGCAAGATCTTCTATGAGTTCCCATGATTGTTCCGCACTTAGATCACGTAGCTTACCACCGGCCGATTGGTCAATGGCTCGCCTCGTGGAGAGATCGATATGGTCATAAAAAATTTGGACTTGGAGCCAAAGATCTATGCCATGATAAGGGACTTTTTGGAGTAAGTCCTTGAAACGAGTCCATGCTTCATAAAGAGATTCATTTTGACGTTGTTGGAACATCAAGATATCATTTCTAAGCTTAGTAGTTCTCCCCGGTGGGAAAAATTGAGCAAGGAAGCGAGTGGTGAGATCATCCCATGTGGTGATGGATCCCGTGGGTAAACGCTCAAGCCATTGACTAGCTTGATCCCGTAGAGAGAATTGGAATAGGCGTAATCGGGTTGTCTCTCTAGTTGCAACATCTAGGTCTATGGAATCTATGATTTTGAGGAAGTCCTTAAGATGTTGGTTTGGATCTTCGGAACGAAGTCCATGGAATGCACATCTGCTTTACACCAACCGGATGGTGTCGGATCGCAAGGGGGTCACATTGGCTCCGGTGAGCTCAATGGTGTTTCGGTAGCCTTGGTGGCTAGGTCGGGAATACTCTCCTAAGGTTCGGAGCCTAAGGGGTTCTAGTGGTGGGTTTTGTTGTAGTGGGATGACGGGTTCAAAGATGTTCCCGTTGTCCATGATGTCGGGTGATTACGAACAAAGGTACAAAGAAATAAGATAGACTAAAGAGAACTTAAAAATAAAAATAAAATCTTACTAGAAAGGAATCTAGCAAGTAGACCTAATAAAAAGAAATTCTAACCTAGACAATAACTATTCCCCGGGTTGCGGCGCCAAAAACTTGATACGTGGGAATCGCACCAGGCTTTACCTCTCAAGGGATCCTGAGAAGCTTACAACCCCCACCAGGCAGTGTACCTGGTCGTTGTAGTATAGTATAGTGACAAGTACCGGGGGATTGATCGTTCAGCTTAGGAATAGTGTCGCTAGGATTAGAAAACCTAAATACTAGTTCTAAAGGTGAGGAATGATTATTTTTGTATTTTATATTTTTATGAAAAGCAATTAAAAATCTCGGGTTTGAAGGATTTGGGCGGAATTAGTTGCTAATCAACTAACCCAATACTAAAGATGCAATCAAAATAAAATACTAGAAATGAAAATAAACTAAATTATACTAAAGTTGTGAGCAATAAGTGGAGAAAATGTGTTTACTTAGATTTCACTACTCCCTAGACATCTTTTACACGTTAATTACTTGTTATAATTGCATGGATGACGGATCGTATTCCTTAATACCATTCATGGGGTGGCACACTTAACTCCCCAATTCTATGAGCTCTTATCTCCTCCTATACCATGCCCAGCACAACCATAGGGATTATAAACAGTGGCTCATGCATTAAATACAACCAATAAAGACCTAGTGCGCGTCGGTTCATGTTTCTTAAGACGTTCAAGCATGTTACCAATTGGAGATCTTCCAGTTTTCTTAAGCCTAACATATAAATCATTCATCCAAGACAAGTATAAACAAGTAATCAACACATAATTAACATCTAGGTTTCATTAGATCCAAACAAACACAAGATAGATCTAGCCTAGCATGATGGAATTAAGACAAGAACAAGATATAGACAACCAACACATAGACATATTGATTGAATTAAAAAAAACACTTATCTTAATTACACATGAAAGGTATCAAGGGCTTGGAACCCTTGAAAAACTTGTAAAATTCGCACCAAATTCGTACTTAGGGTTTCTCCAAAACTTCTCTCTCTTTAATGTGAAAATTAGAAAACTATATATAGGAAAAGGGGTCTGACGGCGTCAAGACTAAACTTGTGACGCCGTCACCTCGCCGCCAAAACTCTTCTCGGACTGCCTTGATCTACATTTAACGCCATCATGTGATAATCATTTCCAGGCCGTCATGACTTTTACTCTTGACGCCCTACTTCGTGACGCCGTCAATTCTCTACTGGACCGTCATGGAATTTTGCTCTTGACGCCGCCAGGATGTTACTCTTGACACCGTCACCTACTGTTCCCAGCATGGAAAATTGAGACTTTGGCGTTTTCTTCACTTTTATGCTCCAAAAACGTCCAAATTGCTTCCTTTTCCAGATTTCACTCCCAAAGTACCTAAAATCACAAAAGGAACGATTTAAGGCAATATTTGATCAAATAAATTCAATTCCGGGCTTAAATGACCCCCTAAAAACGGATTATTTTTCACCTCATCAATACTTCCTGCAGGTTTTTGTTTAGAGATTTGATAAACTAGGATTTGTGATTTGAGATACACATGGAAACGAGTATAAAAAGGGAATATGGGAAAACCAAAATACCTATGTTTAATGAAGGAAAGGATTGATGTTTCCCACATGTGGCTTGAACCTTTTCAACATCTCCGGGCCAATCATGATCCATTGGGACGAGTGTTTGCCAGGGATCAATGCTTATAACTCTTGATAGAACTATATACATATTAGTCGCAACAAAGACTAGCCGCAATGGAACATGATTGACTTGAAGAAATCTGCAAAATTTCATGATTGATCAGATCCAAATATCCCTTTGGAAAGTAGTCTGACCATGGATTTGCTGCAAAAAAAATTAAAAAATATATTAAAATTTTAAAAAATATAGTGTAAATGAAATAAAAGATAATGTTGCAATTCAGGGTGTGTTTGAAACAACCTTTGTTCTTGGAACTCCAATGGCCACATTACTTGGTGGATAGTTGGTTTTAGATTATAAAAAAGAATGGAATGCAATAAACCAACATACGTAACCCTTCTAAGTTCCCGCTACTGCTCGCTTTGTCGTTTCAACTCCCTTTGAGCAAAGGACTGCACTAGCCGCATGCCTACATTATATCTTTAACCAGGGCGACTTTATATCAAAAAAGAATGGCTTGCCATTTACAAAATCCAATTCGAAGTTTCAAAAATCTTGATTAGATTTCTTAATCAAGTAATAACATGTTGAAACCCATCCAACCACTATATAAGAATGGATTCTATTGTTACCAGAAGCTGTAGCCACACTTGAATCACCGAGATCCTCGCATTGGCACTTGAGCACAGATGCTCCTGGCATATCCGTGATACCTACAGAATAACCAAGACAAACATATCATAATAACATCAAGCTATTCTATAAAAGTTTACAAAATGATGAGTTCTAGTTGTTATAAACAAAACAAAAAGTATCTTAAGACTATCTTCAACATGCAGATACATGTTTAGGTACATAAATGATTATGCTAGATGCTCAAACATGCATCATCATGCCCAAACAAATTTGTCATTCTTTGTAAAACCAACCCCGCAAAACATTCAAACACATAGTTCAGATACCCTGTTAATGACATTGTAAACTTATTGTGCTATAATATACTATAGTATCACAAGTCTTAGGTCCCGTTTGATTATTTCAAGGGTTTTGGGAGAATCGGAAATTATAATACCGTACAATCTCGTGTTTGGTTCACATAAAGAAGGAAATCTAAACCCCATGAAATTCTAAAGAAAGATTATTTAAAATTCAACGACAAGGTGAAGCTTTTCAATAGGCTCTGAGACACGTGATTCATATATAGTGCAAACATTTGGCCGACGAAACATATTAAAGATTTTCAATTTACAGGATTTATAATGCTACTACACCTTTAAATTTTTCATGGAATTTCAAATGCCATTATTCGAAATTCTATGAACCAAACGTCCTCTTAGACATTTTCAGATGTTAGTGTAGCTAAAACAATGCAGCCTCATACCATTTACAAGATGAAAAGTCAAGTTCCAAACTTCCAATTGTATGATAATGCTAAGAATGAATTTGATATAGTACAAACATTTCAGACATCTTAATTAAGTTATAAAATTTCTTAGTTAAACTCAAGCAATAGTTGAAAGTTTAAACCCAACTACACTAAGAATGATTTTTGATTGTTACTGGTAGTTGATGCTGACAAATTTGCAACCACAGTTTCACTCGACACGCCTAGCTCCTCATGGTGGGGCTTAAGCATGGATGCTCCTAGCTCTTCATGTGCAATACCTATAAAAATTGACCAACAATATATTACAATAATAAAACGAAGGTTTATTTACGTATGAAAAAGTTGAATTGAGCTACATTATATCTTTGACCAGACTTTGTATAAAAAAAGAGTGGCTTGCCTTTTACAAAATCCAATCCGACTGTTTCTAAAAAAACTTGATTAAATTTACTAATCAAGTAAATAACATGTTGAAACCCATCCAACCATTATATAAGAATGGATTTGATTGTTACTGAAAGCTGCAGCCACAGTTTCACTTGACTCACCGGGATCCGCGCGTTGGCACTTGAGCACAGATGCTCCTGGCACTGCATCTGTGATACCTACAGAATAACCAAAACAAAAATACCATCATAACATCATGCTATTCTATAGAAGTTTACAAATGATGAGTTCTAGTTGTTATAAACAAAACAAAAGGTATCTTAAGACTATCTTCAACATGCAGATACATGCTTAGGTACATCCAAACAATTATGGTAGATGCTCAAACACGCATCATCCATGCCCAAACAAACTTGTCATTCTTTGTAAAACCAACCCCACAAAACATTTAAATACATAGTGCAAATATCGTGTTAATGACATTGTGTAGCTAAAACAGTTGATGTAATTATTTCCGAAACCTCTGTTTGATTTCCTAGATCTTTCTTTTATAAAGTATTCATGACAATGCAGTGTCGTAACATTTACAAAATCCGAAGTCAAGTTCCAATAGATGATTGAACCATCTTAATATGTTTTTGATATATCTTGATTAAGTTTAGTAATTAAAATTGAACCATCTGCAATCACATTTTCACTTGACTCGCCTAGAACCTCGCGGTGGCGCTTGAGCATGCATGCTCTTGTCACTTCATCTGGAATACATATTAAAATATATTGATTAACTTTAGTAATCAACAATATAACGAAAGCCATACAAGAGTGGATTTGACTCCCACCAGAGGCTGCCACTGTGACAATGGTTTCACTTGACTCGTCTGGACCCTTACGGTAGCGCTTGATCACAAAAGCCTTTAATGCTTCATCTGGTAGACCTATTAAATGACCGGGCATAATAAGCAAAATGTAAAATATGTTGGTCTCGTCTCTTTCTATGAACAATCGAATATAAAAAACTATACTAAGTTTATTTTATAATCAATCATTAGTTTTACAGACTTGGGTTTTATGGGTATTTATAACCCATGCACCGACACAACAAACAGACACAACGTTTCTAAACTAACATAACCGAAATAAATGGTTATTAACTTTGTTCTTGTCATTCTAGGACCCTATACTTCATACATATACATAAACGACTCTAAATACATAAATACTTGAATTTCATGTTTGACCTTCATGGATTAGATAAATTAGTATCCAATACTCCTCCCTAATTTATTAATCCATGTCTTCGATATCTTTAAGCTCCATCATCTTTATCTTTGAACTTTGGCTTGTTTCCACTTTCAACGCGAACTATGTCTTGAACTTTCTTTTTGGTCTGACTTCTTTCTTCCTTGTCTTTAATTTCATCTCGATCATCTTTGTTACTTTTGTCACCATCTTTCTTTTCTTGTATCATTTCATAATCTTGCATCTTCAATAATCTGTTTCTTTTAGTACTTCTATCACGATCTTCTGGATCAACTTTCTTGTTGCTTGATTCAATGTCTTTATCAATCTGGCTCTCCTTTGTAACTCTTGATGGTGTCTCTTGATGCTTCTTGCATTCGCCCTTGTCAATACTTGGTTCTTCTTCTAGATTTTTCTCATATAAAATAACTTCATGTTTCTCTTTCTCAAACTATTCTCTTAACTCTTTCATCTCTTTGCATGTGCAATCTCTCAACTTCTTGAGGTTCTCTAATTCTCTCTGCATTTGTTTCTCAAATGCCATTTCTCTATTTCTTATTTTGTGCTCAAACTCTTGTTTTTCCATCTCTAACTCTTGAAGCATTTCAAACTTCCAAAACTCTAATTTACTCTTCAAGTCAATTTCTATCTCTGACCGTATATCTTCTAACTTTTCTTTTGGAATTTCATCCTTCTTAATGACAATTCCTATCCTTCTTGGTTCGTCCTTTATCTCTTTTTCATCTTTACTAGTAACCATCAATTGTGCTGGTTCGTCATCTTCGAACATAAGGTTTGCTTTTTCTTCTCTACGGTTTGGTTTTGGACAATTTGCAGCAAAGTGTCCAAACTCATGACAATTATAACACTCTATTTCTCTAAAGTCTCTCCTATAGTAGTTTTGATCTCCATGGTTTATCTTGTTTCTATCATAACTATCTCCATTCTTACTATCTCTTGTGAATCTTCCCTGGCCTCTTCCTCGTGTCTGATTACCACCTCCTCATCTATCATTTCCATAGTTGCGTTCATAATTTCTGTTATTCCCTTGACGTGTGAACAACAATTTCTCACTATTATCTTCCTCACTTCCTTTTCTAAACTTAAGCCTTTCTTCATAAGTCTTAAGTTTCCCAATAATCTCCTCTAATTTTACAGTCTTAAAATCTACAACCATTTCAATAGTTGCTACTACTGGTACAAACTTATCTGGCACTGCATTAAGTAATTTTCGTACTTTTGTTTGTTCATCAAATGTCAATCCACATGTAGTAGCCTTTGTAATAATACTCATTAACTTCCCGGCAAATGAATCTATTGATTCATCTTCTTTCATCACAAGTCTCTCAAATTCTGATTTAAGTTGTTGCGAGTGTGCTTGTTGTACATCTTCTGTCCCGATAAATCTAGCCTTTAGTGAATCCCAAATTTCTTTCGCTGTTTCACATCCCGCAACTTGCATTTGCAAATCCTCTGGTAACCCTTGAAATAGGTATGCTGACGCCGAACTATCCTTCTTTACATCAATCTCTTTTGATGTACTTACTCCTTCTACTAAATCCCATACTCCATTTGCCAATAGTATCTTTTTCATTCTTAATGCCCATAATGTATAATTCGTATTGTTTAAAACTGGACATTGATATGATGATAATGATGAGGCGAAAACAATATTTTCGTTTCTATTTCCCGACATATTCTCTTGCCTAATGATCTTCACCTTTAGTTTCTACTAAAAATCGGTATAACTTCTAACAACAGTCGAACTTAACTTTCTGTCTAATCCACAATAATTCTTAACACTTCTAACCTTTTCTAATGCGAATTGTAAAGGCAAAATTCTAATATTGAATCTTTTCTAATAGAAAAAAAAACAAATGCTGGAAAAACCTGATAATAGGCTTTATTTCTTGTGGGCTCTTCCTTTTTTCTGATTTACGAATTTATCCCCAATAAGGACCATTCCCTTAAACAAAAAAACGTTCCTTTATCCCCAAATAAAACCTTCTTCTGCTATTGCCTTCTTTCTATCCCCAAATAAACGCTGCTTCTGCTACCTTCTTTCTTCCACACACAATTAGGGCAAACCTTGGTCGCCCCCTTTTTATTCTTCTTCTGGTTTTCTTTCTAATCAAATGGTGGTACGGTTTCTCTTCTTCTCTAACGGCTGTTTCTCCTTCGCACAACCGGTATGTCTATTCTCTCTCTCTCTCTCTGATTCGATCTTTACTTTGATCAAATCGTGTCTCTAGATTGATTCTTGTGAATCAATCTCTTCACTGTCTTTCTCTCTTTTGGAACGATTCCCTGAATCGTTGGTACTTCTTCTCTGTCTCTGGTTCCCTGAACCTTTTGGTTTTCTTCTCTAAAACCTTTTGGTATTCTTCTCTAAAACGATTCCCTGAATCGTTGTCTTTCTTTTCTATCTCTGGTTCCATGAACCTTTTGGCTCTGATGCCAATTGTTGGTCTCGTCTCTTTCTATGAACAATCGAATATAAAAAAGTATACTAAGTTTATTTTATAATCAATCATTAGTTTTACAGACTTGGGTTTTATGGGTATTTATAACCCATGAACCGACACAACAAACAGACACAACGTTTCTAAACTAACATAACCGAAATAAACGGTTATTAACTTTGTTCTTGTCATTCTAGGACCCTATACTTTACACATATACATAAACGACTCTAAATACATAAATACTTGACTTTCATGTTTGACCTTCATGGATTAGATAAATTAGTATCCAATAAAATATGCATGTGAGTAAGTTGGTATGAGCTACAACGTCTTTAAGCTTGGGAAAAAATAAAATAAGAAGAGTAATTGTTACAGAGCCTAAAGTAGCACTCACGAGTTTTAGGGTTGATGATCTCGAACACCGCCTCATGTGCAGGTGCATTGGCTAACATCTTAAACCTATTATCCTCGTCTCTAGTAACTAATTACAAGGATCAACCATCACACAAGGTAAATAGTGTAAAAGTATCTATAAGATTGGGGATTTAACTTAGTACGTACTTACCACAAGTTGGTACTGATATATCTGTTGCCCCGGAGTGTAGGCCACTTTGGCGGGTCCAGTTATTTTGAGATGATCGGCTTTAACTTAAGCAACACAATAAGAATAGTGTACCATGGTAAAGTAATTAGCCAAAGGTAAATAAATTTGATGTAAAAATTATCAGGCAGGTAAAGCATAAAATGTAGTGGCTTGTTGGTTAATGGTAAGTTTTTTATGGTGTTGATAATTGTATATAGAAAAGCTTAATAGTGTAAATGTTATATAACTAGTTTATTAGCTTATCTTTCTAAACGCTAAATAAGCAAAGGCAAACTGGAGTGATTAGTTTTAGGCTTTTAGCAAAAGACACCCTTATGTATAAGGTAAACACATAGCTACGTAACCAAATTAATATATTCGGAAAGAAAAGGGTATTATCATCATACGCTTTTTCCTAATTTCTGGATCGACGAGAGGCGGCACCTCGTGACATTTATAAAATTTGGCTATCTCGGATTTGATCAGCTCCGGGTTGGATTCCCACAACTCAGCCATCATTCGCGAATTCTGTTGTTCCCGTCAGTTTATACGGTAATAGGATACACCATTTTCTATAACTAGGGTGCAAGACATTTGATCCATTACTAGCCCAAACTACACAGCAACAAAAACGTAATAATTCAGCAATTTATTTAACAAAAAATCCAATTCAACAACTTGTATATATAATTTCAATAAAGCAAAAACTAACAGTTCCAGAGATATATATGATATGATCTTGACCGAATTGAACACAATTTGGGTTATATATATTAAAGAAACTAGCGATAAAAGTGTAATGAATTTGATATGAATAAACTTACAGTGATTGATGATGCAAAGCGAAGAGAAACACAAAAAGGAGGTTGTAAGGGTTCCAAATTAGTTAATGAATTTGATATTTATAATATTTTTTTCTTTAGGGCTTGATAACTAATAGATGGGCTCGCTGTCTCTCATGCTCTTTTTAAAAAAACAGATACATCTATATACTTTCAAAACTTCAATATTACATCAATATCTTGTCTTCATTTGAAAGTTAGAACACAGGAGACCAGAAAAAAATACCTGATTATAAATAGAAAAGGAAAACGTATTCATTTGTTTGATTTTTTATGTGATAAAAAGGACCGTAACATTTGGTGGCATAAAGGTTTTTTTTAGTATCTCATCACATCTTATATGACAATCATAGTAGTTACGAAGAGTGATATTTGGAGGTTAATTGGGTCCCTATAATGCCTATATGTAAAGAATTGGTGTTTAAGAAGTAGAATTTCTTCATGGATAAATTTTGCAACTTAGAGAGATTTGCTAGTTTTGATTATAGATCGATGTGTTTTTCCTTGATTCTTAAAGATTGAATAGCAGTGAAGTTTGCCCGGTTATATCTTTTGCTTAAAAAAAAAAAAAAAAAAAAAAAAAAAAAAAAAAGTCTAATACAATAGTTATAATTTATTTGTCTGAGGCGATGTTTGGCGCAAAGCTTTTTGAAGCTTTTTTGGGCGATGAGCGATAAACAATGAGCTTTTTGATTTTTAGTGTTCGTTTGTCATGAGAGCTGTGAGCTTTGCTATTTTTTAGGAAAGCTCATTTTTCCAATACTTCTTTATGAAGCTGTGAGCGGTGAGCAGTGAGCTGTGGCTACTGCTCACAGCTCACTTCTACTACTCACAGCTAATTTTGCCAAACATAGCGTATGACTTGACCATTGATGGTATCATCTTTTATATAATAAAAGAATTACATCATTTCGAAGTATTTTTGCAAAACCGTTCTCATCGAAAAAAAATTAGACCAATAGGAGAGTTCGATTTTACCACGTAGGCAAAATCAAGCAACATGATTGGTCAATAAAAAGTCAAAATTGAATTGATTTTAGTCGAACTTTAATAAATTTGATGAAAAAATTTGGTTAAGAAAAAAACAAATAAAAATATTTGTATCAAATTTGTGAAAATAAAAACTTAAAAAAAAATAATTAATAAAACTTAAGTGGTTGAATTTTACAAAAATTATATAGAGCTAAGTATAAAATTACAAGTTTTCATATTTTTTAATAACTATAAGAAATTACAAATAACCCCTTACAGTTTATACCCTTATAATTTATAAGATGATCTTTATTTAAAATTACATAAGTATATTATTTTCAGACTTTCATCTATTAAAATTACAAAATTTTGTAAATATACGAATTAGTTTTAATATGTGTTAAATATTTTTTAAAACTAATATTCGTTTTAAACTTTCATCTATTATTATTTTTTTATTTTTTTTTATATACGTTAAATAGCGACTCATGTTATTTTATTTGAAAAGATTAATTTATGCGTACACGGGCTTGAATATTAAATACGGTTAAACTATTGTTAACGGGAATATGAATATCAAATGTAAGCACGGATTACTGTGATATGAAAATAAATATACGCTTTTGTACTTATAACAATGACTTATGAAATTCTTATTTAAAGTTTATATATGGATATCTAGAAAAACATTTTTAAAAAACTTTATGGAGCATATTTTTACTTCATCAAAACGACTTTCCTCACTAGAAAAGGTGTCCCATGGATAGCGTATTGATATATCTCCTATTCGTGCTGATTATGTGCTACTAAACTCGCACATTTTGTACAACACGATATGAATATTAAAGTTAAATAACAACATCAACATCTATGTCAGTTAAAGAAAGTTAAATCTTAAATCAACAATTTTATTACAAAATATTATTATAATAGATACTAATACATAATAAAAAATCCTAGACAAGGTATTAGTTATACTTATATTACAATTTTCACGGGTAAATTCTTATATGTCCATATATTAAACTAAAATTTTAAAATAAATTTGATTCATGTGTAAGCCTCGTGCGTGCACGGAACTTATAGCTAGTTGAAGCTACAAAGTTTAAGTTGTGGTCACTAAGTAATCTTTGTGCACGTTGTTGGGATCTTGGCTGGGAAAAAGATGTCCTGCTTGCAAGAAATGGAGTTTTATTTTTCCTTTTTTTTTTTTTTTTTTTTTTTTTTTTTTTTTTTTTTTGAGCGGCAATTTTATTAAGAGACTCTAGCAAGACGCTAGAGAAAAGAGAAACAACAATTTACAATCCATTACAAGCCATTCTTGGATTTTGAATCCAATCAATCCATAACGAAGTTGATTTATTAAGCCTTTGTCTAATCCAAGAATAAGAAAGAACCTTGATTTCTTCTTCTAAGATGTCTTTTCGAGGAGACTTTAAATCAAAACATACCCGATTTCAGTACCGCCAAATAACCCAATTGGTTGTTTGAATGGCTACATCAAGGCATATTTTTAACCTTTTACTGAGATTAGTCGAGTCCCCCCATGATATCAGGTCAAGCAAGAGGTTGGGATAATTCGTAAATCCCCACCAAGATGAAATCTTCTTCCAAAGTAACTTAGCCAAGGAACACTCGACAAAGAGATGTTGAGTAGTTTCAAGGCCTTCATCACACACCAGGAGCAAGAAAATGGAGTCTCCCAGACTCATCAACTCGCAAAGTATTCACTATAGTCAATACGTGTTTAACCATCGACTGAGTTAGAAATGAAGTGAAGATGAATGTTCTTTGGCAGGATTTCAATGGCAGTCCTTGTGTTTTTGTTTTTGTTAATCATTCTAATAAAAGTTCAGGGACAATAACATATAGTGGCCATATACAGCCCAAGTCAATTAACGTTACCTTTGATCATGGTTTCATTTTATAAACATGCTTTGCGGAACAACAACAACAACACCACCTAGCATACTTGTAAAATATCAGGTGTGTTTGGCACGAAGCTTTTTAGAGCTTACAAAAGCTTGAACTTTTAAAATTAACTAGTTTTTAATATAAACTTAGTTTGGCAACCAATATAATAAGAGCTTATAGAATCCAAAAGCTCTTCCTTTAAAAGCTAATTGATTTAGCTTTTGGAAAGTGTAGAAGCTTTTGAGGGAGTTAATTACGTACATTGATGCCTTTGAAATATTGCTAATATAGAGTAGTTCGAAATGTCTCCAGCTTCAGCTACTTTACTTACAAGACATATCTGAAAATAAAAACTTCTGCTTCAGCTCCAACTCTTACAAGCTCCAGCTATAGTTAGAAGCTCCAGCTAGTTTTGCGAAACATACAGTGATGTGTATTATATTGATAGTGCAACGTTAAAGTAGCAGTTGGGGATCTTGTCGTGAGCATGCTCCATCGAAGGTTACTATTATTTATTTATCTTCAATTCTCACTGTCCATCGCTCTTATGTAATAAAGAAAGGTGCGGGTGTCAATAGGGCTGTTGAGTCTGGCTTGGGTCTTACTGGGATGGGTCGTCGTTGTATTATTAGGTGACCCATTAAAAGACCTTATAAGGAATCGGGTTGGTTGGGTTCGCGTCTATTGGGTCACATGTGTATGGGGTCGGGGTTGTCATGCTACAGTTTATAAGCCCACACAAAATGGCAACCAGAAATCTGAAAAAGGCAATAGCCCAAATCGAATAAGAAAGAACAAAAAAGATGCATACGTGCAGGTTGTGCAGTGGACGACCAAGAGCAGCATTGCAGCAAGCAATTGATCCAATATGGAGCTGGTAGAGCCGAATGTGTACCAGGTCCATTAATTTGTTCTTTGTTATATATCCACTTTAACATTACCTCATCGACCCATATCCATAACTTTGGTTGAGTCGGATAAATCGATATCCGTTTAATATCAAGATAAAATTACTAAAGTTCTTAACTTCGAAATTAATCCAAAAAATAGTTAGTCAATTAACTCAATCACTGAAAAGTGAAAACAGTGATAGCTTTTCTAGTTGAATAACTCAATAAAGTACTAGATCATCTATTAAGAACAATAAAATTATCAGATGAATGCAATATTAAGGCTAATTCTAAGAATAACAAGATCAATATGGACCTATTATTGTATAAGCACACACGTATGAATTACTCTTACTCAAAGCTGCAACATATGAGGCGCTTAAAACTATCTGCTTATAAAATCAGCAGATGAGCTTATCATATAAGCTATGGAAATCAACTTAAAGCTAGTAAAAAGTATCAAAATTATCATGTGTCAGACAGTCAGTGTCACATAGTATCTAACAAAATAAGTTAAAATGTATGTAGCAGGTTGGATCCGTAGCATTGTAGCAATAACATATGTAAAAAATGTATATACAAGTAATTTGAATGGATGAATCCGTGAATAAATTATGGACATATATAAGGTTACCGCATCAAAAGAACTCTCACACCTTATAATTGTATTACTCGATTACTAGCTTTTAGTTTTCGCGAAGAAAGATTATCCTTTTTCATTTGATATTGAAAGCTAATGGTAACATTTTACATCATTTTTAATATGATTTTACATCTATGCTCAAAGTTGCACATTAGTTAAATCCACAGTACACATGATATTTATCATCGGTTGCACATAACATTATTCATTCTTTCAAAACAGAAGCCAATGAGTTAATGATGAATAGATGTTATTCATCGACAAATGCACCTTATGAAGCTTGGGCTTAAATGAATTCCATATAAAAAACAACCTCACAATCAATAATTAAATTGCACAACATCCGAAATATAATATCAAAATGCATACCAAAGTAAATCAACAACAACTCAGAAACCATAAACCCTTATCAAGCTATTAGAATTATGAATCTATGCATGATTCATAAATAACTTGAACACTTGAACAGAAATAAAAACCTTAATTTCACAAACAACATTGCATATTTGATTATATCTTATACTAGTATAATCTGAGATCACCAAAAGCACAACAAACATATCCGATACATCAAACCGCAATCTTCACATTTTGTATCGATCCTCATGAGGTTCACTTAACATCGATCCCGGAAATAAACCCTACCAATTTAAACAATCAAAACAAAAAACCGTTAAAGAAACATAAGCCAATCAATAATTACTCTATTTGATGTAAAAACTTGAATCAAAAGATTGCTTACATTAATTTGAGCCTGGACGGCTTTAGATCGCTTTTTAGGTTTATGCGGTGGCTTCTTTCCCGTCATAGCAATGAAATCATCCTCAATTTCTTTACGCGAAAGCGTTAAAGAAAATCTAGGCCTCTCTTCTTTCTTTTCAAGGTTTCTTCTTGGACTCATCGTTTTCTTGTCTGACCGTGGATCATCAATCTCCATGTCAGCACCAGCACCAGCACTAGCACTAGCACTAGCACCAGCACCAGCACCGCTTCCACCACAATTTCCTATAGGCGTAGCACCTTTTTTCATAATAGTTTCCTTCATCTTACCAATCTCAAACTTATACTCACCCATTAGCTTCTCCTGACTAACCGCTATCTCATCTTCACCATCCGATACATCATCATCGGATACAACAACATCTTTTCCGGACGATGCATTAAACTTAAACCGCAAATTCTTACGCGGGACACCACTAGATTGTTTTTCTAAATGCTTATCGCGGTTTTTGGCTAAAGGGTTTTCGTTAACCTCATCCGCCCCATCGGATTGGTTTTCATAAACGTTCCTACATTCTAAAAGCTTATGTTTACCCCATGCTAGTGGTAGATTGAATTTATGGAGTGGATTTGATCGTTCCATTGATGAGATTTCACGATTTAGGTAGTGAAATTTGGATTTTGAAGGATTTTTTTTAAAGATTAGAGTAACGGGAATACGGGTTTTTTGTGAAGGAGTGTTTTTAATGTGTTTGTGTATGATAATCACCGCGAACGTTATTTATGCAAATGGGTATTAGCAAACACTGTCGTATTAATGAATTTTGAGTTTTAAAGGTTTTTTTTGGGTAAAGGGGAGTAATCCTGCACCCTGGTAAATATATTAACCAAAACGTTTAAGTACAATGGATATGGGCGAAATCCCATATCTCAGCCCGTTACATAGGCAAAAAGCTTACATAACAAGATGCTTCCTATTTTCTAACAAGAAAACAAACCAGTACTCAAATGATAACATAGTACATAACGAAATAAAATTACTTCCTAAGACCTTGAAGCTTGGTGCCATACATGGCATTAAAACCTGTACTCAAATGAGTTTTAAAGTTACAGATTGGATCCGTTGATTTGGGGAGGTGATTTGCACACCAATTTTTTTTATTCTTGCACCACACTATATGCATTAGAGTGTTGTACAAAATGATATGTTTATAAAAAAAATGGTGTGTGAATCAATCCTCTTTGAGTTGTGGTGTAGTATATTTCTTGCATGAAAAAAGGTTATTGTTTTATTCATGTGCTTAATGACTATTGTGAATTTCTAATCTTTTGTTTATTTTAAAGATTCAAACTATTTGAGCTTTTTATATTGTTGTTTAAGTTTAATTTTGGCTTCTGTTTTTTTATATTTGTCGAGTGCAAACTAGTTATAAGTCTCGTGCATGCACGGGGTTTACACATAAATCAAATTTATTTTAAATTTTTGGTTACTATATGAATTTACCCGTGAAAATTGTGATATAAGTATAAGTAATAAATATGCACGAGTTTGTCATTATGTATTAATATCTATTAATATTTCATACAAAATTTTATTAGATGAAAGACTTTACTTTGTTTAACTAACATATATGTTGAGGTTGAGGTTGTTGTTGTTTAACTTTAACTATTGATATCATGTTGTACAAAATGTGCGAGTTTAGTAGCACCTATTGATGAAGTTAAATTAAACTCCTTTAAATTTTTTAAAATTGTTTTTCCGAATATACGTATATAAACTTTAAATAATAATTACATGAGTCGTTGTTATAAGTACAAACGCTTATATTTGATATCATGTTGTACAAAATATGCGAGTTTAGTAGCACGAGCGCTGTCGTTGTTATAAGTTAAAATATATCCGTATATAAACTTTTATTTAGTTGATATAAATGTTAAGGTTGATGTTGTTGTTTAACTTTTAACAAATGGTATCATGTTATACGAAATGTGCGAGTTTAGTAGCACATAATGAGCTGATAAAGTTAAAATATACTCCGTAAAGTTTTTCAAATATTTTCAGGATATCCGTATATAAACTTTAAATAATAATTATATGACTCGTTGTTATAAGTACAATCGCGTATATTTATTTTCATATCACAGTAACTCGTGATTAAAATTTGATATTTATATTACCGTTAAAAATAAATATTTATATTACCGTTAATAATAAAGATTTATTTTCATATCACCTAAGTGTCAAAATCGAGCTTTTCTATTAGTCCATTTTTTTCCACTCAGATTGATTTTGTAAAATCACTCCGAAATGATATAATTCATTTATTATATAAATAAAAGATTGCGGGTGATCAAAAATCGATCATTTCTATCACATGGTTAAAGAGTTAAACGTTTAACTTGAGCTTTAGATCTTTTTTTTTACTTTTTTTTATTTAGATTGTTTTTACTTATCAGAGGTTATAACTTTTTTATTCAGTAAGCAATAACCTCAAACATTTTCTTATCGTGTTATGTATGGTTTGAGATAAAAGTATACAAATTAAGCCAAATTAATAACTTTTAAAACTCACAAGTCACAACAATGTTACCGTAAATCCTACATATTCACATTACCCTCGAGCTTTTAAAATTTTTACTCGATGATCTACTTTCAAGCAAACGGTACTTCCATAATCTATATCTATATCTATACTATATATAAAATACGAATAACTTTTCTTAAAACCTAAAACTTAAAAATGAGTAATGTGTAAAGTATTTTTAAATTTTCAAAATTTTATATACCTTTAATTAAAAATGGTAACAACATCTATTATTATTTTAATAGTTTAGATATTGTTTAATGCTCAAACTTTTATTTATTTATTTTTAAGCATAAAATTTCTTTCTATCGATGACTACAAATTGAACCCACAAGGGTCACAAAAAAACGAAAAGTTTTCATTTATTTGTTGCTATACACCAATGCTTTACGCAGGGTATTCGTCTAGTTACATGTAATAGGGGAAGGTCGTTTCCTCTATCAAATGTATTTAAGCTTTAAAGAATACAAAATAATAGGAAATATGTACAAGTAGTTAACGTTCTATATAATGCATTATATAATAATTCTCTACACATTATTATTTTAAACCGTTCATTAGTCTAACTTTAATGTCAAATTTTTGTCTGGTTATGGATATCTAAAATTTTAAAAATTACATATTCAAAACACATTAATCATCTATGTATATATTTTAGTACATGTTTAGTAAAATCCTAATCATTTTGCTAATAAATTCGATTGGAAAGAATCATACATTTCAAATATAAATATTTTAATATGATTTATAAAGCATTAAAATGTGTAGTTTTTGAATATAGTAATTTTTCTATAAGCAATGTCATGTATATTATTAATCATAGATTATTTTCATATATAACCCTACTTTCATGATTAATTTTATAGTATATGCTTAAAGTGCAATCATTGAATGTATAGTATACAATATTTTTAAAGTATGTCTAGGTGTATATGAAAATTTTAAAATTAGTAAGGAGAAATATGAAATTGCCTCATCAATCATATATTGCAAGAATTAATTTATACTTCTTTATGTTTATCGTTATATAATATTTTGACTAATATTACGCAACATTTACTGATTAATAAGTTTTTCACCGCCAATCATCACAACCTTGTAATAATATTGACTATCGTTTTCGTATCTTCATTGCATCGTGATGCATATGTACTTGATGTTTTAATATGAGATAATGTGCGATAATTTATTTCCAAAAATTTTGTTATGTGTTAAGTCATTATCACGAAAAATATGTAAATAAAAAATATTGATCGTCAAAAGTATTATTATAGCAACTCCAATGTTAGCGTTAAACATACCTTTTACACTAATTTAGTGCAAAAATGTGCAAATTGCTTTATAAATTCTTCTCCAACGTTAGGAACTAACTTGTCAATAGCACTAAATATAGTGCAATGAATAGTAAAGCACTAAATATAGTGCAACACTATTCATGGCACTAAACACTATTCTCTTTATTAAAATATATTTGTTAAATCTTTGATATTTGACTAAAAATATAAAAACTAGTTTATATAAATTATATTCTTATAATTGTCTAACAAATACAATTAAAATAAGTCGAATATTGATTTATATTTTTTAGACTAATTTTATTGTGAGTAAATATAATTTAAACTAGTTGAAAATTTTTAGTATTAAATTTTATTGTCATGCATTGGAGCAACTTTTAATTAGTGCAAACATATTTTATTAAGATGTTAATTTTACACAATTTTAGTACCAAATTTAATGTTATACATTGAAGATCCTGTTAGAAGATACTCGCTGTCATAACGAGCGGTTTCCCTGCTAGTTATATTACAATTGATTAACTGCTTTTTCATTTTTTTTTTTCTTTTTTATTTAATAAAAATGACATATTAACTTAACCAATTTTAATTTATCTTCTTACCAATTCATTCAGCAAAAGTCAGTATTTATCATTAATGCATCCATATCTCATTTTAGTACCATTCTTTTACCATTAATTACAATTATAGTCACATCAACATGCATTAAATGATTATTATAAATACATGGATAGTTCATAGTTGCATTAACTGATAAAACATCTACATTGTTGTGTAAATTGGTAAAAACCTTAAAACTACAAAACTTGTTTTGCAAAGTTTTTTGCCGTTTGTCCTAAACAAATTTTAAATCTACAACACATATTTTTCTTGTATATCAACTTATTATAGAGTTTTGCTCAAAATAAATAAATAAAAACTTATAGAGTTATAGGCCAATACTAACAACCAAGTTTCTAACCATTACTAACCTTGTTAATTTTCCAAGTCCAAGATTGTATTTTTATAAGAATTATCACCTCTTTCTAACTAACACACATGATAAATTATATGCCCCTATTGCATTTTCAAAATCCAAATACAACACGTCAAATATGTAATTTTTTACGTTTGAAGATAATAATAATAGGTGCTATTTTAGGTAAAATAATAAATAGAAAAAGTAAGTCAAATAAAATAATACATTGATATCATATGTTACAATAATAGAAAAACTTTAAATCATACATCAATTTTAAATAGAAAAGTGATTGACTATATATCTCTAGCTTAAACATGTGACGATCAAACATATTTAAGATAGATAAAAAGAGTAATGACAATACCTTTTCCGGCTTTTATGTCAAGGAAAAGTATTGGTTTTTTCGTAAACACAGGTAGGGTACCACCAAATTGCCCCGAACCTAGCCTAATAACATTGATTTCTTTCTAGTTTTCACTTTGCACTCACAAATTCATTTCTTGGATTCTTTTTTCTCGTCCATAGTTATATGTTGGTCTAAACATTTCATTTCTTTGGTCAATTATATGACTTTTGCTATTTCATTCCGTTAGTCAGTTGTAAGATTTATGTTTGGTATAATTATTTACATCAAGTAAAAAAAACATAAACAAACCTTGTACTAAAGCAAATTAAGTATCATAACTGTATTTAAAGGTCCACAAGGCCCAAGGCTCAAAACATTTTAGGGGCCACAAAATTTTTATATAAATAATTATATACATGTGTAAACATACTTTTCTCGAAGAAAAAAAAAAAACCAATTAGGTAATAAAATAACTTAAATATGGGCAATATGTTGAATATTTAAATGGTTAGTTTAGATTATATCTAACAAAACGGTGACACATTATTTTTTTATTATTATTATTTTTAAACGGCAATATATAATTAATCATTTTACTTAAACGGTGACATATTTTATATAACATTAGTTTTTTTTGAAAGCCTCACCCTAAAAAACTCAAAAAAAAAAAAAAAAAAAAAAAAAAAAAAAACCCTGTTAGTATAATGTGTTAATACAAATATCGCCTTAAAACGTTATTTATATTTTACGATCATTGCTAAATTTTGATAACGACAAAGTGTAAACTTTATTTTTAGCATAACATAAATAGTCTAAGTCTTTCATATATAAACTTTATTTCAAAGTAAACATTACATTTGCTACACTTTACATTTCATAAAAACATAACATTTTTATATTTATAAAAATAGAAAATGTAGTATGATATCATGGCATGCAACATGTGTAATCTTAGAAAGATTTCCAAAATCTTATAGTTGACTCTGGAATATTTCATGCATACCTTGGTTAGTGCGATTAGGTAAATCTCTTGGCTAGATATGGAAAGATTTCTTGGAGATTTTCTGTCAGACTTGGCGGAACCGTTGGAGACAATGGACGGAACGCTCAAAAGGGTTCCGCCATATCTGTGGCACTGCTGAGGCTTTTTGCCTATAAATAGCAAGCCACATCCAAGAAATCCTTTATCACTTACAATCATATACTTGCATACATACTCTCATTTCTTACATCTAACTCATTCATACTTCATCTTTGTCAGATTCTTTTGTAGCAAGAAGATCACAAGTTCATTCGAAAGTTTTACAAGTTTCAACATAACGTTGCAAGACTAGTTAGCTTAGCATTGTGTTAACTCTTGTTGTTCATACATCATTTGATTGTATTTATTCAGTAGTGATCGGTTACTATTTTAGTCCTTAAAATACATAGAGTGACGGGAGTGGTTGTACCCTGGTGAAGGAACTCGACATCTAACTTAGTTTCTGAAATATTGTATAGGCGATGTTAGGTTGGTTCTACCACAAACTAAAACCCAGTATTTAGCTTTGTACCAGAAAAAGTGTAAGTGACGTGTGTAAGGTTTTCTCCGCCGGTGAAAGGAGAATGTTGACTAGTGAAGAAAACTCTCGGGTTGGATACCGGAGAGTGAAGTAGGGCAAGAAAAACGAGTCATTGTAGCCGAACCAATATAAACATCCATGTTGTCGTTTGATCATTTCTTACTTTACCTTGCACTAGTCTTATTGTCTTTTATTAGCAATTGTTGATTAAATGTTAAGTTTTCAAAGGTAATTAAAATTAAAAACGGTAAAACTATCTAACCCCCTTCTAGTTTTCCACAATTGGCATCAAGAGCTACGTTACTCAAGATTTTTTAAAATATATTGTATTTTAAAAATTGGAACGATCCATGGATTTTGAAAATTTCAAAGAATAACAATCTATGCAAAGACCACTACTATTTGAACCAAATGGTTTTATATATAATTAACCAGTAAAATGTAACCATAATTTGACGAAAGTTTATTTACGTATAAAAAAAGTTGAATTGAGCTAAATTATATCTATAACCAAGGGGACTTTATATCAAAAAAGAATGCCTGGCCATTTACAAAATCCAATTCAATGTTTCAAAAATCTTGATTAGATTTAGTAATCAGATAATAACATGAACCCATCCAGCCAATATATAAGAATGAATTTGATTGTTACCGAAATCTACAGCCACAGTTTCACTTGACTCATCGAGATCCTCGCGTTGATGCTTGAGCACAGATGCTCCGGGCACTGCATCTGTGATACCTAAAGAATAACCAAGACAAAAATACCATCATAACATCAGGCTATTCTATAAAAGATTACAAACGATGAGTTCTTGTTGTTGTAAACAAAACAAAAAGTATCTCAAGACTATCTTCAACATGCAGATACATGTTATGTACATCCAAATGATTATGCTAGATGCTCATCATCCATGCCCAAACAAGCTTATCATTCTTAACCCCACAAAACATTCAAATACATAGTTCAATTATAGTGTTAATGAAATTATAAACTAATTGGCGTGTAGCTAAAACAGTTAATGCTATTATTTCCAAAACCTCTATTTTATTTCCTAGATCTTTCTTTTATAAAGTATTCATCGTAACATTTACAAATGCGTAGTCAAGTTCCAATAGATGATAGTAATACAAAAAATCGAACCATCTTAATATGATTTTGATATATCATGATTAAGCTTAACTAGTTATTAAAATGTTACCAGATGTTGGTGTTGGTACTAATGAATCTGCAATCACATTTTCACTTGACTCGCCTAGAT